>JAXDDW010000165.1:187500-237500 GCA_034670385.1 Hoplostethus mediterraneus
GAGGAAATTGTGTATGTGTGTGCTGCTAATATTTGTACTCCTCGCCTCTCTCCTCTCTTGTGGATGTGAAGCTGCTTGCTGATGCATTGTTGACCCATTTAAGGGCTTTAGCAGTCTTCCTCTCTCTCGCTCTCTCTCTCTCTCTCTCTCTCTCTCTCTCTCTCTCTCTCGCATTCATGTACATGCACACACACACACACACATGCATTTAGACACTCTCCAACAATAAAATACCCCCTTTTTGTTTGCTTCCGTCTCTTGTCCCCGTGAATACATCCTCCACTCTCTCTCTTTTCTTCCCCCTTCGTATCTCCGAGTGATTTGAAGTCGCGCCGCCGCCGTTGTTGAAATGAAATGTCGGCGGGGCCGCACGCGAACGGAGGGGATTCATCGCCGGGGTTGTTCATCGTGGGAATAAAACAAGCCACCGACAGCTCGGGGAATTATTTTTTTTTTGGGGTGGGGGGGGGGTTGTGCCGTTTTCCTCCTCGTGCCCGGGGATGAATATGCACCGGCGCTCGGTAAATTGAAGTGTCGCGTCGACTCCCCGTGTCCGTTTCCATCTTCACTCAACGCTCCCCCCCCCCACCCCCCCTTTTCTGTGTGTCGTTTGAATCAAACGTACATACCGACTCCAACCACACCACACACACACACACACACACACACACACACACTCACGCCGACTCTGCCTTTTCCCACCAGGTGTTGCTCGTTTTTTTTTTGTTGTTTTTCAACCTCGAGGCCACACGGAGCGAAGAAGTAAACACGACTTCTCCTCCTTTTGTGTGCCGCTCACCGTCGCAGCTGGCCCCTTTCAAGTCCTCATAATGGAGCAATCACCTCACAAAAGGGTGGTGGTGGTGGTGGGGGGGGGGGGTTGGGCTCAGCCTCAACACACCTCTTGATGACCGCGTGGCCCTTGAGCGCCACAACTTCCTCTGAGGGATGAGCTGGCAGGCAAAACCTTCTATTTAAGCCACAATAGGGGACAAAAACAACCGGAGACAATCGGAGCAAAGTAACGTGACACTTACAAAAACAAGAGAGGAAAAAAAGGGGGGCGGGGAAAGGGGGAGAGCCAGGTGAGTTGTTTGGCTTTCCTTGAGGGGGTTTACTAAAAAGGATTAACCCTTTGGACGGATTGCAATGGGGCCACACCTGCTTTTTGAATGAGGGTGTGTGTGTGTGTGTGTGTGTGTGTGTGTGGGGTGTGTGTCAGGGATGTGTTTTGTCTGTTTCCTGTCCTTTCTCGTGGCCCCCACCCACCCGCAGACTTAATGGCTAGCTGGGAGGCTAAAACAACAGCATTTATCTTGTCTCGCAGTTGAAGCCAACCCCCCCGGGGGGGTGACGGCGGGGTAGTTAGCGGGTCCGGGATCAGAGAAGACCCCGAAGGTCACGCGAGGTCGGACTGGAAGAGAAGATGAAGGTCTCCAGCCTTCCTCTCCTTGCTGGTTCCTTGATTTTCCTTTCCTTTCCTTTTCTTTTTTTCTTTACACATTGTCTCAGTGTCAAGCATTCCCTCAATCTCTGTGAGAGAGAGAGAGAGAGAGAGGCTGACATAATGACAAAAGACGCCCCTGCACACGCCTCCGCACCACCGATGAGCTGACACAACAGAGCATCCTAATCTAGGTGATGCGCCTGCAAATCTCTCTCTCTCTCGCTCTCTCTCTCTCTCTCTCTCTCTCTCTCTCCCTCCCATGCAGTCCCCATCCCATAAATTTCCAGCTGAATTTCAAAATCAACAAAAAAGCCCTTGTCCAGGACCTTCCAGGCCAAACCATCTGCATTTAATCATCGCTAACAGAGAGTCCCAAAAACACACACACACGCACACACACACACACACACACACACACACACAGCCACTTATCTATTATTTTTCACCCCCGCAGAACTTTTTTCAGCCCTTAAAGCGACGCCGTCCCAAATTAAGGTCAATTTCTGGCTAATGCCTTTTTAAGTGAATACCCTGAGATCGTCTCCACCTACGACTCCTGAAGTACGTGGACGCACGAGTTTGTACGATGAGTTCGAGGTCTCGATCGGAAAGGAAAAACCAACCGCGGCGCGTCTCGATGTGTCGTGACGTGAAACTACAGAGGTATTCTCTTCCGGGTCCGACGTCGTTTTTTTCCCCCTCTCGTTTTCTGAGAGCGGCGCTTCGTCGGTTAGCGCTAGGCTAACGGTACACAAGGAGCTGTAGGATGCAGAGCGGCACAGTTTAGCCTCCCCACCCACACACACACACACACACACACACAAACACACACACACACACACCAATGTACGGCATGCTGCTGGAAGTGACAGATTGGGTTCACTCACTGCACGGGGAAGCAAGTTACAGTCATTATCCAGTTATGGCTGATATGACGAACTAGCTCTCAAACTTAACGCTGTGGGTTAGTTGTCTCTATGCCTTGCGCACACACACACACACACACACACACACACACACACACACACACAAAAGGGTAGGGTTAGCCAAATACCAAAGCGATGGCAAGAATTCTTAATGAGGTTAAAAAACTTTCAGACAGTTAGGCGTTGGGGGAATCGAGTTGTCTGCAAGTTTGAATGTTATTACTGACAGAGAGAGAGAGAGAGAGGGGGGGAGAGAGAGAGAGAGAGAGGGGGGGGGAGAGAGAGAGCAGGAGATGAATGATGGTTCCGTCACCCCACACGTTGTGAATCTGAAGTCACGCCAGGCCAGTATAAATCATCTTAATCCCTGCGCTATTGCAGACGGGGCAAGGACACGCACACATGCACACGTGCACATGTAGACACACACACACACACACACACACACACACACACTTCACCTTGTTTCAGGATGTCTGTTCTTAACTCCCTAAATCACCGTTCAAATCACTCATCTTTATTTGAGAGGCTGCACTTCCTTAATAGCTGGCGGGGCTCGGGCCAGATTTAATCTTAATCAAAAGCAACCCCAGATTATATCCAGCGGGAGCAGATGGTTGCAAGAGTGACAATTTGGATTATTTGCGCTTTTCTCCATCCCCTCTTGGTGTTATTATTATTATTATTATTATTATTTTTGCTCCTTTCTGATTTCATTTTGTTCTTAGATGCATTATCTGGGCTTAGGCCCGCTGACCCACACCGACAAAGTCTTAATCCACGTCAATACGCACACGGAATAATCCTCCTCCTCCTCTGCTCTTGAAAAGACTGTGGCTGTCAGCGGTCGCGTTCCTCGGCTGAACTCGACGCGAGGACGAAGCAATTTGTTTTCCGAAGCATCAGAGGAGGCGGGGAGGTGAGGTGGCGGCGGGGGGGGGGGGCGGGATAGGCAGGCAATAACATAAGCGCTGGCTGCGAGGGGGTGAAAGTGTACACAGTGTATAAATGGATTTTACCGTGAGAATAAAGACGGTGAGCTTCCTTTTTTTTTTTGGTGGTATTGGTGTTTTGATAGAAACCCTGTGAGCCAAAGATCCTCTGGTGAAGGTGAAGAGAGAGAGAGAGAGAGAGAGAAAGAATGTGGGATGATATATAGACGGCATGGGTTGCATTCTGTTCAAGGTGTTACGCAACCGCAGCAGACGTTTTCCTTTTCTTGTTATTGTGTGTGTGTGTGTGTGTGCTAGCACTCAGGATTGTGTCAGTTTAATCTGAAGTGGTGCTGATGAGAATAGGGGCACAAAAAAAAGAAAAAGAAGCAAAGAATGTTGAGTTAAGACGCAGAGAGCACTTCCCCTAATGAAACACACACACACACACTTAACACACACATAATACACAGATGGGGAAGGACACCTTATCATAGGGGTGGGCGATATGACTAAAAATCAAAATTGTGATTATTTCAAACTTTTACCTCGATTACGATTAATGAACGATTATTTTATTTGTTTTGTTTTATTTTGAAATTTGTTTTATTTTGAAATTGACCGGATGCTCTATGCCGTTCCCGTGTCTTGACTTCCTGCCCGGCTTGACACGTTCGCTCGCGGCTCGCCAAAAAACAAACGGTCCAAACCTGTCTGAACACGGAACAGTTCATGAACGCAGTATTGGGGAAAGTATTTGGCCCATTCATTCGCGGGAAAGTGATGTTACATCTGATGTGCATGCACACACACACACACTCACACTGGTTGCTTTGCTAACCGGCGCTTCTAGACGTTCCTCGTTCTTGTCGCCTAACTAACAATCGAAATGACCGATTTTGAAAATTTGCCACAATTACATAATTAAAATCGCGATTACGATGATAAACACGATAATCGCCCACCCCTACCTTATCATGAAATCAATGGCATTTCCCATTTACGGTAGCCGACTAACTCAGAGGTCCGACTAGATCCGGGGCCCTGTAAGTGTATTTTGTTGAAACCAGAGAGTTAAATGTGCCACATCTGGTGTTTGAAATAGGTCAAAAAATAATACGAAAAAAAAAATCTCCCACAACTGCCGGCAGAACATCACTCGCTCCGGCCCGAGTGAAAATGAGGCCACAGACAAAAGGTTTCCCACTCCCCCCCAAGAAACTGTGTCTTTAAAATGTAGCCGCTGTAATCTACCACGAGTTGCTTCAACATCAGGCACAAAAAAAGGCAATCGAATCCTCTCGGTGACACACAGAGGGTTTTTTGATTTGAGAGTGCGATGTGTGTGTGTGTGTGTGTGTGTGTGTGTGTGTGTGTGTGTGTGTGTGTGTGTGTGTGTGTGTGTGTGTGTGTGTTGTTTATACTTGTGTAGACTGTAAAAGGTCCACCGGACAGGGTTCTCTTTACGGCTCCTGACAGGCGGAGAGCTGTAAAAAATCGCAGTACATTTCCTCTGTGTGAAGCAGTGTTTTCACAGCTGCCTCACTTTCCCCTCCCTCTCCCCGTGTGTGTGTGTGTGTGTGTGTGTGTATGCGTGTGCACGTGTGTGTGTGTTTGTGTTTGCCTGCATCACATTTTTTCCCCATCTCCGTACCCGGCGAGAATAGAAAGGCAAAACAAAAAAGTAAATGCCAAGCGTTTCATGAGACGGACATGAGAGGGTCCTTCTTTGTCCCTCTCCCCCTCCATCGTTCTCCCCCCCTCCTCCCTCCCTCCCCCATCTCTCCTCAGACGTCTCTTTGTGATCATCTGTGCATGCGTAAGCGTTACTATCATTCAGAGAGTAATCGGCTGGCCACCTCCCCGAGAGATGTTATTTCAGCCGTTTTTTTCGGGGAGGTTATTTAATTGCGATTCTCGGCGTGTCAAAAAACATGGCCGCGGCGTCCTCTGTATCCAATTAGTAGCCAGTCATCTACGGTGACGGGGCTGTGCCGGCTTTTTTTGGGCGGCGGTGGCTACTGCTGCTAATAATAGAGTATTAACAATCTGACGGTGTCACCGGGCGGCGGCGTGTCGCGCGTGTGACTTACGGGAGGTCGCGGGGGGTCGGCGATGCCCGAGCGCGGCGTGTTAGGGCAGATGGACGGCGTGTGGACATGTGACAGAGTGATGAACACATGTTTTTAACCGGTAAACACACCGGAGTCAGTCCAGACCGGGTCAGTCCGTCTCTCGTCCATTACCGACTGAAGCGCCGACTCCATTGTTGTGCAGCTTTGCCGAGTTCTAGGAGATTAATTCAACGGGGGGGAAAAAAAAACAAGGAGTAAATATTTATAGTTTTACCTTTTTTTACTGTTTTAATTTACATTCCTATCTGGCGCGAACGAGAGCAGGCAGACTCTCTTCTCCATCCCTTCTGGATCTGGTGCAGAGGGTGCCCCCGAACAACCTTGAGCTTTTTTTTTTGAGGGTAGACGTTTTCACGCCGCGTTACTTCTTGTTTCATCTCGCGTCGTCTCAGTCGGGTTAAATAGACAGAATCGCTTCAAAAAAAAAAATGTCTCCCACCCCCAAAAATAACACTTTGTTCTGGTCCAAATGGTTTGAACTGGTTAATTGGATTTCGCCGTGAGAGGAGGGGGGGAGGGCGGCGGATTGTCAAGGCCGAGGCCGTCACACACCTGCTCGCCCGGGGGTGGGGGGGGGGGGGGGGGGAGGCCGCCAGCAGCGAAAATGGAGCCTCTTACCTGCAGCTGGAGAAACCTCTTCTCTAAGAATAGACGTTGAGGTCTGAGGAGAACGAGGCAAAGTGTAGGAAGCATCACGCGAAAAGAGTGTGAACGCGCCTGCAGCGTGCGGAGGTGGTTTGCGTGTGCGATAAACTGCAAAGAAGCCGAGGCAGGAAAATGCACACTTAAACATATGGGCGCGCACGTACATTCAGTTTCTCTCTCACACACACACACACACACACACACCCAGACGCTGAATAAATGCTGCGAGTGCAAAAGGCTTGAGGAACCTCTACTGTGTAAATGTCACCGATTGTCAACAGGGTCTTGGCCACCACCGTGCCCTCTGTCACCTCGGCTAACGGGTGAATACAAATGCCGCCATAACTCATCACTAACTCATAACTAACTCATCACTAACTCATAACTATATTCATAACTTCATTTTTCCCCTTTTTGATTGGAAGTTCACATCATTTTTGAAATGGAACCGGTGGCGTTTTGCACGGCGGATTGCTGACAGGGGAAGATAATGCACCGGGCCGTCTGACTGTACATGTCTCCCCCCCCTCCTCCCCCCTCCTCCTAAGTGGATTACGATCCACGGGGGCAGCTCCGCGTTAACCTGCGCACCAGTTTCACGTGGGGGCCTCCCCCCCCCCCCCCCCCCCGTGTGTGTGATGGGAAAGATGGGAAGCCCGTCGCTTACAGCTACTTCACAGGCGCCGGCGTGGCCTCTGGTCGAAAAAAACACCAGCGTGTCGCTAATCGCGTTAGCATCAATCATGTGAGAGCCCTGGCTGCGACCCCGGCGTGTGTGTGTGTATGTGTGTGTGTTTACTCTGAAGGGGTGCGCTACACAGTTAGCCGGGTAGACAGGAGACGCTAAGGCTAAGGAAGTGATCATATGTTGCAAACCATGTAAAAAAAAAGACTTGCCGCACGTTTTTTTTTTTTTTTTTTTGCGACTGCAGGGTTGGTTTTTTTTGCGAGAGCTTACATGTTTTTTTCATCCCGCGTGTCAGCGTGATGCGGCGTGGGCTGCCGCGGCGGATACCCGCTTGTAATGCGCTCATGTGCATTAGAATTAAGCCTCTGAAATGAAAACACCCCGAATTAGCCGTCAAAATGAGAGGCGAAGACAGTCGGGAAGAATGGGGGGGGAGGGGAGGATGGAGGGAGGGAGGGAAAGGGAGGGGAGGGGAGGGGAGGGTTGGGTGGCGATATTATGAATGTAATGTTTCTTTTCATAAAGTCGCGGATGAGGTCGCCACAAATGATTCCCCCCGACGTAAGTCCGGGAAATGAAGCTTGCACTTTTCAACGGGGATAATTAGCTTGGGCTGACAGTCGATCCCCATTTGTGACACCGTTTTTTTTTTTTTTCTTCCTCCTCCCTCCTCCCTCCTCCCTCCTCCTCCTCGGCTCCACTCCAGTCCGGGACTATAATCCCTCCTTTGAGGATGTTCAAGTGACAGAGAAGTGTTCTTCTTCTTCTTCTTCTTCTTCTTCCACTGGAATATTACGAGCAATTAAACGAGAGGCTACGATATTACCCCTTCAGCCACTTGTAATTAGCTAAACAGTTGAGACGACGCGAGGAGGAGCTGAGAGGCCCTTTTTGACCTCGCCGCGGGGTTGAGTGGTGATATGTTTTGTGTGTGTGTGTGTGTGTGTGTGTGTGTGTGTGTGTAGACACAGGGGAGTCAAGTTAGGATGAGTAAGCAGTGTGCTTCTGTCGAGCACAAAGCGTACCCAATCCGTCGCTCCCCCCCTTCATCTAAATTGTTGATTCAGCAATGGCACACTCGCGCACGAACACACACACACACACACACACACACACACACACACACACACATTTTATGTAACTCAACCCGAAGCCTCTCCTCGTCTTTGAAAAGTTCCCTTCGCGTCTGTTGTTGTTTTTTTCGGGGGGGCCGCCAACTTGTTGTCGGACTGTCAGTGTCCAGCGATGGTTATCACAACTGATGATGCCCTTCTCTGTCAGGCCCTGACCCCCCCCCGCCCCCCCCCCCCCTTACTCCCACTGAATTATCATCTGTCAGAGAGGGAGAGAGAAGGAGGGAGGGAGAAGGGGGAGGAGGGGTTGAGAGAAATAAGGGACAGAGGGAGCTTTTGGCCGAGTGCCTCCGAGGTGTTTAATTGTCTTCATCGATGACCGCCCCACCTGCTCGCTTGACACAGATATCCCGGCCAAGGCATGTCACGCATTAACAAATAACTCCTTGCGGCAGCGACCAATCACGCGTCTGGAGATTTATGGCGGACGGGCCGAGCCTCAGCCTCAACGCGGCAGACCGGCGTCCCTTCCCCGTGTTTTGTGTGAAGGGAAATCAGCAAAGCAAGCAAAGCAAACGAAGCGACTTTCCATCCAAATCAGGAAAAAAAAACATCAGGTTAGTTTTAAGCCACGTCATTGGTCAAACCCACTTCGTTATAGCCAATTAGCGTCTGGATCGGTACCAATGGAATGAAACGAACGCCAACATCCACCTAAAATAAAACCCTTTCTATCCTTCTGTCATCCTCATCCTCATCCCTCCGTCCTTCCTGTCCTCCTACCTCTCTCTCCTCCCGTTGTCTCCGCTGACATGCTGACTCCTCGGAGTGAAGGGAGGGAGGGAGGGAGCTGGCGAAAACGCAGCAAGGGGGGAGGTTGTTAGATTATGTAACGCGAGGAGAGATGAGACAACTCAACGCAACGCGACCTTGGTCCTCTCTCTCTCTCTCTCAATGTCGAGTTGAGCCGCTTTGACAGATTTTTGTGTCATTAAACTATTAAACTAAACTGCACGGTGCAGGAAAGAACACACACACACACTCTCTTCCACTCACCCTCAACCTAGATGTGAACATAAACACATTGCACACAAAAAAC
This sequence comes from Hoplostethus mediterraneus, assembly GCA_034670385.1. Taxonomy (NCBI): domain Eukaryota; kingdom Metazoa; phylum Chordata; class Actinopteri; order Trachichthyiformes; family Trachichthyidae; genus Hoplostethus; species Hoplostethus mediterraneus. The sequence goes on from JAXDDW010000165.1 coordinate 196,446, forward strand.
GAGGAGGAGGAGGTGGAGAGCTGCTGAAAGAGAAGTGAAAACAGAAGCTACTCCTCCTCGACTCCCCCCTCCAAAAAAAAAAAAAAAGACATGGAAATTTTCAATTAGACAGAGTTTGAGCCATGGTGGCTTTCTCCCCCTCCATCTCTCTCTCTCTCTCTCTCTCTCCCTCGCTCTTTTCCCTCCGCCGTGCAGACAGTAGTTTGTAAAGGTCGGCGCTGTCTGTCGGCTTTATTCGAGGGCCGTCTGAAGACCCATTTAAGACGGACTTTAACTTGTGGATGTGCCGAGTCAGACGGCGTGCTGTGATCTCTCTCTCTCTCATGCTAGCCATCTTTCTCCTCTCTCTCTCACCTCTCATTTATTTAGTTGCTTTCTGTTGCACGGCTCTGAAAGTACTCAAAACACCTAGTAAGTCCGCTGAACCTGAAAGTAGGACAAACATTTAGCTGCTTTTTCTCTATTTCGACGCGACCACACGCCCGGCTTACATCGAGTCCGTTACGCCGATAATACTCCTCGTCGATACGTCGTCTACGTCTACAGTCGTCTACGACTACAGGCGTCTACAGTCGTCTAGAGTCGTCTACAGTCGTCTACAGTCGTCTACGTCTACAATCGTCTACAGGCATCTACAGGCGTCTAGAGTCGTCTACAGTCGTCGTCTACAGTCGTCTACGTCTACAGTCGCCGTCGTCTACAGTCGTCTACGGTCGTCTACAGTCGTCTACGTCTACAATCGTCTACAGGCATCTACAGGCGTCTAGAGTCGTCTACAGTCGTCGTCTACAGTCGTCTACGTCTACAGTCGTCTACAGGCATCTACAGGCGTCTAGAGTCGTCTACAGTCGTCGTCTACAGTCGTCTACGTCTACAGTCGCCGTCGTCTACAGTCGTCTACGGTCGTCTACAGTCGTCTACGTCTACAATCGTCTACAGGCATCTACAGGCGTCTAGAGTCGTCTACAGTCGTCGTCTACAGTCGTCTACGTCTACAGTCGCCGTCGTCTACAGTCGTCTACGGTCATCTACAGGCGTCTAGAGTCGTCTACAGGCGTCTACGTCTACAGTCGTCATCGTCTACAGGCGTCATCGTCTACAGGCGTCTACGTCTACAGTCTACAGGCGTCTACAGGCGTCTACAGTCGTCGTCTACAGGCGTCTAGAGTCGTCTACAGTCGTCTACAGTCATCGTCTACAGGCGTCTAGAGTCGTCTACAGTCGTCGTCGTCTACAGGCGTCTACGGTCGTCTACAGGCGTCTACGGTCGTCTACAGGCGTCTAGAGTCGTCTACAGGCGTCATCGTCTACAGGTGTCATCGTCTACAGGCATCATCGTCTACAGGCGTCATCGTCTACAGGCGTCTACGTCTACAGGCGTCTACGTCTACAGTCGTCTACAGGCGTCTACAGTCGTCTACGTCTACAGTCGTCTACGTCTACGTATCGGTGAAGCTGAAAGCGCCGGGGCCACACCTCGGCGATGAAGTGGCGCGAGCTCGCCGAGCAGCCGATGCCTTATTTTGAGTTTCAGGGCAGGGCATTTCTTCGAAGAGCGTGCACCGCTCACTACTTACAGGAACTAGACCAGCAATTTATCCTGTCTGCTGCAAGTGCCTGTTTATGTGTGTGTGTGTGTGTGTGTGTGTGTGTGTTGAGTGCAGGTTTTGAGTGCATGCACTTGAGTGTGTCCATCGACGTGCGAGTGTGTGGGTGTGTTTGTGTGTGTGTGTGTGTGTGTGTGTGTGTGTGTATACTCTCAATGGAGTAGCGTAAGAGATGCTGACGGGTGAGTGCTCTCTCTCTCTTTTTCTTTTTGCCCCAGTGTGGCTGACCCTGCTGCTCCCTACACTCGGGGAAGGTAAACAATACTGCATGTGTGTGTGTGTGGGAAGCAGGGTGGAGAAAACACACACACACACACACACACACACACACAGACAGATGGGCCTCAGTTATCACCCAGTGCTGCGGTAATGTTGGTCAGGCCTGCAGAACGAGGTTCACATGCACGTTTAACATCGCAATGCGTGTTAAATTTCCTTCAGAAGCATGACGGGGGATTGGCACGAGAGGCAGAGAGCATGCTGGGAATCTGCCAGATCTCGTAAATATATATATTTTTTCTTTTACACCAGATAGAAGTGTGTTGCCTCGCCCCGCCTTCATCCCTGACGAGCCAAATTAGAGGGAGGCTCCGGATTAATCGCGAGTTAACGCAGAGATTAAAGCCAATGTAGGGCAAGCGAACAATACTCCCCCCACCCCCTGCCCCCCCATTTTAACCTCGTAGCCAGGTGTGACAGTGATGGTTTGAGACCAGGACGGGGGAGGAAACGGGGGGGAGAAAAACAAAGGAGCAGGAGGAGGAGGAGGGGAGAGAGATGGAAGAAATGGAGTCAAAGAGTGAGAGTTGTAAAATGGCTGGAGGGGATGCTGTTGGCCAAAGTGGGCCATTTGTGTGTGTGTGTGTGTGTAGGTGTGTGTGCGCGCGTGTGTGTGTGTGTGTGTGTTGCCACGGCGCTACGGTAAAGAGATGTCAAGCCCTATCATCCTCGCCAGCTTAACGGGCCACGGCACTCGGCACACTAGGTGAGGGCGCACAGGCTGGTGGTTGTTACGGTGACACACACACACACACACACACATACACACACATTGCCCCCGTGCGCACCCACACACACACACACACACACACATTCAATTCCATGAAGAATCAAGGTTCAGATGAAGAGCCTCAACACTCAACGCGGTTTTTCATGAACTATATTTCTTTTTTTTTCGATTCAGATTCCATTCAAGGTTTTTAGGCTAACAGGAAGTACAATGTTTCACAAACTATTTAAAACTCAAATTTGTCAAGTGTGTTGCTTTGTAACCCAGGCCCCCTGGGTGTGATTTAGTTCAGGGGGGGAGGGGGGTGAGGCGTGGGGGGGGGGGGGGCCATCTCTCGCTGTAGTTGCCTGGGCCCTTCCAAACCACATCTGAGACCCTCACATGTTACACGCGTGTGTGTGCGTGTGTGTGTGTGTGTGTGTTTGTTTGGAGGACACTGAAAATGTCCTGCCCCACTTCTCTCTCCTCATTTCTCGGTGAGGGTTGAGAGAGAGAGAGAGAGAGAGAGGGGGAGAGAGAGAGAGAGAGAGTCTGCTGTCCGTCCCTTTCTTTAAATAGCCTTTCCCCGGGGGTACTACTGGACACATGCAAAGTCAACACTCAACACCGCTCACCCGCCCACAGTCTCCAGCCCCGTTTACCCTTCACTACACCGCGGGGTTGCGCAAAGGAGACGCTTTTTTTCAATTTCCGCCATATTAAACATCTCAAATCGGTCAAATCGGCGTCCAATCGGTGGCCTCTCTCTCTCTCTTGGCGTACACCGGCTATCTCTTCCCCTCCCACCTCTGCTGCTTGTCCATCAAACCCTCTCCCTTTCCCGCCACTCAACACTCATTCACTCGCTTTACACTCTCTCTCTCTCCTCAGAGCACATCCAATTTGCGGGCGAGTGAGTTAGAGAGAGGAAGCGATATGAATCTTATCTCACCGCCGCTTTAATTATTCCATCTTCAAGGTGCGTTCGTTTTTTGTGTTTTTTTTGTGTGTTTTTTTCTTCTTCCATGGGGCCGAGGGTTATTAAATAGTGTCCGTTTTAATCACGGCCGTGCTATCGCGCCAAATGGAGGCGGGTAATTAAAAAAGGTGGAATGAATGAAATTGAATCGGAGAGTTGACCAAGTTTTTTCCGCAAAGGGGCTCACTTTGCGGTCGCCGTGGCAACCCAATTGGATTAATTTCTGCAGAGCGGGAGGTTTTAAATAGAGTTTGCCCATCATTGTTTTTATCATTCTCTCTCTCTCTCTCTCTCTCATCCATCTAATGCACCTCCTCTTCCTGATCCTCCACTCTTCTTTCTTTTTTTTTTTTTTCAAACAAATGTAATGATACCCCTTCATCTGTCACTTCCCCTCCTGGTCTGCCTCTCTCTCTCTCTCTCTTTCTCCACTCCTCCCTGTTCTTTTGTAATGCAGCACTTCTGTCTGTTTGCCAGGCAGACAGTGCTAATTACTAGCAGAGTCAACTAGCCCCGCCCCCTGCCCCCCCCCCCCCCCCCAACAACGGGGGCTTCACATGGCATGGCCTCGAGGACGGCCAGCATGGGACCAGAGCATCCCCTCTCGCTACGTCGCTATCGTTTTGGTATCAGGTGTGTGTGTGTGTCTGCATCTTAGTTCGATGTCTCATCCTGCTTGTTTTCTTCTCGGTTCGCTCATTCTGGCGGACGTTGAGCACTCGATGCAGTGTGCAGGTCAAACTCAACGCGGGAGGACGAACTTTTGACATTTAATTTGTGTAGTTCAAAAGGGTAGGAAGCACTCACTACCACTTCCTCCTAACTTCCCTTCCTTCCTTCTCTTGCACTCGCTGCAACGCCACACACTCTTTCATTTGCTCTTCCACTTCTCCTCATGTGTCCCCTCTCTCTCTCTCTCTCTCTCTCTCTCTCTCTCTCTCTCTCTCTCTCCCGTGCATGGCGCCCCCAAGGTACCCATGTGCCCTATCAACTGCACTCCAAACAAACAGCCGCTGGATCAGTCGGGGCTCCCTGGGATATGCCTGGGGGAGAAGAGAGGAGAAGAAGGGAGGGAGGGAGGGAGGAAGTAGTTATGAGAGGAGAGGGAGGAGAAGTGAGACGAGGAGGAATTGCCCAAAAGAAAATGACGACAGGAGTGTTGGAGAAGGGGAAACAATAAGGGAGGAGAGGCGAGCGCGTGCACGTGAGCGTGTGTGCGTGTGTGCGTGTGTGTGTGTGTGTGTGCGCGCTATGCTTGAGGGATTACGCTGCAGAGAGAACGAGCTCATTAGTCCTTAGTGTATATTGCCTCTCTCTTCCAGGTAAATACACTCGCCACCGGGGCACCTCACACCTTAGGAGGGAGGGGTGTGTGTGTGTGTGTGTGTGTGTGTGTGTGTGTGTGTGTGTTGTTTTCTATTTTACTGTATCTATTTGCATATTGAGATGTAGAGCAGCGTGCATATAAAGTTGTTATCAGCGGAGGTTGTGTGTGTTTGTCTGAGCGCTTGGTTGTTTGTCTGTGTGTGTGTGTGTGTGTGTGTGTGTGTGTGTGTGTGTGTGTGTGGTGGTAAGACATTCCTCACAAGCCCACAGAACATGGATGACTCTGTCGTTCCCTCTCTCTCTCTCTCTCTCTCTCTCTCTCTTTCCGTCGGTGTCTCGGCCGGCCGAGAGCAGACCCTCTATAAGCAGGTAATTAATGGGAGTGAATGCAGCGGCGATGGATGGAGAGGGAGAGAGAGAGAGAGAGGGGGGGAGGGAGGGAGGGCGGGGGAGTCGTGTATAGGGAGGGCTGAAAAGCAAAAGGAGAGAGATTTTTGCACCTGCGTTGAGGAGTGAAAATACGCCCCGGCTTCAACTTGACACCGTTGATGTGGAATCAAAATGGCTGCCGTGGAGAAAGCCCCTCTTTATCCTCGTCGTGCTGAGTCACCGCTCGGCTTTTTACTGTTACTCATCTCGCAGATTTGTGTCTTTCAGCCATCAAAGGAAAAAAAAAAAAAAAAAAAAGAGAGAATTAGGTCGAGGTGTGTGGAGGGGAAGAGGAGAGCTGATTGACGCTCACCAGCAGCGATCCTGACCCTAAACCCCTCGACATCGACCCGCAGCGCAAACAACAACGGCATCGCGGGGGGGAGGGGGGGATGGGGGGGAGGAAAAAGGACGAGTCATTTAAGCTTAATGATGCCGCCGTGTGCGCTCGACCTGCATCGACTCCAAGTTGGAAAAACCCAGAAGCCCCTCACTTCTGTCTGGCGCTGCTGGCATCATTAGCCGGCTCGTGTCCACTTCCTGGAGTCAAGGGGTCACGATGACAACGCGCCAGCACCGTATTTAGGAACATTACCGCCATCACTCACCGCCGTAATGAGGGAGCAGCAGATGGACGCCATTCTCGAAAAAACCACTTTTAATGACCGGACCGGGGATTGGGGGCTCCGAGCTTTCCAATTGGACCCCGCAGACTCTCGGTCTTAAAGGGCAACTGCCAGATACCGGAGCCAAGATGGAGGCAGGAAGGGCTCATGTTCACCACGTCTTCTTTTTTAGCTCCGTCTCGGTGATGCGGCGGAGGAGGAGAGCATCATCCCTCGTTTTCTTTGGGCTTCATCCAGTGTTTCGTCCACCGAAGAATCCAATCCCCCCAGAATGCTTTGTCAAAACGGACGCCGATCGATACCGGCAGATTAGGGATTAGCATTACAAAGGTGGCCTTCGCTAACGTCGTAATCCTTCTCGTCGGGAGGAAGAAAATACAGTATATAAATAGCTTTTTTTAAACAACGTAGCGTGAAAAGCATCCGCTCTCCTTTCGCTTCCCTTTTTTCTTCCCCTTCTGCTTCGCTCTCCTCCTCGTCTCGTCTCCGCCGCGGATCGTTAATGCATCCATTTTGCAGGCTAATAACTCAAGGCTTTAATTGCCGCACGGAGAAACCTGCCTTGTTCTCCCCCCCCCCCCCCCCCTCCCCTTCCTGCTCGCGCCCCCTTCTTATTTGTTTCCGGCTGAACCTGGAAGAAAGGCTGATAAATAGCTGTTTTCAAGAAAGGATGCTAGCGTCCCGCCCCACCTTCCTCCAGGGAGAGGTAAGGGGTTGTTGCAAGCAAGGGAGAGAGAGAGAGAGAGAGAGAGAGAGAGGAGTCGTGTCATATCTCGCCGGGGCCTCTCTACCAGTTACCTCACGGTCCCCTGTTTGTAATTAGCGGTCTGTATGTATTAGCAGCCGGGCCCCCGTGTCGAGGAGGGTCTTCCAGGACACCCCTGGGTGGACCCCTGGGTGGACCGATGCAACAGGATATCAGGGCCGACTCCCCCCCCCCCAACACCCCCCTCGTCGTCTCCCTCGACTCCCACAGGGCGCGGCAGGAAGGCAGCTTAGAGCAAACAGCCTCCCAGGTAGCGTTCCTCATTAGCGCCGTCATTGCTATTATCAGCATTAGCGCCAATGTTTTTAATGTCATCATTACCGCTAACAGCTTGAGAAGAGCCGCTACCTGCTGGGTCGCTAGGGAGGGTTGCGTGGGGGGGGGGGGGTGACAGGTGTTTTTGACTCATCATCAAGTCGACAATCTTGACTTTGCTCGCGATTTTATTGCTCCGAGAATTCTCTGTTAAAAGTCAAGTAGCGACGCTCGCAGATCTTCATGCAGGTGGTTCAATAGTTTCTTAGAAAAACCACCGAACCGAGTTGAAAAACTGTGGCGGCGGACACAAAAGGAGATAGACTCGTGAATGGAGTGACTTGACAGTGAATCCCGGGCTTGAGAGGTGTGCCATTTTTTTGTGTGTGTGTGTGTGTGTGTGTGATGGGAAAGCATTAAGTGTAATCTCCAGGCGGCGTGTACTGGTCTCTTAACTGCTCTCGCCCATGTCCGTATTGGTTTGATTCATGAGGCCATTGAGCCTTGCCGCAGCAAATTGCTTTTTTTCCCACAATGCCCTGCTGGTAACTGCACAGCATTATGGTCAGCGGGAGCTCATGCAGCCCTGGTGTTCAAATACATCTAATGAGATTCTGGCTGTACATCTCATTGGCGCTCTCCCTCTCTCTCTCTCTCTCTCTCTCTCTCTCCCTATCCCTCATTTTTAAGTCTTAATAAAACAGCAATGTGTTTTCTAAGCAGATATGTCGCTAGCAACCAATATAGTAGGTACATAAACAAACCGGTACCCTCTCGGTGAAGGGAGGATACGAGCCTCCGAGGGGGGAAGGATGGACACGGGGAGGCGAAGGATAGAAGGATGGGAAGGAAGGGAAGAAGAGATTGAGGGGGAAAGGATTTGTATTATTTCCAGCTTGTTGCCCGCGGTGAAGCACATATTCCCCATCGGCACGTCGTGATTGACAGCTCCGGTATCGGCAGGGGGATAGACGTGTACGGGGGCGGGGGGGGGATGTGGTGCTCGCCTCTCCTGTTAATGCTGTCCGTTCGGTTGCTGACCCCAATGTGCTCCCGGGTGCACGCTCGGCCAGAGACAGCCATCAGCGGGGGAGAGAGGGAGAGAACGAACGAGAGAAAGAAATACAGGCCTGTACCATGTTCCACCCTTCAGCCAATGCATACAGCGGGGATTCAAAGCAAAGAGAGAGAGAGAGAGAGAGAGAGAGAGAATGTGAGAGAGGCGGGACTAGCTGGAAATCAAAATAAGTGGGAGAGGTAACCAAGTGCAGTGGTGCTGTGTTGAGGCGGGGGGGGGGGGATTGGAAATAGCAACTCGCATAAACAGTGTTTGAGATCGTCAGAGCAACGCCGGTGTACAAGCGGAGTGTGGAGAGAGAGAGAGAGAGAGAGAGGAGTCTGAAATGTTGCTCGCGCAAAACAACCCCGCCGAAGGTGCGAGACGCCGAAGTGCAGTTGCCGTTTGTCTCGTTTCTTTTTTCTGTAGTTTTACCCCGTTGCACCTTGGATATGCAATCCGGAGAGAAACTTAGAGAGAGGCTGGAAAGAAAACAATATAGATGTAGAGAGAGAAAGAAAGAGAACGACTCCCACTCCCGGGGGCCTCTGATCAGGTGGTGGCACTAACTGAGGATTTGACGGGGGGAGAGATTAAAACACGCGACTGTCAAAGACGCGCCACACCCGACGCCTTTAATTACAGCTGCTTACATGTGACATTAAGAAACCTGCCAGCAGCAGACACGTCAACAAAAGAGACGCGGGAGAGGGAAAAGGGAGCGGGGAGGGAGTACTGGATGTGATGTCAGGAGAAATTAAAGCCTTTCAACTACTTATCTACTGTTATTCAGCACTCTGAGATGGAAGGGAGGTAAAAAAAAAAAAGAGAGAGAGCGATAGAGGGGGGGGGCAACTGGCTGATTCACACCTCCTCCCCTGGACGTAATTTACCCCTTCGTTGAGTGACAGGGTTGTCGGAGCATGCGTTCAAGTACATGTATGTTGAGGTGGCAGCCTCTTGCGACGATGCAATGATCTTGGTACCATGTTTTCCTATCTATGTCAACTCTAGGATGCCCCCAGACCCCACTACATGATATGGCTTTTGCCCTTTTCCACCACCACAACAGTTGAAAAGAAATGTAGAGAAAACACTAGCATACTGTCTTTTACAATTACAGAAAAGTATTTGACACTTGGGTCCATCTTTTCCCATCTCTGCACACCATGAGGAGAAGATGTTGATGTGTGTATGCTGTGTGTGTGTGTGTGTGTGTGTGTGTGTGGACCGGTCTGGAAAATAACTATTGTCATCAACCCAGGATACCAACATCTTCCCAGTCTGTTGGAGCCATTGACAGAGCTGTGGGGGTGATATTGATTATCTGGAAAGTTTTTTTTGTTTTTTTTTTACATGTGTAATGGCTGCCTCCCTGGTGCCCACGTTGGAGATGAATCACATTCCCCATAAGGCCCATTATTCAACCATCATTGGCAGGAGCTTGTGCTCACTTAATTGGACAACTTGTCTCCAACTGCCAACCCAATGGACTGGCCAAGACAGGGCCTAAGCCAATCAGCCTAATTGATCCCAACAAATGGTATTAGTCATCGCTCTCGGTTTGCTGAAATTCTGCCGTGTTTATCAGGAGTTTAGGTTTATTTGCTGGTTGCTAAGGATGATTGTGTTACAAGTCCTGGAAAATAATGATGCTTGGTTATTTGGTTGCTATTGTAGAAGTGAACATGCCATTTGGTGGATGCCAAAAGCGCCTTACAGTAACACGAGTGGATGTATTTTTAGCATGGGTGACCCAAGTAAGAATTTAACTCCTAAATCTGGTTTAATGGGTTTAATGCTATACTCAATTTATTGAGTTACGAGAGCACAAATGCATTGAATCATCTGTAAACCGTTTTATTTTTGTTGCTATACACACACAGACATATATAGAGAATATATCTCCAATGGTAGCGAATGAGCACACCACATTGTAACAATCAGGATGGCGCAAGCCTTAATCCCAAAGGGTTATCTAGGCCACCCAAGGAGAGGTGTCCTCATTCCTCGCCGCCTTGGAAAAAGAAAAACCGTAAGACAAAAGAAAGCGGGACTCCTCCTGGGCCAATAAGTGATTTAGCGTGGTCTGTGTCAGCAAACATCATTCCATGTCAGTAGCTTCCAAAGCTAATACGCCCAGATTGTCTCGAGACTCGCTGTGTTCAGATGCAACCGCCAAAGACGGAGAGCTGTTATTTCCAACTTGTTTCATTTCTGCGGCACGAGGAGTTGAAAGTCGGGGGCCAAGCGAGGCCTGAAGAGACTCGCCCCGGAGTCAGACTTAGTCTTTCAAGGCTCCTTGTGTTTTGTGCTAAAGCGCTCACAGTTAAGAACGATGCCCTACTCATGGGGCCCTCAAGAAAAAAATAGCCTTGGCCCAGAAGAAAACAGCCGAACGGGGGTGGGGGAGGGAATCAAATCCATTAGACGAGAGTATTCAGATCAAATGAGCTCATCTTCTTTGTAAGTTAGAGAGGTACAAGCGAACTATTGTGAGATAAGGTATTATCTAATGGGCGTGGGGGGGGGGGGGCGAGGAATCTGCAGCAAATGGGTTCAATCAGCTGAACCAGAGTCCTAATGTTATGTCTTCTGCATATACATCAGCAACAAAAGCGAGAGAGAGAGAGAGAAAGGGAGATACAGAGGAGAGATAGAGGGAGGGAGGGCGACTCTGCAGGCATTTTAAACACTTTGGTGTTCGGGCAGCCTCATACCGATGCCGGGCCCGTCGTCCAGATGGAGCCCGAGACACATTTACATTCAGCTGGTGATTAGAAATAGAAATTAACCTCTTTGAGTGGAGAAATTTGCGACGGGGGAGAACGAAGAGCACCTTTGAACTTTTGAGTCCGCTTTTGATCCGATCTGGCAACGCCAAAAAAAAAAAAAAAAAGGGTAAGAAAGAGGTGGGAAAATATGGGAGAAAGAGGGAGTCAGGCTCGTGCGTGGACACCTGCTGTTGGGTCCTTCTGTCAGTGTGAAATATTGCTGATCCCGCCACACTTCCAGTGGGGAGGTGCTTGTAATGATTCAATCCTTGCGGGGGTTCAAAATGTCATCTGTCTCACCTACCTCTGAGTGTGCCGGCGTGTCCTCCCAAGTACAGCGCAGAGTCCTACCGGCAACCGGGTGGGGGGGGCTAAAGCTTTCGGCGAGCTGCGGCTGCCAAAATGCTAACAAAGTGAAGGATTCAACATGTTAAACCAACAACTGAGGAATCTCTGCTCGATTTCAATAGCACAAGGTATAGTTGCATCAGATCCTGTGGTGTATTGGTAAATGCTGGCCTGTTCTACATGTTCATGGACCTGATACTATATTTTATCAGAGCAAATCTTTTCCTCAGCAACCTGAATTTCACACCATAATCTGGCTGTACTTTCCTTCTGAATGGGCCGAAAGTCTTTTTTCCATCGCATGCGTGACCCCTCATGCTCCCCCCCCCCCCCAACCCGCTGCTCCTCTTCAACCAATCGATAACCTGCCGTGATGAGTGGAGACTCCCCGTCACCAGCTCCTCAGCCAATGGAAATCAATAAAAAACAATACCCATCTATATCCATCAGCTCAGTGGTCATTTGTTTTTCCTGTTTACCAGTGGTGGGTGCTATTCTATCAAAATGCCTTCAAACAAAGAAGAGAAGGAAGGATGAAGGTGAGGGGAAAACAAACTTTTGTTTTTTTTCTGAAGATGTATTCACTGAGTCAAGAAATGCATTAACGCATCTCTGGACTGGAAAAGATTTGAAAACGCTGAAAGCAACTTTTGACTTCAGACTGCTCCTGTCAACAGTCTGACCACTTACTGTGAACTCTGTGTTTTCAAATCCAAATGGTATGGCATTTATCCCGGGGTAGCCCTTACCTCTCAGCGTTGACCTCAAAATAATAACATTATCCAAAGCCGATTGCCGATTGTCTTTGACCCGGCAGCCCTTTCGCGAGGAAGTATTTGCTTTTTTCATCACATACGTATTAAATGTCACAGCGACGGCAATTTCGAAACCTCGGTGCAGCCGAATTCAGCATCCATGTGTACATCAGTAATATGCTCCCTAGCTTGTTTGTGTCGGTAAACACGCGCTCACGTTCAGGAAAGACGGGGCCTTAATCTATACTCAGCTGTTACCGGCTGATATGTTTGCGGAGCATTAAATATTTGGTGGGCTTCCCTGCCTTTTCTGTTGTGATATCCTCCAATCGATCGGTGGAGATTTAGCACCCAGAATGCTCCCGTGTTTGAATTAGAAATCTTAGCGCTTAGCGTCGAGATCCGCCGGCTTGCACGTTGCACCGTTAACGCACTTACACGAGACAAAGCCGCGTTGGAGGCGATGTGAAGGATGGCACCATGTGCTCTGTGTAATGCACTAATCGTGTACAGTATGCAGCACGCATCCTTAACTGCTGTCAGACTGAACATTTTATTCGGTTGTGCGGAAGAAGATACGTGCCCTCCTTTTTTTTTTTTTCCTCTTTCATCATGGACAGCGAGGCCGTTGGTACGAGACGGTACCATTTTAATAGCACAATATAGCACATTTATTTATGCTATGCAGCAACACTGAAACTCTCAAGAAATAGGACAAACACAATCCAAGAATAGATGGCGTTTCATAGACTAAGCTCATCCCTCTGATTCTTTGCCGAGGCTTCCTCGCTGCGAAATCCAATGAAACATGATTTATTTCTCCCCCCTTTTTCCATTTTCTAATTTATTTCACAAGCGTCACACGCGCGACAACTTGTCTCGTGTGAGCTCGGCCAGCGTTAAGCATAAGGTATGGGGATGAAAATCGAGTTCCTACACATTTAGTGAGGAGCGGGAGGAGGGGGGGGGGGGGGATAAATAGTTTTGACACATCAATGACTTGCCTTCCTGCCCCGAAATGGAAGAGCTGACCTGCAGAAACAAACCAACCAGTCATTATCTCCCGAGACCAGAGTCGGCTCCCCCCTCTCCCCCCGCCTTAGACTGTGTCGGATTCACATCAATTTAATACGCTACCGCCGGCACTCGCATAGCATCCCCGTTTCTTCTGGACAGATTTGAAGACTAATCTCATACTTTGGGGCCTAATACAATTAAATGGTATTGAACCGATGCGTCGTTCCATACATCAATTCCCATCCAGTGAGCAATGGGGGCCCACGGTTTGCCGCCGGGGGCCTGGGAGAGACGTATGAGCCGGGGTGAAAGGGTTTTGATTGTGGCTCCGGGGGGCAGGGCCAAGAATTGGATCTTGCGGTGCTTCCACAGAACAGACTCAAGACCATTAGGGAGTGTGCTGTATGTGTATACTACTCTCAATCATTGGTAACAATCTCATATAGTCAGGTCTTTTCTTTTAATGTGACCGGGACTGATGTAACCGATTCCCGCTAAATAGACTGCAAGTGTCTCACGAGGCTTTACAAAGGGCAGGCGGACCGGATGATGAACAGTATCGCACGTCCTGGCAAGGTGACATGGATTTGCCTGGTGTGTTTTGTCTGGTGTACCTCGGCTTTAAAGGGGCAGAACATGTCTGTTTCAGTTAAGCGCTGCTGGGTTGGGTCACATGACGCAACAAAATGGGCGGGGACAGTAGGGGAAAGGAAGACGAAGAGACGGGCAGGACTACGACGAGCGCCAAGGAAATGCTTCTTGAAATCCGGCCATTCATAAACAAAGTACAAGGTGAAGTACCGTAGACAAGGGGAATTGGTTTCTTGTTGTTTTGCCACTTCTACCAATTGTCCTGTCAAGACATTAGAAAATAAATTATAGGGAAGAATGCCTTGCCTTCATAGTTACTCCTATGTTGAGCTCCACCCATGTCTAGAGGGAATAGTGGTAAAAAAAGTGGTACTGTTGCTTTTTCCAGGTAGCTCAGGTGGCTGTTCACATGTCTTGCAGTAGTTTGAGAGATTAGAATTATGACTTGGAAGACTGCGAAAGTGGTCTAAGTCTATTTCAAGGTCCGGCTACAGGTCCAAGAAGGTGATTTTCAGCTGTTGGCAGTGCCGTCCGCAGACGCTCCATCATTTTGTGCTCGCTGTCAGCCAAGGGGGGTGGCGGGGTGGGGGGGCTGCACACTGTGCCCCGACAAGACAGAGAACATTCATAACGTTGCTGCAACGACTCAACAACCTTGACAGAACGTTGTGTTCCTTTCTTCAACGTATCTCCAGAGGCATGAGTTGAAGGGAGCTCCGCTGTTCCTAAGTACCCTAAGAGCACCTGCCACATCCATGGCGCAAAGACGTCAATAAATCTGGCCGCTAATGTACCGCACAATCTTTTTTTCTCCTCTCTCTCTCTCTCTCTCTCTCTCCCTTTGCCTCTAATATTAATGAATTCCAGTTGAATGCCGCCACGGGCAAGGATAGAAACAAGCTCTTTTCACTAAGCTAACGGTAGCAAGGTTATAGCTTCCTCCTTATTCTGGCCGGACATTTCCCCAGGTGAAGCGGCGCTACGCTAGCAAAAGTTGCAGAGCCACGGGTGAGCGTTAGCCAAATGATAAAGGCGGGAATGACTTTTGCCATTTAGGGTGGTTATTTATTGAGTGTTGAGCTTTTGCAATGACAACTTTCTAGCGCCGGACTATTCAAGAAAAGAAACAAGCTCTTTTCACTATGCTAGCGTTAGCAAGGTTATAGCTTCCTCCTCATTCTGGCCGGACATTTCCCCAGGCGAAGCGGCGCTATGCTAGCAAAAGTTAGCAGAGCCACGGGTGAGTGTTAGCCAAAAGAGGCGGGAATGACTTTTGCCATTCAGGGTGGTTATTTATTGAGTGTTGAGCCTTTGCAATGACAACTTTCCACCACCAGGCGAGAAATACCGTAAACTACAAACCAGGCAAAGTTGTCCGCGGGGAGTTATATAGGTTGGGTAATAATGAGCCAAAGCCAGAAGAAAAACTTTGCAGCACATGAAACCTTGGGGATATTTTTAGAAGACCCCCCCCCCCCTTTCCCCTGCAAGTCAGCAGTTGTATAGCAATGAAAGAAATTTTCTATTCTGTATTCTTCACCAAAAAGAAATTGTGGTAATGAGGCTTCACCAGCGACCATGTGCCCATTAGTATTTGATATTTGATCTCAACACACACACACATAACCCCTGAACATACTACACACAAATATACAATCTAAGAAAAGCTCAAAGTTGTCACAGAAATCATGTGTGTGTGTGTGTGTGGAGGGGTTCCTCAATCATCACTCAGTTCCCGCCACTCCATCGCTCCGTAAGAAGGAATCAGTCAAAATCATCAAGGAGATGACACGTCTGACACGCCTGGCCCACTTCCTGTTATCCCCGTTGCGGTAGTCACGTGACTTCTCTGAGACGGGGAGACGGCAGTCATTCGTTACTGTCCCTTTAATCAGGCTAATGCAACCTCTCTCTCTCTCTCTCTCTCTCTCTCTCTCCACATGCACACACCCACACACACACATACATAAAAAAGATTGAAGGACTCAAATGTCCAAAATCCCCTGAAGAGTAGGAATATCTTAACTGGTAGAATTGTACAACTCTGTATCTTTGCGAGCCTGCGGGCGCGCTTTACACACAACCGTGCACGTACTCACATCGACTGACATGCATGCACACACACACACACACACACTAGAAGAATAGAAAATGAAGATGCTCTCGTATTGAATCAAATTAAGTGGTAATTTTGCAGCCCTAGAACGCTGCCAGTGACTTTTCCCCACTCCTTTTTTCTCGAGTGCTGCAGTTTATTAGTATTCTGCTCAGACTTTTCTCCTCTTTCTTCTCCCTCTCTTCGGCTCCCATAGCCCCCTTCTACTCTTTCTCTCTCCCTCCCTCTCTCTCTCTCTCTCTCTCTCTCTCTTTCTGTCTCGCCTCCTGGGAGTTGAGCCCAGTGCATGTTAAGTGATAGGGCTTCAGAGTCTTAGTAGCGGGGGGGTGCCGCGTAGGAGCGAGTGTGTCGGGAGGAAGAAGAGGAGAGGGCCCTTTTAGTAAATCCACCCATCCGTGTAAAAATGATCAATCTCATGAATTTGCCAATAGGGAGTCGTTGGCCGATCAGCGGAGATAGAGGCAGATAATGAGAGAGAGAAGGGGGGGGGGGGGGGAGGAGGGGTGGATGAAGGGGAAGAGAGAGAGAGTGATGAAAGTGACAACAGGGAAGAAATATTTGAAGTGAGGAAAGAATCGAGGGGAAAGATCGAGCGAGCGAGAGGGAACGCGGATTAGCC
This sequence comes from Hoplostethus mediterraneus, assembly GCA_034670385.1. NCBI lineage: Eukaryota > Metazoa > Chordata > Actinopteri > Trachichthyiformes > Trachichthyidae > Hoplostethus > Hoplostethus mediterraneus. Next base: position 212,699 of record JAXDDW010000165.1, read on the forward strand.
GAGACAAAAGAGCAGGTGAACCTTGATGGACGGATGGAGTTGCCAGGAATGAAAGAATGCAAACATCGATGTCTGCTCCGATAGGGGATGGAGAGAGAGAGAGAGAGAGAGAGAGAGAGAAATGGGCCATGTTTTTTTTTTTCATGGTTTGCGTCCCCTGTCTGAAAGCCAGCAGCCCGTTGTGGCGGCGGTGGAGCGAGGTGCATGTTAGGAGGTGGAGGTGGCTTCTCTTCGTCACGCCTGAGCGGGCCCCGGCATGGTAGTGACAAGGGGTGACCGAGAAAGTTCCTGTCCTAAATTTTCGAAGGCCCGGTACAGCCTGAGGGCGCGATTCCCCCTTATATGCGAACGCCCCCCCCCCCCCCGTGGGAGTCAACGGAGCGAGAGAGGCCTGAGATGTTCATGTGATGGGGAGGAGGGGGGGGAGCCTTTTTTTCCCTCAACGTACATGACCGGGGGGGGGGGGGGTGTAGCTCAACACCGCACGGGAGCAAAAGCATCGAACGTGTCTTCTCCATGATCCATCTATCTAAACTTCCCGGCGTGTTTCCAGGAAGTGGAGGAGCGATGCAGCAACGTGCGAGTGATTCAAGTTGAACCTGGCCGTGCGCGCGGAGGAGGAGACTCACCACCTATAAATCCACCGTCCGTTAACAACAACAACTGTGAATAAAGTTGACATTATCTGGCGTGGAGTCTGAACGAGGACGTGCGCAGTGTGTGACCTCAGCCGGGGGGGGAGGGTGGGGGGGGGGTGTCGGAGAATCGCAGCGTGAGGCGCAGAAAGTGAATCATTCTTTAAAGTGTAGCCCGGGGCGCATTAGCATACGTGGCAAGCTATGGCGGCGGCGCGTGGCTTCTTCTTCTTTGTTTTTTTTTTCTTCTTTTTTTCCCCTTCTTCTTCTTCTTCTTCTTCTTCCCTACAGCGCTTTTAGCACACCCCGTTTGTCAGAGGGAGGCATCATCCTTTATCGGCACATTTCATGTCTCCCAGAAGACTCTGTGAAGCGGGTGATATTATTGAGGAGCGCTGAGCCTTATTAAATTCCCAAGCATATTACCAGTCTCTCTCTCTCTCTCTCTCTCTCTCCCACTCACTCATTATGTTTCTCTCTCTCTCTTAATTTGGCTGCACACTCTACTGTAGCTCAAGGAGCCCCCCCCCCCCCCCCCCCCCTCTCTCTAGAGGAAACAAGGGGAAGTAAATACACATTATTACTATTTTTTTTGGTACTATTTCCTACTAAGTTGCTCCTCAGGTGTTTAAAGCGGTGCGGCCTGCAGGAGCTGTTGCGTTCACACTGTCATCTCTCTTCTTGTTCTAGCCTTCGCCGATTCCTTTTCATCAAAAGGAGGAAGAGACGGTGCTAATCTGTCAACCGATGAACTGGAGAGAAAGCAAATTCTCTTGTCTGCTTTGCCGGGATTAAGTTGCGGCGCCGTCAAAAAAGGGATTCTCTCTCTCTCTCGTCTCTCTGCATTGAAAGTGATAAATCCATTACTATTAGACTCATATCATTTTTTTTTTTTTAGTGACTACGACTACAGCGTCTTTCTTGGAAGCTTCCTCTGCGATAAGAGTTTAAACGGACCAGTCGAACTTCGCACCCCTACCACGAAGTTGGACTGGTCGTGAGGGTGAACGGGTCTCTACTGAGGTGGAACATCTCGCGGTCTCTCTCTTGTTTCCTGCTGCTCGGGAAATGCCTGCAACCGTGCGCTCAAAACCTTTTTTTTTTTATGATGTTGACACGGAGGACGGTGATGCCTCGTGTCTCTCGTCGCTGCGCCTATTTCCATATGACCTTGCGCGCAGCGGTCGGCGGAACGGGGGGGCGAGGGGCGAGTTCGCCGGAGTGATGTGCTTTTAGCTCGGACGTGACAGCAGAATGTGGAAAATATGAAAAGAAGCGGAGTTGAGTCTCGATTGTCACGAGGATCAGACGCTGTGTTTGCCAGCTCGTCTGCAGACTGTACTGTACGTCTATGTACAGTACGTAAGGGATGGGGACTATCGTTTTGTTCTCTAGGGTTACCGATTACCTGTCAGAGTACCCCCCCGTTGCCCCTCTCTGTCAATTTTGTCCAAAAAAACCCCCCCATAATTCCACCTCACTGGGATGCAAAGCCTGCTCATGAGCGTGCACACAAGAGAGAGAGAGAGAGAGAGAGAGAGAGGATGAGGATGCATGTGTGTGTGTGTGCATGCTGAAGGCGTGTGCCTCCTGGGGATGGCGCAGGCAAAGGAAAAGGCCCTTGGCGGAACGGCACACAGCAAGACACCGTGTACGCCTTGTCTGCGAACCACAGCACGATACCTGTTTGTCTGTAGCCCTCATACATAAGCCATACTGCGTTCTCCACCTCCCTTTGGGAGTGCAAAAGAGAGAGAGAGAGGCTTTAAGAACTTTATCACCGTTACGGGTGTGTGTGTGTGTGTGTGTGAGACGAGGCTGTCGAGACGGCTTGATGCCATGAAAATTTGATGCGGAAAATATCCTGTCTGCGCTGCATTTTTAATGGGGACAACACGGGCGCAGGAATTATCATCGGAGCGCGCCCCGCCCGCCTCCGCCAGCACATCATCACACGTTGAAACCTTCACAGCCAACCCCCCCCCAACACCAGCACCTCCAGACCCGGTCTCGGTTCTTGGCTGGATCGAGGCGTTTCGGGCCTCTTTCTGATTTGATTTTCAGCAGCGTTTAGGTAGACGGGCTGATAGCGGAGATCACGTAAATCTGGAAAGCCTCCATCGCGGGTCAGATCATCGGCGTGTCGCGTGTCTCTTCTTTCCTCTTCTTCTCTTCAAAATGAGTCTGGCCTTTGGACTTCCTGGTTCTAATCTGCAGTCCGGTGCGCTCCTCTCCCCGCGGTGATTGATATTTGGAGATGTCGGTGGGACAAAAACAGTTTGAGTTCTGACGCTCATGAAAGACCCATCAGCTCCGTCGCCGATCAATGTGAATAAATATTTCCCACAACCCAGCAGCATTAGAATCAAGGGCGAGGAGGAAAAAAAAAGGCAGACAGAAAGGAAAGAGGGAAAAAATCAATTGGTCGAGAGCTTTGCTAAAAAAAAGAGAGAGGAGGGGGGGAAGAAGAGGGGAAAACAGGGCCCCGTCAAGCCGGTTGAATAATGAAGCATGTTTTTCTGTGAAGGCTTCAAAGGCGGAGAGGAGAAAAGGCACGGCGAAGTTCGCGTGGCGCCTGGCGCGGAAAGAATGTCGAATTAGTTCGACGCGGGAGCGCCGCGCGAACCGGAAACAAGGTGCAGCGCGACCGACGCCGACGGGATTTCGTCGTCAATTTTTAACCCGTCTGCAAAAAAAAAAAGTCTCTTCAGGTGCGTTGAGTGACCCCCTGGATCAGACCGGAAATATCGGACACACATACGCCTCACGTGTGAATGTGTGTTGAGGCCTCACCCACCCCGTGGCACGAAAACTCTCCTCTTTCTTTTTTGTCTCTCTCTCTCTCTCTCTCTCTCCTCTCGCTCTCGTTATTTTGATAGGGGATCCATTTGGTTTAAATTGACTCATTTTGTCAGTGGGAATCGGAGCAGGGAAACTGAAGAGGGAGAGAGAGAGATGAGCAAGGCTGCCGCTGCTTTGATCCCTGCGACAGGCAGCGTGAAAAGTGCATTTCATAAAGGATGTTCGCCTCTGATGAGCCCGCCAGAGTGACAAATTGGGCCCCTGGTGCTTTAAATAATACACTGTGTATGTCTCCAGCCGTGGCGCTGTTGTTCTGCGTTGCTAAACCGGCCTGTTAAGAAGGGTGTGTGTGTGTGTGTGTGTGTCGTGGGTGGAAACGAGGGGCAGGGGGGTAACTGCACGAGTGTGTGTTTATGTCCTGGGTGGCTTTCTTCCTTTTTTCTCTTAATCTGTCTGAAAGGTGTAAACATACTAACAAACACGAACGGAGGAATTTGCTTTCAAGCGTCCTCTTGCATTCAAGTCTGAATTCTGAAGTTGACTCGGAATGCACCTTGTGGCGTTTGTTGCCGGAAACAGAGAATCGTGCAACTGGATGGATGTTTTTAGGACGCGGTGTGTTGCCGTTGACACTTCCTGCTCTGGCTGAAGCAAGGCTGACATGCTTTGACCACCTCGAGGCTGCGGTTTGTTTCCATTCCCTCCGGACAGACTTAACTCCATCCCCGTCCTCTTCTTCATATTAAAAGGGGGATTTGATGTCTTTTGTAATCCAGAGTTTATTGTGGTAGAAGAGTTGCAACCGTCTTGAATCCATAGTTGTACCAAGGCTCTCACATATTTCTCTTCCCTGACCCGAATGGCCCTGCCAAGCCGAAATCCAGGGACCTTCGTTGCTCTCACATCATCATCAACAGCGATGTGAGTAAGCCGTCGCTTAAAGAAAGTTAACGTTTCTCCACCACGGGGGACTCACTGGCAGAGATTAATGGCATTCAGTTTCCCTAAGACTTTGTTGAAATGGGATGTGAGAGGCCATCTTTGAAATACAATAAGCTCATCCCTCTAAGCAAATACGGTCCCTGGATAATTTGCCTTTTTTTCTGCCCCGGAGTGGAAGCTCACTGTGTGTGTGTGTGTGTTGTTTTTTTTTGTGTGTGAGCCCACACGCTCGCGTCTGAAAGTCCTGTCCCTTGGGGGTCAGCGTAATTACCCCCGCCACATTTCCACCGCTAGCCTTCCCGTTAAGGTCGTGACTCACCGCGGCTAGCTCGCGCTCACCTAGCGCACGGTAGCGGCCGGGAGCTAATTGCCACACTCGGGGATGACAACGGCGGTAGCTGGTGGGTGTGAGCCGGCTGACTCACAAGCTAACTAACTTAGCCGGCCGCCGCTAACTACTTAGCACCAGTGGGCCCCCGTGTCAGATGCTGAGGGAGTATGGTTGTGTATCTGGGATGTAGCTAGATTTCACTAACGTTTTGCTATCGAGCTCGGTGTCCATTGTCTCATTTGAAGTTATTGTGGATAAAATCATATAATGCATGAATACAACATGAGTGGTTTTATGTAGGTCATGCTGAATTTGTCTGGTAAGCAGAATGCATAATGAAATTCTGATGCAAATAAGCTGCTCGTGTTGTGAGAGCCTTCGCCAAGCGGTACAATATTTCCTTCAGGGCTGAACATGGGCTGCACATGGTTACCCATCGCTTTCACTATTCACTTTGAACGTATGTATATATATATATATATATACACAGTATATCGGTTGCAGAGTTGCTGTCTAAATCACCCCAAAATCAGACTCAGACAACAGGTAAATGCTCTTGCTTCCCTCCCCCTACGCAGGCCTACTACGTCTGCCGATTTAGATGTGTCCTCTCGTTATTTGCGATCGGTAAAGAGCACAAATAAGGGAGGGGATTTTTTATTTTTTTTTTCATTTTAGGGAGGGATTTAATTGAAATTGTATTTTGACAAATAACCATTTAATGGTGTAAAACAGGCCATTGTGCGAGTGCGCCTGGGAGTGTGCGATAAGAGCAACAGTGGAGGAGAAGCAATGAGACTTCCTTTTCTAAAGGCTGGAGAGAGAGAGAGAGAGAGAGAGAGAGAGAGAGAATCAGAGAGAGAGAATTTAGAGGAATAATAAACAACGGAAAACACACATTTTTTTTAACAGATTTAACCCCTCGCTCACAGTAGCTCAGTAAGCCCTACCATTTTCTACACACCCGCCACCCCTTCATCTTCATGTTTGTCTTATCAAATGCTACTGTGTGCCTGTCTTCTTTTCTGTGAATGCTGTTAACACACACACACACACACACACACACACACACACACCCACACACACACACACAGCATGGTTAATGTAGGCTTTGCTACAGTGTGAAGGCTGCGGTGTGAAAACGAGCCGACGCTGCCATATTGTTTTATCGGTCGCTAGCATGTGTGCACCATAGCAGAGCGGCTAATGCTAATCCTTACCGGGGCTTCTAGAGCGTTTTCATAAAGCCCGCAGGCGCCACGGTGAAGGATGCAACCAGGTTTGGGTGGGGGGGGGGGGGGGGGGGTGTTGGTGACACAGTACTTATATTGTATATATATGTATATTTATATTGTAATTGCGCGAGATTATGAAATGTAAAATGAAAAAAAAAAGATGAACGAGAACAAGAAAGCTTCGCGAAAGTTTAGAGACACGGAGAAATGAGAATTTGCAGGGTATCGCGGTGATGACGAAGACATGTATCACACTTTGGATGAGGTAGTCCCTCCGTGTGGAGAGACCAGTCGGGGGGTGTATTTCCCAGGTAGGTGTAGGTGTCGTTCTGGTCGTCCTGCGTGGCCTCGAGCCAGCGGCATCATTCTTATTAGCGGAGCAGCGTATGACTCACTGTTCTCCCCTGCTTCTCCCGCATCATCCCGCTGTCGTGCCACTTTTAAGATGAGGTTGGAGGTCAGACGTGCTCTGAGGTACGTGGGCGGTGCTGTGAAAGATATGGTTACTCGGATGCTTTCTGTGTGGCGGGGAGATGAACGGGGCAGCCGGACCTACAGGGTCACTTTATTCACGGGGTCTTGTGTTTCAACCTGCCTGCTGATTGTTCAGATGGACAGAGAGAGATGGATAGAGATCCAGTCAGGAGGAGGCTTTGCGGGTGGGAGGTGTTAAAGGATGGGTGGGGGTGGGGGTGGGTGTCAGGAGCGCGAGTGCAAGCCACATTTGATAATTGGCTGCGAGATCGTCCCGAGAATGAAATTACGCTAGTTAATCTCTCCTCAATTAATCACCCCGGGAGCACTCCCCAGTACTCCTCATTATACGAACAGGAACAGGAACAGTATCGGTACCCTTCTGAAGGAGGAGAGCAGCTACGCCGTACCCACGGTAACGCCCCCCGCCCCCCCCACCTGTGGCGTTAGCACGGGTGTTAGCTTAGCGTGCGGCTACAGTCGTTTTGCAGGTGAGAGGGGAAACTCGAATGGCCTCTCGCCCCCAAGACTGACTAGCTGTGCCAATGTCGTCTCGTCCTCATTGTGCCTCATTCTTCCCGGCGCCGCTCGATGTTCCTCGTTCCTTTTCCTTTCCTTTTTGATGCCGACTGTTTGTTCCACACGGAGGTTGGGCAGCTCAAAGGAGGAGCAAAAAAAAAACAACCTCATGAGGCGACACCTCATTACAAAACTCCAGCAGGGTTTTGTGTCTTTCGCCCTCACTCGCTCTCTCTCCCTTTTTCTTTGCAACTCCCGCCGCCTCCTCCCCTCTCACCTCTCGAAGCACAGCAGGGGTTCAAGATTACTCCCTTAGTCGTCCTCACCGGGCCGTAAACTCGAGAGAGAGAGAGAGAGAGAAGCTCAGAAAACAGAGAATAGATACATCTGCTGCCACTTTCCGTCGCGTTCCTTGAACCGGCACTGAGGAAAACGACGGTTACCGCTCGGTGAATGGACGGAGGTCAGGTGGGTTTTGGTTCAGCCATCGAGCCCCGTAAATGTGCGGTTTGTTGAAATTGAAGAAAGATAAATAATTGTTTTCAATCAGTTTGGATGCCTCCATCCTCCCTCCTCGGCTAACTCTCCTCGCGTAACACCGAGCCACTGCTGACGTTCACGCCGTTGCTAGCCGTTGCATCTTTCAAAGGTCATTTCTTCCCTTTTTTCTTCTCTTCCTCCCCACCACCACCGCATATCTCTTCCTCTTCCCATCCCTCCTTAATTGTCTGGCAAACATCTCAGCGAGAGAAAGATAAATATCCCTTTTTCCCGTGGATATTGTTCCGTCTGAACTCGCCGTCACGCCGTTAATAATTTAGCACCTCTTCCCCCTTTTTTCTCTCTCTCTCTCTCTCTGGAACACATCCTCCCTCACCTTATTTTTCTCTTCCTCTGTTGCTTTTTTTTTTTCCTTCCTTCCCTCCCTCCGTCCCCCACAGCCAACCTCGAGTCGTGTGTGTGTGTGTGTGTGTGTGTGTGTGTGTGTTCGGCAGCAGTCAGTATCTGTCTGCCCGGTCTCTCTTTGATGCTGAGGACCTCTCTCAGCTGCAAGGCGATGCCACGAGGGCCCCCACAAAAAGCGAGACAGACCCAAACGGAGAGAGAGAGAGAGAGAGAGACTCGCGCCGTAATTAGTCGGCAGCCCGAGTTTCACCTAATTAAATAGGGACCCTATTAGAGACGAGAAGGAGGAGAAGGAGGGCGGGGGGGGAGAAAAAAAGAGAGAGGCGACAAGAGCGACGGCGGAGGGAGCAGCGTTGCTCCATCCCGCTGCTGTTCGTTTTTCTCTCCGAGTTTGCCATCTGTCCGTCGCTATCTCCGTCTCTCCCTCTTTCCTCTAGCTGTCTCTTTCCATCTCCTCGTCTTTGTCTCGCCTCTTTCTTTCCTTATTTTTCTCACAAAGACCCGAGTATTTTTCCGACAGCTGTTTTTTTTTTTTTTCTCGAGATAAATATTTCATTTTGTAGGGGCTGTCATCTTCGCGCCGATCCCTCCGCCGCGTGAAATAGATCCGTCCGCACAGGCAGGCCTTCGATGGAGGTGTGTGTGTGGGGGGGGGGTGCCCGTTTCCCTAAAGCTAGCCTCGGACCGCTCTCACCGACCGGGGCGCCCTCTTGTGGCCTCTTTTCTCCGAGCCTCGGGGGAAAAAAAGCTCTTTTTTCTCACATCCCGACGCCGATGAGCAATTGTCACGTTTTTTAGGGGGGGGTTCCAATTGAAAGCATGTGAAATGCGGGTGTAAATGACATTTGGTCAATGGTGTTAGATTGAATTAGTGCGGTGGAGTGGGGAGGTGAGTGGCGCCTCCCTGGACACAGGACATCATTGTGGGAGAGGCAGACGGCTAATATGAGACCTACAGCATCGTCTAAAACAAGCTGCTTGGTTGATGAGTTAATGTGTGTGTGTGTGTGTGTGTGTGTGTGTGTGTGTGTGTGCGTGCGTGCATGTTACCTATATCCATCTATAGAGCAACTCCTGTCCTCCAAGTTGCCCATATCATCTCTCTCCTCTAGCATCCCCCTCCCTTCCTCCTCCTCCTCCTCCTCCTCCTCTCCTTCCCCGTCCTTGTTCATGTCCTCAATTCTTTCTCCTCATCACCTCTCTCCTTCTCTCCGTTCCTTCAGTCTTCCCTCCTTTCTTCCTCTCCTCCGTCGCTCTCTTTGGGCAGTGTGTTTGGCCCTGCGATGGCCCAGAGGCGGCCGTCCTGTCTGCTCCCGCTCAATCTGCTGTTTCACTCCTCCTCCTCCTCCCAGGCCCTGACCCCGCTGTACTCAGCACATAGTAGTCTCTCGCTCCTTTTCCTCTCTCTCTCTCTCTTTTTCTTTTCTTTCCCTCTCTCTCTGCTCCATCCCTGTCTTCGTTCTCTCCCTCATGCCCTCTCTCTCTTTGTATTACTGTCTCTGTTTCCTCTCGACTCTGACCCCTATCTGCTGTCCAGCCGGCTGCATTGTCTGTCTCTCTCTCTCTCTCTCTCTCTCTCTCTCACACACACACACATGCAAGCACATCCTCTCTCTGTCTCTCATTTCCTCTTTCCCTCTCGGTTTCTCTTTTTCTTTCTGCCTCTCCATCCCTCCCTCCCTCGGCCGTTTGGGTTGAATCTGTCGGCTGGAAAAGAGACAGGGCAAAAGGTCACAGAGCTTCAGCCTGTGCAGCAGTGGTTTGGGGAGAGAGAGAGAGAGAGAGAGAGAGAGAGACACTGAAGTACAGTAGATGATGAGCTATGTGTGACTGTACACAGCGTGAACACTCAGGCATTAAAGCTCAAGCACCAAAACACAGACACACGATACCGCACTCGCCTACACGAGTGTGTACACGCACAGAAGGTACAGAATGACAGTGTGACCTTGCGCTTTCCCACGCCGCCGCAGACCACTGAAGGCATCGGATCGCTATTGTGCCGTAGCCGGAGAGAGGGTCTTTGAAGTACCCCCCGGAGTGGAAGTTAGTCAGCTAATACGGCGACTGACTGACTGACTGACTGACTGGCTGAAGACACAAAGAGCGTACTGTATCTTCACCGTAGACTCCTTGACATTGCACGCACACAAACAACCACCAACAACACACACACACACACACACACACACACACACATAAAGAAGCGCAGTGTGAGGCAGAAATATCTCCCCGAGTTGCAGTACAGTAGCGTGTGTCGGCGGGCGGTCGTCACTCCAGCGGTGCAAGACTTTTCTTCTGTATGTAATTATATCTCGCTGGAAAAAGCCGCAGCATCCTCTTGTTCTGCCCGCCACCCCTCTTACCCAGCTGCCAATCACCCTTCCTCATCCCCCCCCTTCACCCCTGCTCTTCCAGAAGCCTCTTTTTTTTACCAGCAGATAGCAGGGGGGGCCTGAACTGCCTGAACTGCCTGCGGTGGCCCGGCTCTGCACCCCAGCAAAAGTGACCCACTTGTATTGTAGTCGCGTTAGCGGCGGATAGCGCGAGGGGCTCGCGGGGATGTTTGTGTCGACGCGTGTAACAAAAGCCCCGGCGCTTGTGCCCGCGCCGCTCGAAGGGGCTTTTTTTTTTTTTTTTCCTCTTTTGAAGATATTCTCTCTCCACATCCTGAATTTTGAATCGGGTCTTGAAAAGGGGGCCCCGCGGATATGTAGTGAAGCGAACGCTGAGGTTTTCCCTTCTCCGTAACAAGTGTCACAATTCATCCATATTCAGCTACATAATGGCGGTTCCTGTGACTGGTACCTCGATGAGGCCCCGTCCTTGGGATGACATTAGTCTAAAAGAAGAACGTCACCCAACACAAAGCCTCTTTCCTCTTTCATTTTTTAAATCACCTTTAAATCAAAGAAGTGCTGCTTCTAACTACTCCTGATACATCCTGGCGCTAGTGTTTTTTGGTCGTCCAGAGGTAAAGGACAGTTGCATCTAAGTGGTCTTGAAAGTAGATTTGTTGATGGACAACCCTCAGGGGGGTGATGGGAAGTGACATCTTTTGAAGAGAGGAAAAAAAAAAACGGAGAAAGCGTTTTCTCTTTGACATAGCAGCCCAATTCATTAGCGCAGCGGGAGACCTCTTCATTTTTAGTAAGCCTGTGGAGTCAATGGACCGTGCAGCACGGAAATAATCAGCTTCCATTCAGCACACACACACACACACACACACACAACACACACACACAGCACACACTGGCTAAGTACCTCGCCAGCTCGCCCATCAGGGCCGCCGAAGGTTTGGCTTGTTCACCCAAGAGAGAGCCGGAGGAAACGAGAGGTCCTCCCTCCTGACTTTTTTTTGTTTTTTTTTACCAGTTTGAGTGCGATGGGGGGGGGGCGAATTGGATAAGCATTCAGTAAGCAAGGCACCGGGGGCCCTCGGGAGAGAGCTGCCGTGCATTGTGGGTAGCAGCAAAAGGCCTGATGGCTCAATTGTCGGTGTAAACCAATCAGCGCCCGGTATCTGCTTGTCTCTTTGATGTCTGTGTTCATCAACCTGAGCTGGAGAGAGAGAGAGAGAGAGGAGAGAAAGATGTCTTCTCTCACCACATGTCTTTGCTCCATACATTTTTCCAGCCTTAGTTGCCATCCCACCCACCTCCGCTGGCATGTTGACTCTGTGTGGTTGTCATGACTTCTCCCTGTTTTTTCTTGTCATTTCTCATTTCTTTAGAATTCAAAACAGAGCCGCGGTATTGTTTGGACTCACTAGTGAATGAAAAAAAAAAGATGACTCGCCCTGTGGCATTGGCTATCGATTGGTAATGATCAGTGGGATGCTTTACAAAGGTGATATTAAAAGGGTGTAGAGGTGAGATTTCCCGGGAGCGTAGGAATGGCACTCTTGACGTAATATTGAAGGTTTTTTTCTGAAAGGCATTCAAACCCAAACAAGTGATTGAACTTGTACCAGTCAGAAGAACTGCCTCTCATTCTGTTTTTCCCCCCCTAACTCCTTCTTTCTTTTCTGTCCTCGTCTCAGCTGCATGATGTCCTTTAGTCATGCGTTGTGCTCTGCATCCAATCTTTGCCGTTTGTTGTCAACATGTCTTGTAGTCAACAGTCTCAATGCAGTTGCAAGGTTTCTTTCATACAATATACAAAGTACCCACAATGCAAAACACAAAGAGTGATTTCTCTTCTATTCTTCTTTTACAGGAGAAAAAGAGCATTAAAAGTAAGCCATGGTCCAAACTCTTATTTTGTTAATTTTTTTTTGTTGTTATTCTCTAAGGGCAAAGGCAGCATGCTTGGCTTGGTTTGCACTCACCCCTCGCTCTTGCTTGTTTTTTGGTTTCCCATACTTCGCATCACATCTAACATAGCATCTCGATAACATTGGCGCTGTTATTAATTCTGGCAGTGTGTAACGTCTAAACATGGGATTTCGTCAGGGCTTTTATTGCGGTAGAATAGGCCCCAGACCCTGCTAGGTTTCTGTCTCACATTGAGTCAATTAATCCACTTTGGTTTTTGCTGCACTCGCGATAACAATTATCTCTTTTACGTATCGCGCTGGAAGAAACCTTTGTTTGTTTCTGACAGCAGTAGTCGTCGACAGTAGGTAACATATCTGTTAAACCTGTTGTCCTGGGGTGGCATTGTAAGCACGTAATTTGCTTTTCAGAATAATACAGTACACGTAGTTAATCTGAGGCCCCGCGCCCCGGCTAGGTAATTGGTTAAGACCCCCCCCCATTACTGGATTTAAGAGGATATCAGGGGCGCTTGAGCCGGGCAAAGCTATTAAGCTACTTAGATCAGACCGTGATTGCCGTCTGTCAATCACCAGATAAGGGAATAGGATGTTGTGCTCCCGTCTCGCAGACATGCTCATCCGTGTGTTTAAGTGTACACACATTACGATCACTCACACACACACACACACACACACACACACACAGAGCGAGAGGCTAACTGCACATCTTTACATTTTTGATCAGGGAGAAACTCGGAAAACACAAATTGACCTCCCTACTCCCCTTCCCTTCCCTCTCAGCACAAACACGTTTTTTCGAAGCATGACATAATTTTCCAACTCTGATATCACGTCACTGTTTTTTAGTTTGAGGCTGTCGGTGTGTGACCAGTGGAGTCTTCTTTTCATTGTTGTTTCTGTTTTTGGTTTTTTTTTGTCACGTGGTATGGGTTCTGCATGGACAGCAAAAAGCGATCTGAATAACATTCACTAGCGATGAAACTTCAAAAGCCATCTAGTACAATAGGTGCCTGGGTAACCATGGTGACCAATCTTCATTATTCCTGTTTTTTTCTCTTTTTTTTTTCCTTTTGCATCAAATTATCAACATTCAGATGCGATGATGACCTCAATAGGGAGGAAAAAAAAACATAAACTCATGCATCTAATGGGGGAACTCATGCAACACATACCACACCAAACAGCTAGTAGTAGGAATTTCTTTTAGTCAAAGACATTAGTTTCTATTTATTCTTTCAATATCCCACTTTGGTGAAATAAACACCGTCGCTAACTGCCACCGCTCTCTTCTGTTCCCTCTAGACTCCCGGCCCTTGCCTGACGTAGCCATGACTGGCAAGTGCACCCGGGAATGCGACGAGTACGGCCACTCGGACTCCTGCTGGATGCCTGTGCGCACGTCGCCCGAGCGGCGGCCATCCAAGTCCACCACCACCCCCCAACAACCAAAGCTTTCCACCTTCATGAGCGGCAACAGCAGTGGCAGCAGCAGCGCCGAGCAGCCCGGCAGCCAAGAGACCCTCGCCATGGCCGCCATGGCCAACGGAGACCCCACCGCTGCTCACATGATGGGCGACCGCAACCGCAATCTGCTCAACAAGAAGATGGCCTCCTCCTCCTCCTCCTACGAGGCTTTCGGCTCGCCCACCTACAGTTCACCCGGGGCCGGGGAGGAGGCGTTGGGCCACCCCACCGAGGAGATCCCCCTGGCCCCTACCGGGGAGTACAAGCCCACCTCCTGCGGTACGCTGACGCGACGGGAGGTGTACCTGTGAGCTGGGTGGGCTAGATAACACCTGCTGTGCCCCAACACACAGCATTACCACACAACAACAATAACCCGTAGTTTCTTACCCTCCACCACGACTGCTCTAGAAGCTCTTACCTACCTTGGGTCTGAGCAAGATAGGACTAAAACGTTCTCCAAAGACTTTGATGACACCCTTTTAGCGAAAAAGCTAAGTGGATATATAAATATAGTACCATTTTTAGAGTGCTACTTCCAGTCGTAACCTGGAAGAGAGGAGGAGGAGGAACAAGAGTTGAGGGTATTGATGGGACTTTGGGATGAGGCTCTTCTGCTGGCAAATCGGGCTCTTGGGACATGTTCTGCTGCCTGACAGTCAATCTGTACAATAATCAAGTCATTTTCCATATACATGCATGCATTACCCCCCTTTCCCCCATTAACACAAAGCCCCCCCCCCCAAGAAAACTCCTTAAAGATGACACTGTACAAAAGAGACCTTTTCTTTTTTCTGTTCATTTTTTTCTAGGAACAAAGTTGTACATGTGGACTAGTTTGACTTCAAAGTGTGTCCGGTTATGCCTTTTTTTTTTTTTTTTTAAAAGCATAGTGCAACACTCTCTTTGCTATGACGTGCCGTGGCTGCAACAATATATTGGACGTCGTCATTTGGTCTCTTATCATACCGACCTACCCCATGGATTCTGTCATCTCAACTGTGTGTGTGATGATTGTTCAATAGGAGACCAAAACCCGACCATATTAAAGACTTGTAAAGGCACTGCATCTCTATATGGTCGGGAAAAGACTAAGCTTTAAACATTTCTTCCCGGAAAGCAAGACCCGTCTCAATCATCTCGCTCAAGGGAGACTCTTAGACTGAAAGGCGAGCCAATGGATATTTGCTACGACAAACACGTTGGTTCACAAATACGATGAACATTTAATGACTGATTCTAACTTACCAGTGTGTGTACTCTATGCCTCTTTCAGAAATACTGACGCAAAGTGAAAAGTCACTCATTGTACATATGCATCGGACCACACTGCCCCATGCTTACTGCTCTCATTCCCCTTTTGTCTCTCTCTACCTTCCCCAGTCTCTCATTCTTTGTCTTGATTCGTGAGTTTGAGACCAAAACCCACCCACCACCCACCCCCACTCCCCCCAATGAGATGCAAGTTCTTAGAGCCATGGCCTACTTGCATCGCTTGAAAAGGCATTAACGTACCTACGCGTGTACATGGTTGCCGCATACTTGGATCACCTCGCATTGCAGAAACACACACACACACACACACACACACACCGATGGGATGATGCTGCCGTTTATCTCAAAGTTGTGATGCTTATCCCCCCCCCCCCGGGTTTCTCTTCCACGCTCACCGACACACACAGACATGCTGACACACTCACACACACACAGAAGGCAGAAAAAAAACAGATTCGGCTCGATTGTGGGCTAGCGATGCGGTGGTACCCGAAGGACTGAAAACCCTTTGGCGAGCACGGTGGCGTGGTGTGCCGAGATTAAAATGATCAAGGTGCAGTTGAAATTTGTATGTTTATGGGCCAGATATGCAGTATACAGTACGTGTGTATGGGCCATATGTATACAGTATGGATGCGCACCAACAATCGGCTTAGAAGGGCATTAAGGTTGCCGAGCTGGTCCCAACACATTTTTACTGTTAATACTTTTTTGTTGTGCGATAGACTGAGCAATAAATATCATATTGTACACGTGACCAGTGAGCATTAACTTCTTTTTCCACTTCTTCTCAAGCCTTTTTAGGTGACATTAGCCCACACACACACCACCGCTATCCCAGAAAACCTTTAAGCGTTCCGTCGTACATGGCAGTGGCATCTTTGAGCACGAATGTAAGAATCAGCTCAATGAAGAACAATCAAAAAAAAACCAACGTCCGGATGTGCAGTCACCAGGACGTTTAGAAAATGGCGTCGAAGGTGAAACCAAAGCTTCAGGCATGGATGAAGCATTCCCCCCCCCCGTTACAGAAGTACACCACACAAACACAGCTTTTTGGGAGAATCTCACCCTAAGTGTACACATACTACGAACATTTGCGGTCACGGGATTGAGGTTGAACCATGAGAATGCGATGTGTCGCCAAGACATCCGTTACACCTTCAGACGCTTAATGCCCGCGTACACACACACAGACACACACTGACACACTGACAATGTTGAGATATTGTGCCTCCCTACCTACAGCAAGTTTTCACTTTCGCAGCTACAGGGGCGCAAAATCTCACGACCGTGATCAAGCAAAAGAATATCAGATGCAATGGAACTTTTTTTGTATGTTAGCAAAACCCCTTTGGTTTGACCGGAGCTGCTTTTTCTGCAGTCCGGCAATCTGTAGTCTGTAAGTACTACTCGTCGTTCGAAAGAAAGTGCTCCTATACTTATCAACTGTATACATAAATATGTACTTTTTATTGCACGTTTAATGGGAACTTACTTCACTTACTGAGAAGGAAGGAGAAAAAAAACTGTAAAAGAAAATGTACAAAAAAAATGTTATCCCTGTAAACATGGAGGTCCACCTTGTTGCTTGCTTTTGTTATACCTAAACAAACATTAGCCATGTAGTATGACTTAGTAGATCAGTTAAGATCATACTGTTGAAGTTTTCAATTTTTTTCTCATATTTTGTCTCTTATTTGTATTTTTTTTTTCTCATATTTAATCAAATTTGTTCATGGTCTCTTATTTCACCAATCAAATCCAAAATCACACATATGTTTCATTGACATCCAACTTACTGTATACCGTGATTTTTGCAAATTTTTTATCTGCATGTTTTGTTTTGTTTTTTCATCTTGTATTTTACTTTTTTAATCCCATACATCGATTTGTTACACAATAACAGTCAAAAACCGTGGGAAAATGATCACTACGATGTATTACGTGTTTTACTTTTTTTCTTTATCTGGTGCCACTTTGTATATTTAGAGTGCTTCTGTAAAAAAGAAAAACGTACAAAAAAAAACTAGAGTGAATGCAAAATATGCAATTGTGCCTTTTTATACCTATTGGTATGATTAAATGTTGGTTTGGAATGGTGCATACCCAATTATGCTGACATGCTTACAAAAATTAGACGGGGTGGCATTTAAGAACAAAGCAGAAATACGTCCTGCGGATCACCAAATCCCACGATGTCGACGGCTTCTTGGAGGACGACCAGTCAAATGTCAAGTGAGCCTGAACCTGAACACTCGACGGCTATTACACGGGGTTCAGTTAGTTGAAATATCCAGTCCTAGCGTAGCGCATTACGTCACCAAATGAGTACATTCAAAAAGTTGCTTGTTGGTAGTAATAATAACGATATAATGGATTTTTTTTTTTACGTCGTGTTCCACTCATGTACATGTATGACATCAGAGGTCACGTAAAAAACCTTCTTTGTGCATGAAACGAGCTCCGGGACTTGAACGTCGGTGATGCGGAGAGACAGGAGGAGGAGGTGGGAAAAGTGCTTGGAGACATTTGACTGCTCAGAGTTTGAGGGAGCCTAGAGATTAAAAAAAAAAAAAAAAAAAAAGGTTGCTAATGTTGACGGGTTTAACCCGGGAAGAGTGGAAGTGGGAAAAAAAGCTGCAAAGGAGAGAGACTGACGGAACACACACCTCAGGATGTGTAGAGTTCACACACATCACCAACACATTATGAAGCCTACATATGAGCATATTGTGTTTGCTATGATATTGCAAAGGTGATGCGGTGAATTTGTGTGCTTGTTTGCAAGTACAGACACAGTAAATTTCGTTATTTTTTTTGTTTTGACTGTTCACCGAGTTTGACTGACACAGGAATCAAGACAATATCAGACAGGCACATCTGCTGGCGTGTCGTTGGGGGTGTTGACACTCGACAGAAAAGTTCAAGTACACAACATCTGCGATGAAATAGTTTGAAAGTTTGTCGCTGCCTGAGGTGTTTGCTCCGGTCCTCTCTCTCTCCTCTATCCGTATAGCATTCACAGTGTGTAATGAGATTTGTAATATTAACCATAAACTATTTGTCCTGCGACTTGGATGTTGATATAGAAATTGAGGAACAAGTTTATCATCGTTTAATATGAGTCACTATGCACGCAGCTTAGCTGAACATGGCAAAATGTATCGAACGCAAGTCCACTTCTATTTATGAGATATTTTACATAATTTAATTTGCTTTTGTACAGGTTTGTGTAAATAAATTGCTTGTCATTTTTGTCTCTGCAGAAATTAAAATATAACATGGTAAAACTACAACGGTCTCCTCTGTCCATTCCACTTGTTTTTTTCTTGTATTTATATTCCTGCTTATATGTAGAATCACAATTATCCATCATCAAAAAGTTTTTATTCAGCAAACGAAGCATCATCAGGGCACATTTTTCACATTCTCACAGCACTGCATGTCAATACCGTAACCTTAACACCGCGATGTCGATACTCTCATTAAAACAGGAATGTAAAATCATTTGTTAAAAAACAAAAAAGGAAATCATTATATAATCATTGTGTACCTGCTACATGTTACCTTCACTATCTTTGCTTACATGAAGCATTCAATGCCTCTCCATGCTCAGGGACGGATGAATACAAGACAACTGCACTATAACAACTTGAAATATTGGAATATTATTGGTGGAGGTGACTGACTATATTCTATACAGTAACTGTTATATGAGACTTAGTATATGAGACTTTAAGACAACATCAGGGCAATAAATCAGAATCAGAAATATGCCAAATATGTTTTCACATACAAGAAATTTGACTTGGTGTTTGGTGCATAACAATAACCATCGCAAGAAAAGAAGAAAACAAAACAAGAATTAAAGGACAATTCCAGGATTTTTAAACCTGGCCTCTATATCCACAAAATCGCCTATTATACCGCAAAATAGGTCCAAGAAGGAGTTGCTCCGGTAGATCGGCTCAGCTGGCAGTCGTGAAACGGGCTCAGTGACTGCAACGTAATCTGTCGGGGCATAGCCGTGCGGTCAAAGTACGTCCACTAAAAGAGCTTGATTTTGCCACTGACAGGCTCAGATTGTTATTTGTGTGTCTGACAAATGTCTGACAACATTACTGAAAGGATCGCTATAGAAATAGACCTTTTTTAACCAGAAAACTAAAGTCTAGCTCTGAAATGGACGGTGGACAAAGGTAGTTTATAGCGAGAGGGTTCACTTGTTGCAGGAAGAGGACGGTAGAAACCTGACAAAGGTATTCTATGAAAACTGCGCAAAGTTTTCCTCAACATTTTGTTGGCACAGTTGGGAAATGCGCAAAAACGAACCATTGTTGTTGCTTTTTATCTTTGGGAAAAACAAATACTCTAAACTACGCTTTCTATACTCCAACACACGTCTCCAACGCTGATTTATGTGTACACCATCATCTTCTTGCAACAAGTCAACCCTCTTGCTTTCATAGACCACCTTTGTCAGAGTTGAGAGTTGAGAGTTGTTGGAAATGTGACAAAGGTGGTCTATGAAAGCAAGAGGTCTAAAAAAAGGTCTATTTCTGAAGCGATTCTTTCATTAATGTTGTCAGACACATGAATAACAATCTGAGCCTGTCAGTGGCAAAATCAAGCACTTTTAGTGGACGTACTTTGACCGCACAGCTATGCCCCGACAGATACGTTGCAGCCATTAAGCCTGTTTCGCGACTGCCGACTGAGCCGATCTACCGGAGCAATTTCGAAACTTCTTGGGCCCATTTTGCGGTATAATAGGCGATTATGTGGATATAGAGGCCAGGTTTAAATATCCCAGAATTGTCCTTTAAAGCAAGTACTGTAAAAGACAAAGGTCAAGAATACAATATAAAATAGAGAAATTCACACTAAAATATATGAAAAGATATTATAAGAAATAATAATAATACATTGTACATATGTAAACATGGTCAGTGACATTTCACAATCATTCCAGCTACTAACAATTAGCAGTTCACTAACAAGTGAAGCACATTATAGGTTATTATTGAAGTTATGAGTCATCCTCACACCGTTTCTTTGTTTTTGAGGATTGAATCATCTTATAATACTGTGTGATAAATGTTGAAAATAGGAATTAAACCCTGTAGATACATACCATACGACCGGGAATGATGAAAACCTTACTCAACTTCCTGAACACAAAAGACATTTTAAGTAGGCCAAGCAGGGGGATTTTACCCCCAGAGCAGATTAATGTCTATATTATCACTACAGGCTGACAAAGAGTGAATTATTGTGGCTGTTATGTTATATTGCGGCACCCTGCTTGTAAACTCTGTCATCACCAACGCTCAACCACCATCATCCAAGACAGTGCAACACTGGCCTCTGCTTCCATGACAGATGTTGTGTATATGTATGTACGGTATAAGAGAGCATGTGTGTGTCTGTCTGCGTTCATGTGTGTGTTCGTGTGTGTGTGTTTCCTATCTGGCCTATACGTCTGGGTGATGTATGAGCCGATTACAGGCCAGGTAATTAGAGATCCATTCCACTCCATTCCCTACGCTCTGATTAACAGCCCGCCGTAGCCTCTCCTACACCCCCCCCCCCCCCCCCAAAACCGCTAATGGTGTCTTAATAGAAAACTACAATGCACCGTAAAATTACATCTCCAAAGTTCAATAATTTGGAGAAAGTTTTTTTTTCGTGCGCGCTCAACTCCCACGGGGATATTAGAGGACGCGAGTGAGAGATGTGTTGTCGTTGTCGTAACTTGCCCCGAATTATTAACTGCAGAACGACATTGTTTTCAACAAAGCCTGGAAGTTTTTTCGCTGTTTGTTCAGTTTTGATTTATTTACAAAGTGCGACTGTGTTTTTTTTTTTGTGTTTTTTTTCTTCTGTGTCTTTGTCTTCAAAAGGCGCTGCTTCTAAGAAACACCAGGTTTGAATTACATTGAATTGCAAATGGCCCCGGCTCATTTTCTCATCCTCTCTGAAGCATTTTGAATCGCCTGCCACGGAATAATCAGCGGGAAGTATTAATTTTTTTTTCCCCTGTTGAGGGAGTGGGAAATTAAGACAAATTACAATGAATTTGAATGCAATTAATGTTTAGGCGATGCATACCGATGGACTGTTGTGAGGAAATGTTTTTATGAATTAAACAGTGGCTGAATATGATGAATACCATACATAAGATGAAGGGGCGTCCTGCAAAATTACCAACTGCACTGATATCACTGATGTAAACCTGGAGGCAATTTATGGTGTACTGCTGTGCCCAACATGGGTCCCAGAGCTGCTGTACATCCTCAATAATGTGTGTTCAGTTCAGATAAAGCTTAAATCCATCCAGAAAAAAACAACAACTATTCAATTGTGATGCAGAAGTCATCAGGTCAAAGTACAAGCTGTTCGAAAGGTTGAGTGTGTGTGTGTTCTCTACAAAAAAAAGGTATCAACAATCCCCACATCGCCGGCGATTACAGCTGACGCATTATCTCGCTTCCACGCGCAGCGGCGGCGCCGTCGGCATCGTCCGCGAGTCGCAATCAGAGGCGTCGGCGGCAGCTCCACAAAGGAAAAGGTCAGGCGCGTGACCTCCCAAGACAGGTTTCCTCACTGCGAGGAACACAGAGGGGCGCAGGTGAGGATCCACGATAAGAAACATCGGGAGGTCCGACTCTGCGGCGGCGGCAATGTCGTGTTCATCCGCGCTGTGAGGGGGGGGAGATAGCGTGGGGACGGACAGGCAGATAAAGCCCCCTGTTGGCATGTACAGTTGGAACTCCAGGGCAGCTGGAAAATATGGCAGGGAAACCGGGGAAAGTGTGTTCGCAGATATGAGTGTGGGATGGAAAGAGAGAGAGAGAGAGAGAGAGAGAGAGAGGGAGATATCAAAGGAACTGCTCCCCAAGCTCAAATATGTAAGGCTAATTAATGAAATCATTGATCACTTCTCCAACATCAAACATGAGGTATGCCATTTTAATATAAATTCCATTCCCATTTATGCTCACTGGTGCGAAATAACGGCTCAAAAAATCACATCAGCGAGGGGGAACTCGACCATAAACCTTAGAGGAAGCTATTTGATATCCACAATTTATGACTTTTTTATTGTCTTTAAATTTTATTTTTCTGGCGCAACCGCGGAGGAAATGGTATCTAAGGGATAGCGGTTAGGGCTTTGTTAAATTGATTTCTATTTCATATTTATTTTTTTTACACGGACCCGCCGAGGGATCGAGGGGCCAACTTTTTATGTGTTGCGGATTGAACAAATAAACAAGTTCATAAGGAAACTCCCGGCAATAACTTTGATTTAATTGCGATCATATAAATTCTATCAGCGTTTATTTTGCCGGCAATCACACCCCCAAGGACGATATCATTACGGTTCATTTTTTATTGCTTTCATAGTGAAGATGGACACACGCGCACACACACACACACACACACACACACAAACAAACGCTGTCACACTCTCACCCCTGTGATCACACTTGAGCACAATGTTTCCTGATGGCAGCTCGTTTCAAAAAGGCTGATTTCGTTGAGGATGTGTTGCATTGCAGATGGAAGTCTAGTGGTGGGAGTTACTGTACTTCAGCAAGGCACTGATGATGCGTTCAAATGCTTAAACTGGGTGAGTGTTGCTTTACCTGTTTACCTTTACCTGTTTTCTTTTCCTGATCCAAATATGTCATCGGTGAATGAAAGTTGTTGTGAAAGTGCAGTGATTATACTATAACTGATCACTTTGAGCCACAGGATGCTTGCATGGAACTAGTTAGCAGCAACATACATGCATGGATGAAGTGTGATCGCGGTGTTAAAGGTCAATTCCGGGATTTTTCAACCTGGCCTCTATATCCACAAAATCGCCTATCATACCGCAAAGTAGATCCCAAAAGTTTCGGAGTTGCTCCGGTAGATTACTGAAAGGATTGCTACAGAAATAGAACTTTTTTAACCAGAAATCTAAAAGGAGAAGTCCCACTCTGAAATGCACGGTGGACAAAGGTAGTCTATTGCGAGAGGGTTCACTTGTTGCAGGAAGAGGATGGTAAAAAGATTTATGTGTACACTATCATCTTCTTGCAACAAGTCAACCCTCTTGCTTTCATAGACCACCTTTGTCAGAGTTGAGAGTTGAGAGTTGATGGAAATACAACAAAGGTGGTCTATGAAAGCAAGAGGGTTGACTTGTTGCAAGAAGAGGATAGTGTAAAAATAAATCTTTCTACTGTCCTCTTCCTGCAACAAGTGAACCCTCTCGCCATAGACTACCTTTGTTGAAAAATCCCGGAATTACCGTTTAAGACGGTTCTCTACATGCTTCTCTACATGCTTTTTTGTTGAATTCATATTTAAAAAAAACAGTCATTTGTTTTGCACTCATCCCTCCTATGACAGACATTTTTAATCAGCACTTTAGGACGCAGAGGAGGGAGGAAACGGGACTGGACTGAAGTGACAGGGAAGGCATGGTTAAGAGGGATATCTTTTCCAGGGTGTGCGGGGTCAGTCGTTATTACCCACAAGGCACTCCGTGGCCTCCCGCTGTCACATGATAGATTCCCCACAATGACCCTCGCAACCATCACAGAGCCATTTACGTGACCTTTCACCCAAAATTAGATACGAATGCCACGCGTGCGGCAAATGTGGTGGAACGAACGAATGTCACACGCGCACACACACATTAATCACCGATATCAATTGTGAGTTGAATGCACACAAATTCATACAGTGCTAGATTTATGGGGCAGAAGCAATTTGACAAAAATCCATACGAGTCATACGAGTCAGAGCAGGGGGCCTTGATTAATGAGAACGACTTACATAGGAGAGAGTGAACGGTTGGGAGAAAGGGGAGACAGATGTAGAGGAGGCGGAGCTGCAGCGAATAGATGGGAGAATGGCAGAAGACTCCCCCCCAACTCGATTGACCGCCCTACACCCGCCTCGCCGAGAGTTCATGTTGACAAATGCACCAAGCATCCATCGCAGCCAAACTCTCATTTCAAAGAGTTGCTCAGCTGTGGAAGTTGCAGAGAAAACAGCCTCAGAAAAACCTGAATTCCTCTGTTTACACCACCACTCCCCCTCCCCACCCCACCACCCGGTCCGGTCACAAAAAAAAACAAAAAACCTTATGAACATATTTGTACAAGCTTTTTTGAAGCAGGAATTTCCTCCTTTCAAATGTGGTTTGGAGCACAATGGAGAGAGTTTTCCACCAAAAAAAAACCTTCACCTTTGGCGTTTGTGGATTTGCAAGGTTAAGGTAGTTATCAGACACTCTTGAACCGCCGGGGCGATGATGAATGAGTGAAAAAAGACTGCCACGTATCCTCAAAGTAGAAAACACGCAGAAAAACTATCGATCGACGACAAAAGCCTTTGAGACTGGTGGTCTCTCTTGAAAAACAGTTCTAAACCTGAAATCAAGGTCAGCTCATCTGAAGCGTCCAACTTGAATAGAGTAGAGGTGAAAAGTGCTATTGCGCAATGTGATAAACCCTCCACAAACACATAATCTTATAAAAAAATGATAGCATAAAATTCAATTATATTAACACTTGTTAGCAAGCAACTTAAATGATTTCTGCAGACTGGATCCTCTATTAGAGACACTGAATGACCTCTTTTCTTTTTACTCTTCAAGTAACAGTTCTATTTCAAAATGTTAAATATTCATTTGAGCTTCTTGTGCTTTTCGTGTCTGTACGAGTTTGAATGTGTGTGGGGGTTTTTTTCTGCACAGGTGACTCATGAGCCAGTCACTGTCTGTACTGGTCAACCATTGCTGAATCACCTCACAAGCCCGAGACCTCTGATTGGTTGGAGGTGTATCTGTGTGCTCGTTTTGTCCAATCATTGACAATTCCAATTATCTATTAATTATGACAGAATTACATTAAATGTTAGATTAAGAGCAGAAAGA
>JAXDDW010000165.1:245000-685000 GCA_034670385.1 Hoplostethus mediterraneus
GGCTTGGCCCTCGGAACAGAGTCACAAGGGGTAGTGGTAGAAATCTCTCCCTAAGAAATGGGACAACCCTTCAAGACCCTGATACGTCATCGATGACGTTTACATAAGCAGACGGGACGAGTTTGTTGTCGGAGATTACTATGGCAATAATGGTATTATCACAGTGACATTTGCCGTTCATCTGATGGAGATAGAAAAGCATGGACGCTCGCGATTCGTTTACAATTTATACCTTTCACGCTAGCAATCGATCAAACAAGTCATCAAATAAAAAAGACCACTGCCGTAACAAGTGCAGCAACTTCGCTGCTGGACTTTAGTTATATTTCGTCATATGCCAGCAAAGGGGGAAATGCGACATGGAAATATGTCAAAATGCGGGACTGTCATACACAAATCAGCCTAAAAACAATGTTGTAACCTAACTAACTAGCGAAGTAGAGACATCGGCATATTAGCGATTTTTTGTTATGCTTGTTATAAAGAAACGGTCTATAATACATTGAAACGACATTAAACTAAGATAATACCACAGTTAGAATATTTTTTAAAATCTTTATTAACGAAGAAAATACTACATCTGTGGTTCACGTTGATGGTAGTGTAGCGGTCCCCATGATCTTCCAGTTGATTCGCAGGGCATTCTGGGAGATTTCTCCTAGCCCTCGGTTTGAAGTGTGCCCCTGAAAAATCTCCGTTTGGAGGGACCATGTAGCCCTCGCACTTGGCCCCACCCCTCGATCCCAAGAGAATTGGGACACCCGCTACCCCTTCATGTGAACGCACAAAACGGAGGGGGAAGGGCTGAGGGGAGAATTGGGATTCGGCCTAAATGTTGATTTTGGGGCTCGGCAGCAGTCAGTCCTCCTTCCGCCCATCAGTCGGAAAAGGCTCAGAGACATTTCCTCAGGAGTTCTGTAATCTACTCAGAGTCCTGCAGCGTGTGTGACGGACTCCCTCTGTTTCCACTCACTTACCCAGTGTGTGTGTGTGTGCATGAGTGTCTATCTACCGCCATGACACGTGTATCTCTGTTGCTCTCCTGTCGAACACAGAATCCAGAGGTGAAGATGATGATAGAAGGAAAAAAGAGAAGAAGGGACTGCTTGACTTACTCATCTTGTGCCCCCCCCCCCCCCGCCTGTCTCCAAGCAGGGTGTAGGGCTTTAGCCTGCAATTAAGATTCTGCTCAGCCAGCCTACTCCGATGGCTCAATGGTGCGAGAATAAGCAGGGCCCACCGGTGATAAATGGCCCACATCGCTGTCCATGTCCCCCCAATATAACCTGGGCATTAATTACACCAATTGGTATTGCACTGTCATCAATATCCATCTGCGCCGTATGCATGAGTGTGTGTGTGTGTGTGTGTGTGTGTGTGTGTGTGCTTGTTTAATGCATCACTCTGACCAGGCAGATAGTGAAGCGGTTGCAGTATACAGGTACAGTGGAATGATTTCATCCTTCAAGGAAAACGTCTCCAATAAAATATGCTCAGCCCGTCAGGAAGAAAAGGGGGCGCGAGTCTTTATTATCAATATGCTGAGTGAGTTTTCTCTTGGAGCATTTTACTTTGAAGACACTGGCCTTGCACTCGCCGCACCTTAAACAAAAAAAGGACCACGCTAGGTTGTTTTTTTTTCCAGACTTGCTCCTGTCTTCATTATTGCTGGCGGCGTCTGCGTACCGCCATTGTAGTCGGAGATAACGCGGCTTAGTCTTCGACTCTCTTTTCCGAATGGGAAGAAAAAAAAAAACCACACACACACACACACACACACACACACATACACACACAAGCCAACCAAAAACTTCCAGAAACTTGAACACTTGTTTAGTTTAGGTAATCCGTCACCGCCGACGCTGACGCCTTTGATTCCTTTTTTCTTTTTTTTTGTGTCAAAGTTGACGACGTGCTTCGGTGCTGTCAGTCAAAAAAAAAAAAAAAAAACGCATCTGAAGACGTACCTGGAGGAACGGATCCAAGCCAAAAAAAATTTTTTTTCCTGGAAGAGAGGAAAGCGTTGGCACAGGTACAGTAGATTCTCACAAGCCACGTTTTCTAATCAGTGGCGTCATTGTTAGCTGGACCTGCAGGGAAATGTTCAGCTATATTTATCACTCCAACTCTGGGAAATCAATTAAATATTTTCAAATTTAAAAAAAGTATGTCACTGAAAAATGGCGAGGAATATTATAAAACTGACGTATTGTATAACTGGGTGAATACACATTACATTACCTCTAGTATCATCTTTTACAAAGGGTGTGGAGTAAACGGGGTTGCAAGCTATTTTTTACATTAAAAGTATGTGAATAAAGGCCCAGGACTGACACTGCGGGATGCAGCTTGAACATCCTATAATAGTCATGTAAAAAAAAAAAAAAATACAATTCATCATTTACCGATGAAGAGTTTGCTGTATTTGCCCATTCAGCGACTTTGCAGCACAGAAGCACAGAAGAAGGTTGAGAGGACTCCCCGACTGGCAGAAGTGACTTTGGGCTTCGCAAACTCGGACCATCTGGCTTGTCACGTAACCTGCACCTTTTGAGTTTGCTCCCTGTCTCTGGAACCTTTACTGTATATCAACCCCCTCGTCTCACTTTCTGCAGGGTAGCTGAGCTAGTGTGTTTTCTGGAGTTGTTTGTTATCTTCAAAGTTACCCAGTGTGAGTCAGGTGTGCAACGAACTTTTTGAGAAGCGTACTTGGACAATTGTCGCGGTCCGCTCCCCCTTAAAACGCAATTTGAGCTGACGCCTTTTGCCAATTAGCTGAAATGACATGAATTTGTGTTGTCTTATGTTTGTATTAGATGGAGGTATCGACTACCTGTCTGGTCTCGTGAGCTGATGTCTGTCCATATGGCGTGTGTTGTGTGTGTATGTGTTTTTAATGTGTTTTATGGATTTTTAGGGCCTCGCGTGATCTCATTTTAAACTCTGCAAATCAAATTCCCCCTCGTGGGACAACACAGATTGGAAGGTGAAATCGAACTGAAAATGCCAACCGCACGCCTCGCGCTGTATTTGCAAACGTAGCTGTTGTAGCGATATACAGGGATGTTTTCGTCCGAACGTGGGGAAGGAAGGCAGACTCATCACTGTTTTGTGGATTTTTGCAAACACGGTGGGTGGTTTATTGGAAAATTGGTCCATTTTGTGAATTGTAACATTGCAACTTGTAGCGTTAGCATGAAATGAAGCGAATGTAAAAGCACAAATAACAATCAAATACAAAGAAATCAGTCTCAAATTGTCAAAGGAGTAGTTTTAAAATGGGGCACTCACTTTTAATTGCTATATGAACTGTTGTTGACACAGTAGTTTCTTTCAGCGTTTCATTAATTAGCATTTTTTTCCAGTCTCTTTTGCGACCTGCCCACATATGCAAGTCTGCCAATGTCAAATACACCCAGCAAGTTAACACCAGAGAGCTGTGAGGTGTGTGTGTGTGTGTGTGTGTGTGTGTGTGTGTGTGTGTGTGCGCTGCAACACGCACACTGCGGTGAGTTAGGAGGCCGCTGTCAAGATTAATGTGGGTCACAAAACCATGAGACCAAGGAACTGCTAATCAGAGTTTGGAGTTATAAGTTGTCAGGACCAAGGGAAAATGTGATCCGATGACATCATGAAATTACATTGCCTGGGATGGCTGAAAGAAAAGGACAGTCATGTTCCCCAATCGACGGGGGGAATTGTTAACAAGGTAGATGTTGGTTAACGCAGACTAAATGGAGACAGTGTGAA
This sequence comes from Hoplostethus mediterraneus, assembly GCA_034670385.1. Taxonomy (NCBI): domain Eukaryota; kingdom Metazoa; phylum Chordata; class Actinopteri; order Trachichthyiformes; family Trachichthyidae; genus Hoplostethus; species Hoplostethus mediterraneus. Next base: position 248,751 of record JAXDDW010000165.1, read on the forward strand.
TGTCTTAAAAAAAAAAAAGATGATTCAATTTGATGATTCAATTTGTAAATTGTGTTGTGTTCAGGCGCGTCACCACAAGACACACTTGTTCAAAACAACACTGTTCTGTGAATTTCTATTTTTGCTTGCTACCTCGAACATTCATCCTCAGACAGGAGACAGTAAATGATGTTTTTCATTGTACATAAACACATAAGTGCATGGACACACAAACCATGCGCTTATTTTGCTCTGGCCATCTTTTTCCTGTCCAATCCGATGCACAACCAGTGCTCTCACGTTGTAGACGTTCCCCCTTGTTACTAAACTCCGGCCCCCCGAGCTCATTTCACCTTTACACTGAACCTCCCCTGTGGCTAAGAGGGCCGTTGTGGAGAGCCACAGCTTGGGACGGCGCAACCATGTCATTGTACTCCTCAGTAGGAATGGCCTACAAACGTAAGCAAGTGAGAGTATACTCTTTCTCTCTCTCTTGCACACACACGCACACACACACGCACACACACACACACACACACACACACACACACACACACAGCCTCCAGGTTCTCCTACTCTAGCTACCCCTCCACAACATAGGTCACTAAAATTGGGCCTGCGGATGCAGATATCTCCTTTTGTCTGAGTCGAGGTGGATGGTTTGTCTCCCAAACTCTATTTATGAGATCTCATTATTTTCATTTCCTGTCCTGTCACTTAGTATTAGGTTTCTTCTGTTCAGTGAGCACAGGAATAGCTCCAGTCTTGATGTGATGCCAGAGCCCTCTGAAAGAGCTGCATTTCAATAACAAAAGGGAAATATCACTAAGGATTGGTGGTTTAGCACCGTAAAATATCATTGATTTTTACTCAAATGCTTCAATCTTTTTACTGTGGCAGGATGTACTCGGCTGAACTGGAATGGAAATCAACATAAAATGGGCCACTTATTACAAGCAGGATGAGCCCCTTTTTTTAGTCCCTCCCTCATAATATTGCAAATGAAATTACAAACTGTTGTGTTCCCCAGCACCATGTAAAAATGGAAATGCACAGCATTAATTCATGCATGAAGGCATTGTTGGTGCTGTTGAAAAATTCCACTGATTCCAGACGCCGGAATCCACCATGGTATTATTCATTAAGACAAGTGAAACGTTGGGAGTCTGCATGTGTATCTCAAAACAGGGCCGACCATATGTTTAGTGTCAATATGACTTCACGGTTGCCCATGTGGAAAATAGCTCCAGGGCCACAGAATGCACACTCGCGCAGAGTGCTGTGTTTAGATAAATAATCTTGAACTGTGAAATGCGAAATAGGAAACGAGAGCCATGTCTAAAAATAATTTCCCTCCTGTGCTTTTTAATTGCGACAGAGAGGAAAGTAAACGGTCGATTATGAAGAGCTCAGGTCTGTTTTGAGGAGAAAAAAAGAAGAGTTGTCTGATTGTTTCCAATGCCCTTGGTGATTCTCCAAGGACTGGCCTGGCATGAAATTGGCAGAAGCAGGAACCGGAGCCGGGAGAGAGAGAAAAAGAAAGCAAGAAAATAATGTGCGAGCAAGAAAAGATATAACTGTGGGTAAAAAGAAAAAGAGTAAAGGAATGGTGTGCAAGAGAGCTGAAATGATGAAAAGAACCTGAAACGAGAGGAGGATAATTTGAGGTCTGCTGGGTTTCCTCCCAGCCATATACACTCCAGAGACTTGTGATAAAAAAAATAAAAAAAACTCTCTCAAAGTTCAGCGCCGAATGACCCGCAGCCTTTCGCAAGAGTCAAACATGGTCAAGCTTCTCATTAGTGGGAGGGTTTGCAGAAAACATAACTATGGTAAGATTAGGGGTCCCCTGCGCGAGTTCAATTTTACACATTTGCCCCCCGGCGCTCCACCACATTATCATTCTGGTTTGTCTCAAATCACCAAACGCCCCAGACCAATGACCAATCAAACCAGGAACACCCTCCATTAGGAGTACCCACACCATTCCCACTCACTCAACTCTCTTGCTTCCTTATGGACATATATTGGAAACCCACTTATAAACACATTCCTATACCTAATAATGTTATTTTATTGGGGGGGTTGTTGTTGAAATCCAATAACAATCACAAGGGCAATCATCAACTATCAATATTGAGTGGACCTTTAAAGCGCCACCTATCCTCAATGACAAGGGTTCCTGCTTTCCCTGTTACCCTTCCCAGGAGACCCCGTGCGGCTGAGTGCTTGTGTTCCACATGGTCTACCGCACGGTTTCCCGCTGTTTTTATGGACCTGTTTCATTAGCCACCTAGCTCGAAAAGTCCCAGAGGAAGGCCCGAGGGCCACAGTGTTTACTAAATGTGCCTTTTACTGCACTCATCCCTGTAAAAGATGCAAAAGCCTCCATTTAGGCAGAGGGAGCTAAACGAGAACGTGCTAATTGGATTGGCATTTCACAAAAGGCAGATTTGACTTCATGCTAATGTGATTGTGCTTTTTTCTCTCTCTCAATGCTAAGAGACCAGAATGGGGCGGGTGAGATTCAAGGGGGAGAAAAAAACATGTGATTTGTGCTGAATTAAATAAAAGACTTCTTCTACATGACAGCCTGTTTTTTTGGCTTCTCCTTTCTCATTAAGATCGTCAAAGGTCAATTTTTTCAAACTTTTATTTTGTATGTCTAATCTTTATCTAAAAGGCTCAAAAACTCTCCTGGATAGTAAAAGGAAATTTAAGGTCCATAATCTTCTATTTACCAATGCCAATTGCCTACTGGGTCGCTGTAGCTTTGTCATTTATTTTCTCCAATTTCACAAGTAACATTTAGCTGATTCAATAGATGGAGATTGGACTGCATGAATAGGTCAAGGTGGCTGAGCAATGCAGTCTCTGTGTTGAATTCTCATAACCACGGTATCTGGATTTGGTAGAGGTTGATGTCAAATTGATGTAATCCTCTTCCCTCTGGCTGCCGGGGAGGTACAGTAATAGTCTGAACATCTTGTCTCTCTACAGCTAGCTTACTTTAGCTAATATCCAGGAAGAAATCCAGGAAAATCCTTCAGGTATGAGAGAGGATGATACACTGGAAAGCATTACATTTGAAGAGCTTCTTGGATCTTGAGCCCCATATGAACAGAGCTGTCTTTTCAGGATCCCCAAACTTAACTGACCTAGGAGACCGAAACGCTGCCTACCGAATAAACACAAATAAGCAAATATCTTCTCTATCTTCACACTAGGATACCAAAATATCGTGAATGCATTTGTTGTTCACCTAGTACAGTTTGTGCGTGACATGCCTCCCTTTTTGCTGTTTCCCAATCACCGGCAGCCATTGTTCTTTTGTTGGTCGTTTCCAGGGAGACAGTGAAAAAGATACCCCCCCCTTTCTCTCCAAAGTTCGACCCTTGCAGTGTGGCACACAACGGGGTGGTATTTTGTTGCTTGCTTGAATAAAATAAATCAACCGAGTTTCTCTCATTGGGTTACAAATCATGGTACAAACATGCCCTGCACGGCCCTTGCTGCTCGGTGGGGGTGGCAGGTGGTTGGTGGTTGGTGGCTGGTGGCGAGAGCCCCGCCCCCCCTCATCTTTGAGTTGAATTCCAAGCTGGAACAAGGAAGTAGGAAGATGTGCAGTAGTTTAGTATCAAATTGAATCATCCTACTCTATGGGTCAAGGCTCTATTCTGTCAAACAGAGGAAAGGTCCACTGTGCAAGACGATTTTGTTGTTCAAATGATGATTCATCTGAACTAAATGCTGATTTGCCGTGTTGTTTCTTATTTTACAGATCGGTTAACTCATGTCTCGTCTCCATTTTGCAGGTCAAAACACTGTCGTTAGATCAGTGCCATGACCTGATGAACTTGGCATCCCCTTGTGGAGTTCATCTCATCTCCACCCCGTTTCTCGCGAAAGCCCTCAGACGCTATTGGACTAATCAACCTTATCAGTTGTTTTTGAGTCTTGAGCACTACCCAATTACAACCGCAGTGGATCTCAAGACGCTGATGAGTGTGAGGGTATTACTGTCCAATCACAAACCCAGTGCTGACACGCTGCATTGGACTCATCGACCCAGCCGCCCTAATCCCGCGCCAAGAATCGGTCAGAGATGCAGATGGAGTTGATTCCAAGTGTCTTCGTTTGTTTTTCTGCAGCGGCTGATGTATAGACCCAGGTTCTCTCTCTCTCTCTCCACCGAATTAAGACTGATCCTCCAGCATGCCATACCTAAGCTAAATTAATCATCCCAGAAATGGGTTACACGTCAATTAAAGTGTTGAGTGTTGAGCTGGATAATTGTTGTCGAGCTATGTTGGATGAGGAGAAAGTGGAGAATGTACAGATTGACTTTTCTGCCGGTGAGACCAAAATGCATTTCAGTGGAATGGATACCGCACTGTGTAAAATAATCATCTAATAAGTTGTGAAGAGCATTTTCACTACTGTTTTAAAATAAACATGATAAAACAAAATAAAATACATTTAAAACTGGATAGACATTTCTTTCAATGAACTAAATAACATCTTGGCAATATACAAAATAGGATTTTTTTTTTTAGCATTAGAAACTGAGCAAAAATGTGGTTTTGCACAAAAACAACCCCAAAAGGAAAAGTGAGGGCAAGAGAGTTGTTTTCATCTTGCAGTAAACAAAACATTCCCCTGCGGGGTGAAATCTCCTCGAACATCTGGCTCCATTATAGGCCCCTGTCCAGTCTGCGCTCGCTGTAGTGGCTAATTAGAAAGAGAGAGCAGATGAGGGGAAAGAGCGAGGGCAGGGAACGAGAGAGAGAGAGAGACCTAAGATAGTGCTCCAGATATTTTTTTGGCCAGTAATATACGTGACCCATATTTTTTCTTAAAATCTACTCAAATATATCTCTGAGACATAATATATAAGCTACAGGCAAAGGATGAGAGGAAAGCGAGGAAAGACCACAGGATTTCCCCTGTCGTCTGCTTTGATGGTTTTGATATTTGGTAAATGGTCAAGTAATTGACGATCAGCGGTAAAGTCAAGTATTTTAGTTATGTTTGATGATTGCTTTACCTTCATGCTTTAATCTGGGACGGCAATCATTTCACCCAAGTTTAGGTCAGTGAGGGATTGTGTACAGGATGGTTGGTTAAGAGCTGCCTCCCTGAACTCCCAGTCCAAAACTGTTCTCCTCTAATATCTGAACTAACTAATACACATGTATCATGCACTCTTGAATGCACTGGATGCACAGCAAAGGAGGATAACGCAGGTTTAAATTATGATTCCTTTATTTTACTTTGAGTGTTTCATCATTTGAGATGAATTATTACATTTTATTATTATTGGCAAGGAAGTCACGATGCTACAATCCACTTACAAATATTATTTCATTGAAGGTGAGAGCATTTTAGTTAAAACGGACAGATTTTATAAACAGCCTGACAAACATTGGGAGTATTGCGATGCTTAACATGAGAATTTGAAGATAAATGTCCAACAACAACATACCTTCAACACAACATGTTTTCTATTATAGCATAGCAACAATTGCAAGGTGGCATCTATGTGCACCTCTGAGAGTTTACTCCATCTTTTTCAAGTTTAAATCATTCTACCGTGACTCAAATGCACTTGATGAGAATAGGAGGAGCCCCCTTTATAATCTGATTGGACCGGATTTCAGTATATACGACTCCCAGCCCCGTCCCAAGAAGTTGTCAATGTCTCAAACTCCTTCCTACACCTTTAAGACATAAAAACGTCCACTGCTTTGGAAGCAAACGTCCCCCTTAGCCAGCAAGGCAGCAAATAACCTGCCAATTTAACCCGACTCATAGAGGGAAACATATCGACTCCAAAAAGAAGGCTGAAATGATCAAGTTATCAAAGACACGAAAATAGCTGTTAGCGCATGAACATTTATTTCTCAGTTGACAGACTCGCAGCCTAACAAATTAGATCGGTGCACTTTTGTGACAACGTAATCAGACAGCTAAAAAGTCACAGTGGCAAAACTTTACGTCGTGACAAGCAGAAAAATGACTCGATGACGTAACTTGTTAACATTGCCGGTTAGTCTGGTGGTGGAGCATGCAGGCCGGTTAGACTGTTAAAACTGACATTATTTATTATCAGTTTGATGATGAAATTTTATATTTCTAATCAATCAATGAGACCATAAATGATAGCATCGTTGGATTTAATAATTTGTTAAATTGCAGTAATAATGCTACACAAGTAATAAGTTAAAGTCGGAAATGTGTTACTACAAAATAAAAGAATCAAAGAATCAAGAATCAAAAGAATCATTATTGGAATATACAAAGCATTTTGGAAAATAACATAATTTGAAATTTCTTTCACTACAGAATTCATATTATTCTCTTATTCATATTCACGGTCATGGGGGGGACTGGAGCGTATCCCAGCATACACTGGGCAGAAGGCAGGGAAACAACCTGGACGGGTTGCCACTCCCCATCCCAGGGATAACACCTACAGACAGACAGACACATTCACACCCTCATTCACATCTACGGACAAGTTAAGAGTCTCCAAGTCACCTGACTTGCAGGCCCTGCCGGTTAACACGTGTTAGTAAATGAGGGGTTTTATTTTATAAGTCGTGTTTCTTTTATTCTGCTGGCTTGGTACATTCTGTTCACTTAACACCGAGTCTAACCTGGGAGGGTTCGTTACAACACTAATAGTAGCAGTAGTAGTAGTAATAACTAGTATAATAGCGGGTGATAAATAATACATGTATTACCATGGAAACGTAACCAGCAACATTGCCAGTTGGTAAGTCGTGAAATTAGCAAAAAAGTCAGAATACGCCAAGCCAAGCAGGTACATGCCACTAGCTCACCTCCTACTGTAACTCTCCGCTTGGATTAATCCTGTAGCCCTAACCTTTCCCGCTCGCAGCGGAGAGAGCAATTTGCCCGATTCTGTCCCCGCCGTGGGTGGCTCTCCTCCCGATGACATCTCCCGCTGCGTGGCCCGGCATCGGTGGCCAGTGCTCTCCCCGAGGGGTGATCGGGATGCCAACAAAAAAAAACAAAAAAAAAACTGGCTAACACCTGCCACTGAGAGCATTGTGCTGATTAAGGGAGAACTTTGACTCTCGGCCCGACAGAGCAGAAGGAGAGGGGGAGTGAGGGAGGAAGACCGGGAGGGGGACGGAAGAAGCTGGAAAAGAAGGGGTGGTGGAGGGGGGGCGTTCAGGGGCAACGGTCTTTTTCTGCTGACGGGATCGCCGGAGTCTTTGGTCTGTTTCTGTTCACGCTTACCGGCGGAAACGCTCCATAAACCTCTTTATGAGTTTGTGAAACAAAAAGTGCAAAGTAGCGACGGTTGAGGATTTGCGAGGGTTGCACACCGCTCCGGTTCACACTCAGTAAACTGGACCCATAATCCCCGGCGAGAAACGAGGCTTCTGGCTTGTTTGCATGCCCAGCCGCTGGACTTTTATGCGCTTTTAAGCAAGTCTCCTCTAAATGATATTTTTAATGAGCCTTGGAGAGGGAAAGCTCCTGTCATCGTTAGACGGCCCCCGCGGGAAAAAGAGAGGTTCGACGGCTCGACCCCACCCCTCTGTTTGATGGGCAGGGGGAGGAGGCGGAGCGGCCAATCAGGCTGTTGAATGGGTGGCTCTGCCTGTTGGAGGTCAGGGGACCCGGTAGTGACCCTGTCAGCGGTGACCGGCCCTAATTGACCACACGCAGAGGAGATCTGTCAGCCCCAGAGTGGCCTTGGATGATGAAGATAGGGAGGGAGCCACTCACACTCGCGTAACGGCATTAATTATTTGCTGGAGGCACATCCTTTTTTCTTTTTTCTTCCTGCCTCCTCCTCCTCTATTGGTATTCAGGCGGCGGGCAGTGCTTGTAGTTAGGATAGTCAAGTTGCAAGTAGTTACAGTAGCTAAGCCCGTCTGAAACAAAATAAATGGATTCCAGTCCTATTTGGCGTTTCAGTCAATTTCAAAGAGCAATCTGAAAAAGTTAGAACAAAGAGTAATTACTTCTCCGGCAAACCGACTGAATGCCAAACAACTGAAAACTGAGCATCTTCTCCACTTTCATGTCCGTCCTTACCTGTTGTTCTTCGTCGACGCCGTCCCCCTTCCACTGATTCAACTCCTTTTTTTTTTAACAGCATTACAATTACATACTAATCACTGTTTGCAGCCATTCTCTCTGTTTGTGCTAGCCTCTAATCACTGTGTTCTGCGTTTTGGGGGGGACTCCACGCTGGGTTTCATTAAGGAACAGCATCCCCCTAACCTCTGCAACCAAAACGGGCTCCGGAAAAGCACAAATCTGTTGATTGTGACTCATTAAGTTGTGGTAATCAGGGACCCTTTACGAGATAACTTCATCGAGATCCTGTTACATTTTTATTTTTTTTTCTCTCGCATTGTTGTCGCGAAGATACCCGCCGTTTGAAAGAAACGCTAATTATGAGATGTTACACAACTACAAAGGTTTTTTTTTAAGGCCAGCAGTATGTCGGTTCAATAGCATGAAAGGGGAGCAGAGCATTCATAACGGCAATTATAGCACTTCAAAGCATCCAAATCAAGTTAATACGCTTGGAGTCAAGAGATTAGACTCCTACCGTGACTGGAAACGAATGGGAGACGTGTTGAAACAAAAGGTGGTGCTATCATTACCTCCGATGAATTAAAGACAAAGTTTGTAGTGTAAGTGGTTTACTGGCTTTGGCTAGCATCCAGCAACCTCTCGGAAGGCTCCTGTCTCGCCGTGAGATCACGCAAATGAACCCTGTTCGAGCTTTGAACGGCGTCCGCACGAAATAAAACAAACCCTTTTTCGACTCAGTTGTGATTATATTGCAAAGTGGGAATGCATTTTTAAAATTTTTTTTTTTATACCTCCAGTAATCTGAATTCCGCAGTTTTTGAGCTATATACGTGGTCAGGGGGGGGAAGGTTGCAGGGAAAACATAATTACAAAAGCTAGTCAAGCCTAACCAAACAGCGCTCAGAGCCTGTACGACTGTTGCCGCCGAGCGAGCCTCTTTGTCACTCCCATTATTCATCGTCTCTGCGAAAACAGGCTGGAATTAGTTTATTGTAATTCTAGACGAGAATCGTTCGGGAAGGCGGGCGGGGTTGAGGGAATGGTATAGGAGGGCAAAAACAGCGGCCGAGGCAAAGGAATATGTGTGCAACCCTAATTGAGAGGGAGCGAGCTCAGAAACTGCAATACCTCCCTCGTTCATTTTTTGTTTCCAATTGACGAAAAAGTCCACTTTTCATTCGGGAGTAATATTTAAGTACACCCTGAGGATACTTTGTGACAGAAATCTGACAGACAGACAGAGTGGGTATTGGCCCGGTATGTCTACAGGAGATAATATACCATTTCAATCAATGCTCGACGTTATGGGAGTGACACCTGCTGAGGTGACATTCAACTTGAATAGATTCCCCCCCCCCGCTTTAAAATGATTACTTTAATCCATTGTGTGTAATTGTGATTAGCAGAGGTGCCGTTAAGCGAAGGCAATCTAGATATCTATTACGCGGAATGTCCTAATTTCCGAGATTAGGAAGAGTTAAGGGCTCCAGACGGGATACGGGAGAGAAAGGGGGCTGAGGCGAATGCAGTCAGCCAGCCAGTTTATCCTCTCTTGCCTCATACACTGAAACATTAGCTCTCATGTATTAATCTCATACAGTCACAACGTAGAACCACACACACACACACACGCACGCACTAAATGCAGGATAATGCGATCAAACAGGAAGCGCTCGCTGGAGATATTGGATAGAGGCGTAAAAAAATGCCCATCTTGTCCCCGGGAACTTGATCAATCACCTCCCGCCGAATGAATGGAGGAGAAGGAACAGAAACAGAAGGAAGGCAGCGAGAACAATCAACGGGAGCTTACGTCTGACCCACTTTACCCGGGCTTAGCGCCTCTTTAGAATAAGCCGTGCATTCAAACCTCTTCATTTTTTTTATTATTTGCGCCTCCTTCCTGTACGCTAGCTTCTAAGTTATATAGGGGAATAATCCCCCAGGAATGGCGGTGCGAGTCGCGTTAGGTTCAAACGCTTATTGTTTCATTGTCTCGTCAATTTGACAGCGATAATTACTCATAATGGCTCGGGCCGCGTGACCTTTTCCCGGCCGCTGCGAAAGCATCAGGAGCGGCTGGGTCGGGAAGCGAGCGCCTCCTCGCATTCCGATTCATCTGGTACCTGATGTTTTCGGTCACATCTGTTGCAGTACCTTGGAGAGTGAACGGGGGATGTGGCTGGGTTACGGGCCACACTGTGGTCATGCTTGAGTCTAGGTCAATGAGTGGATTACTGAAGGATGACAGATACAGTCTTGAAAGCAGCAGGGGGGTGTGTGTGCTGCAGCCCTGAGTAGGGGGGGCAAATTTATAGTGGATTATACCCTCGGGGTGTGTGTGTGTGTGTGTGTGTGTGTGTGTGTGACCACTTAGATGGATAAGGCACAAATCACACCAACGTAAATGTGCTCGCGCTGAGTTGGTTTGAACAGCCTCCAACTAATAAATAGCAGCATTAATTGCCGTAATTTGGTTTGGACCTCTATTTGTATCTTGTTTCCTCACACACACACACACACACACACACACACACACTTCCATATCCCCGTATATCTCAGTATTGCGGTGTGACTGTACTGTGCTCAGGAAACGGGACCCGGTCGCTCCCCCTGCTGTAAAAGGCCTCCAGAAAACGTTCCCTGCGAGATGCCCCGGGCGTCGACGCCTGAACACATTTGTTGTCTATCCGGTAGAAATAACTGTAATTTAACATGCCACCGCGTTGACCTTATTAGCCGGAGAACAATGCCACTGCCACTTTTTTGGACTTCCTCTAGGCCAGTGTCGAGTCCTTGATGATATATTACACCACTTGGCAGGCAAGTTAATTATAAGCTGGCCCCTAACGCTTGCCGTCATAGGGGCCCCCGCCATCTGAAGGCAATGTGACTGTGGTGGTGTGTGTGTGTGTGTGTGTGTGTGTGTGTGTGTGTGTGTGTGTGTGTGTGTACGGGGGCAGTGAGGAGGTAGGGTGGCACTGTAATCCAAACTGTCAGAGTCACTTTCAAAATAGTTGGGTGAGCCGCGCTTGGTGTCCACACCTCTTACACACACATTACTGTACACACTGCTGCAGCTGGTGCCACACACGCACACACACACGCAATGGCAGTACAAGCTGTGACTGAAACACACACACACACACACACAAAGGCACACTATAACCCAGGCACAGATTCACACATTGCCTGCAGCAGAACGTCACAAAGAAAGACTCGGTTGGTGGAAACAGAATCACGATCATTTCGTTTGTTATGTTAGTGCCGTCTGACGTTGGTAGTTCTGCAGTATTCTGTAGTAGTTGGTAGTATTTTTATATGTGGATGTACTGCATATGGGACGGACGGGAGAGGAGCAGCCCGTAGATACCGTCACGGTGAAGACGGCTAGACGGTTGAACGAAACATATCTTCAAGCTAACTTAAAACTCCTACTGCAGCTCATTTTATATCCCGATGAATTTATTTTGAAATTGTTGAATTTGTTCCCACGTTTCCAAGTGTTCCAAACGTAGCGTTAATCTGCGTGTCCATGTGTTGGGAGACGGCATGGCAGCCAGACACAGACTTGGTTCTTTCAACAAAAGTTTAAACGAGTGTTTTTAAGTGTTTATATAGTGCAAAATGTTCCTAGACGTCTCAGTCTGGTGTGGCCTTGGTCTGTCTCCCCGTGTGTGTCGGCCCGCGAGAGATTCATGCACACGGTGAACCGACGGAACAAAGGCTGTCTCATCAGCCTGAACTCTCACAGGTGTGTCTACCTCCCCGCCGAGCTGCAGCTGATGCCTGAACCACCCCCACACCCCCGCCGCCGCCACACGGTGCGTTCAGGAGGAGTCTGTATCCGTGAGTTCGGGGTGAAAACTTTATGAGTCATCTTAAGACACTTACTTATAAAATAGTCATGTTTTTTTAAGATCATATGTTTTGGAAATATTGGGACATTGATTTCAGGTAGCGTTTTGCTTTTCAAAATAAATGTAGGCTTTGTGGAGTTTTCAAACGAAACCCTTCATGTGTTCAAGTCTGTGAGTTCGGGGTGAAAACTTTAAGAGTCATCTTAAGAGACTTACTTATAAAAGAGTCATGTTTTTTTAAGATCATATGTTTTGGAAATATTGGAACATTGATTTCAGGTAGCGTTTTGCTTTTCAAAATAAATGTAGGCTTTGGAGTTTTCAAACGAAACCCTTCATGTGTTCAAGTCTGTGAGTTCGGGGTGAAAACTTTATGAGTCATCTTAAGACACTTACTTATAAAATAGTCATGTTTTTTTAAGATCATATGTTTTGGAAATATTGGGACATTGATTTCAGGTAGCGTTTTGCTTTTCAAAATAAATGTAGGCTTTGTGGAGTTTTCAAACGAAACCCTTCATGTGTTCAAGTCTGTGAGTTCGGGGTGAAAACTTTAAGAGTCATCTTAAGAGACTTACTTATAAAAGAGTCATGTTTTTTTAAGATCATATGTTTTGGAAATATTGGAACATTGATTTCAGGTAGCGTTTTGCTTTTCAAAATAAATGTAGGCTTTGGAGTTTTCAAACGAAACCCTTCATGTGTTCAAGTCTGTGAGTTCGGGGTGAAAACTTTATGGAGTCATCTTAAGAGACTTACTTATAAAAGAGTCATGTTTTTTTAAGATCATATGTTTTGGAAATATTGGGACATTGATTTCATGTAGCGTTTTGCTTTTCAAAATAAATGTAGGCTTTGGAGTTTTCAAACAAAACCCTTCATGTGTTCAAATCTGTGAGTCCGTGAGTTCGGGGTGAAAACTTTATGAGTCATCGCAAGACACTTACTTATAAAAGAGTCATGTTTTTTTAAGATCATATGTTTTGGAAATATTGGAACATTGATTTCAGGTAGCGATTTGCTTTTTCAAACGAAACCCTTCATGGGTTCAGACTCGCTCGCCGCTGTGTCCGGGCCGACTCTATATCGCCCGCGCTCGTGCGTTCCAGCTAACTTAACTTTCCACGCTCAAGCTAACTCCGCGTTTATATCCTCCGAATTACACCTAATCTTCCCATCAAATGGAATAGATTTACAGCAGCTTACAGGCAAAGAGTTCAGTTTGGCTTTGCCTTTAAAAAAAAAAAAAAGCCCGAGCCATCTCCCCCTTGTCTTCCATCAATCTGACAGTCGACATCGCTTCAATAAACCTGGCCCCCGTCTAGACTCACTCTTGCAGATTTAATTCAAACAGCTGTTCGCTCCTTACTCCAGGCGCCCTGAGCACTTCCACTGAGGGATAGAGAGGGGGGGTGGGAGGTGTTGGTTCGGGGGGGGGGGCGGGGCTCATGCCTATCTGGAGAATGCATTCTGAGGCGTGGGAGGAAGTGACCTCAAGGGGATATGAAGATGTCAACCCGCTAGTTAGCTTCACGTTTCGGGGTTTCTGACTCTCTCGTCTCGGATCGCCGTGGCCCCAACAGATGTTTGCGTTTTGCTTTGTTGACGGGTGGAGAAAAAATAAATAAATTAAACAAAACAAGCAAGTTGGGTTATTTCGGCGTTTAATTGCAGAATTTATTGAGCATGTTGTTTATTCGTTCCGTGGATGTGAAATTGATTCTGCAAGGCTGGAGAGAGAAAGATGCAACTGGGTTTTTTGTTTTTTTGCACGGAAGCACGTCATTGAATACAGGCTTATGCGTATGTGCAAATGTCCGCTGTGCTTTTGTGGTGCGCCATCCGCCATCTTGCATCAGCTATGACCGGGTTCCTCAGTGGGCGTGGGCATGTGTGTGTGTGTGTGTGTGTGTGTGTGTACGTGTCATCGTGTGTGTCCTCCGCAGACCAACAGGCAGGCCGTTGCTCACGGAGCAGATTGTCTGGCTGCTAAAGAGGTGCTGAGGCCTGTGGTGCTGCTACCCCCCCCCACCCCCCCTCCCTCGTCACCCGCCCCTACTCCCAACCACCCACCCCCACCCCCCCAGCGGAGCTCCGCAGATGCCCAGGTACAGTAAGCGCTCTTCTGGGCATGGGCCCCTGCCAATAGACAGGCCGGGTGGAGGGAGAAGTGACAAGCACGGCCCCACGCTGCTCTCCAAGCTGTCCTGGAGATCTGCTCCCTCTGCTGTTCCCTCCCTCTCTCTCTCCCTCTCTCTCTCTCTCTCTCTCTCTCTCTCTCTCTCGTTTCTGTTTTCCACCCAAAAACTGATTTGGGGAAACAGAAATGGGCGAAATAAAGAGGAAGCGGGGACAGATAGGGAGGGGAGGGCAAGAGCGAGAGGAGGAGAGAGGAGTCCCGGTGTGAGAGAATTGTGTTGACAGTGGGAGAGCCGGAACAGAACGGTGAATGCCCTTCATTATGAACGGTTGGAGGCCGCGCGTGGCAGCCCACATCTGTCTCACTTGTGTGTGTGTGTGTGTGTGTGTATTATTTTCATTCGTCTCTTTCTCGTCCCTCCTCTTTCAACCCTTTTTCGCTGAAACACCTCTAAATCATTGCCGCTTCGTAGACACACCGCTTGATTACAATACTCTAGATGGAAATAGCACAATTATTCACTGTAGCTAAACTAATTTGATATGAATACTGAATTCTGCAATTTTTTATTATTATTATTATTTTTTTTTAGCATTTCTCTCGGAAATGACAAATGAACTGCAGAACGATGCCTCTCTCTAATGCCATGTAATGAATTCTGATTAGAGCAGAATGGATTGCTTTGACTCCCATCACCCATAGCAGTGTGTTTGAGGTACTCACCACAGCCAATCACACTATCGGGGAGTGATGCGTGACAATCAACTTTTTTAAGAAATATTGCGAAAGGAAATCGCGGATAATAAAGATAGAAAAGAACAAATGTAAAAAGAGAGAGAGAGAGAGAGAGAGATAGAAGGTGAAAACGACAGGAAGGACATACACCAGCCAGAGATTTTTTTTGGCGGGCGAGTCACCACCCCTTTTTGTTTGGCGCGGCATCAAGCGGTGACATGTCGCATGCCGGTGCGGCTGGTGACAGACCTTATGACGGGAGATGTCTGAGGCTCCGTGGGGGAAACGGCACATAATGGACCCGCTGCCACAGAGGGGCCGAGACTCAGGGTGCGCATGAGCGAACCGAGCAGGGGGGGGGGGCGAGGACGAGGACGAGACACCAAGAGAGCGACGGAAGAAAAGATAGAGGCTCGTATGGAAACTTTTTCGGTGGCGGTCACGTACAGGCGCTGCGTGTTTTGTTTCGTGGCGTGTTTGCATGTTTCCAACCCGGCTGACGTCTTTCTGTGAGATCGGTCTCGCTGTGGGGGACCAGAGAGATGTTTGTGTTCACATGTGACAATGTAGAAAATGTCCTTTTGATAAGTCTAAGAATATGGCTCAGTTCAAAAGTGCATGGCATTATAGCTGCGTGATTCCTTTGCAGATGCAGATGTTGCATTCATTATATAGGATATATACAGTGGTGGCCAAAATTATTAGAACACTAGACCTTACATTTAAGAGGTTTCAGTTGTTTTTGTTCAACTGGCCATTAAAATACCCATAAAACGAATGAAATATATACAAAGTCATCATTATGCTCTATAAACCATAGAGTAGAGCCATCATAAGGAGATTTACGTCATTTTCCTTACAAAAAACAAGCTAGGCCTATTTCACTGTCAATGTCACACAATCATGTTCCTTCACAGAAGAAGCCAAATTACTTGTGTAATCATTGTCAGGTGTGATGGTGGTTAAATTGATGGTGATCAAGAGTCTTAGGACACAGCTGTGTGATTCTTTTGAATTGCTGCAAAAGGTGGACATACCAAATATTAAAGTTAAAAGTGGGATAAAAACAGTAGGACTCACTTCATCTGATACTTGTTGTGCTCAGAGCAACCATCTGCATGTTTCATGAACATTATGAAATGAAATCATGTTTTGGAGGCAAGAAAAGGTCAATATTTTCAGATCTGTCAGGTGTTTTTTTGGCCACCACTGTATGTGTATATGTGTGTATACTAAAATGAATGTCGTTTTGCTTCCGTTTTGTCCAATTGCATTGACAATTTACAATAATGCTACAGTTCAATAACCACGCATGCTCAGATTCATTGAGCAGATACACTTGAGCCGAGAGGATGCGTGCATGCAACTCTGCACGCAGTTTGCAGCAACATAATAAATGCACCGCAGCTTGAATGCGATCCCAGTAGCAAGAGTAGTAAGAGTGTAAAGTGAAGCCTGGCTGGGGTCACTTAATTCAACAATTCAATTAGTGGTAGTTTAATGAAAAACTTTGTTCTTGAAAGGTTGATACAGCCTATCTTAAATAATGCAGATTGAATGCTGTGTTACTAATGAATACTGATGATTTTTCAATTGATTGAATTGGATGAAAGTAAATTGACCCGACGCAAGATGTTAAGTACTCCCACTTGTGTTTGCACTTCCTGTACATGCCTCAGCACACACCTTATCACCTATTTCTTTGAGTTGAGTGGGCTAACCGGGGGCTTCGTGCAGTACTTTAAAAAAAAAAAAAAAAAAAGCAGAAAAATGAGGGCAGCTCGGGTCATCTGTTGACTCGCGGTCCAGCCCTCTCCATGTCCATTTGCCCAGAGGGACAGTAAATAAAGTGGCTAGTCGGAATAGTAATGGAGCTCTTCACCACCCTCGATGGCATAATTGAATCTTTTTTCGCTGCGATGACCGCTCAGAGTGGACGGGATCGAGTGACGGGTGATCACACGTGTTCACGCAACGCAGACACACACACACACACACTGCATGTACAAATGGACAGATGAACACAGATAGGTACAGACAGGTATACAGAAGGACACTCACACACGCTGGGCGCTAGCAACTGAGAGGCCCCGCAGATCTGGCATCATCTTGACCCCTCCAGAGGGCACTTAAGAGGCTCGAAGTCAATCCCTCCTCCCCTTTTCTCTCCTCCGTTCCCCTCTCGCTTTCTCTCTCTCCCTCCTCCTCCTTCTCTCTTCGCCTTGGCTTCCGTCCAGACAACCAATCACATTGATGGCTTTGTTTTCAGCTCACTCAACCCTTTTTTTTCCCTCTACCCATCGCATCACTTCCTCCTGCAGTGTGGGTAACATCCAGGAATGCAGGACTGACGAGCCCAAAGAGATGTTTTGGGAGACAGCCAGCGTGGCCCAAGCCAATTTGAGACCAACCTCACGTTGGCCCTAAATCAGGAAGGAAAAACTGGATAGTGGTGTCACCAGAGCCACAATAGGGCTTTGTGTTTTATATGAAGTAGCTGCTATTAAAAAAAAAAGATAGCCACTCTTACAAAAAAATATAAACCAAAATTAAAATGAATGTGTTTTTATTTTTTGGAGTATAGCAGGTAACATGTCTTTAGTTGAAAAGACCTTTACAGTCTTAATTAGTATTTAATTAGTAATAGTATTTTAGAGATACTGAATTATACAATTCAGGTTATGATTTTTTCCCCAAAATGAAAATATTATATTAGGGATTCATATATGATAGGAAATTAACTCTTCATTTATACTTTAATAATCTTCATTTTACTAAGGTGACTAAACCTTCTGGCTTCTGACCTTTCCCTTTTTCTTCCCTTTGATTTTCTCCCACATCTCACCCACAGCATGTGAAAGAATGGATCTATGTCTGGTTTGATTAAGCCAAAAAAAAAAAAAGATCCTTTCTTTGGACATCTGCATTCTTTGCGCAGGATTAAACTTAATCCGTGTCGGTGAAATCTGCCCCTGCACCCTTCAATTAAAATCAATGGCACATGAAAAGTGAGATTGTTCAATTATATTGACCATCTTTTATCAAAAGTGGGCACGAACGTGGATTCCCTAATGATATCAGTATAGCTTTACAGATATATTGATTATTGCTCTGTGAGATTTGTCATATGAAGTATTCAGCAGCTGTTATATGAAGTATAATATGACTATAACTATAACAAAGTGTTTATCCTCAAGTATTTTTGACAAATTACAGTAAATTGTTATATTTACATTCATCTTTTAGACATTTAATTCACTCTTATCCATAGCGACTCAGTGAGAATCTTGCTTAAAGACACAGTCGCTATTGCGGGGGTCAAACTTGTGACCTTTCAGTTACACTGCCGCCTCTAATGGAATGTGTATTGATTGTATTTGTTTCACTCTCTGGCCAAAGACTTTTCTACCCATCACCTACCAGCCATCAAACTGATGACCGTGATCAGCAGGCAACTTAGCTTTTTTGTTCAGCTTTAATGCTCGCAGACTCTCTTCTCTCTATTTAGACCCTTTGTCCTTTTTTGTAAAAGTGAGCGTTGCATTGTGGGTAATATTGCTAAGACGTCCCTCTTCGGCTGAATCTGGGTTGTAAAACTGTCCCCAACTCACAGCTTGTTTTCACAACATCCTGTAATGCAAGACCGTTTGGGAGAGAGGCCACAATATTAAAATATCCATTTTCAATACTGACAATGGAAACCTCAAACGACATTCATACCATACAATATTATTGTCCATCACTAATGTTTTTCCCACAGCGCAAGGTGGGCATCTGGAGCCAAACAGAGGAGTCAGACACTTAATCCGGTGAACAGCATTTGTACTTAAGATTTTGTCATGTAGTTCTTTGTTTACGTTATGTCCTACACACCACCATTTTATGGAAAGGATATCAAGAAGACAGAATAACATTTGAAAACAGTTGTTTCTTTATTGAACATCAGTTTTTTTTATATTAATTTTTTTAAATTTGTTTTAATTAAATGTGTTATTATTTTTTATTGAAATGTTTTATTTTATTTATTTATTTGTATTTAAATATGTTTTAATTAAATGTTTTATTTTATTTATTTATTTTTATTTAAATTTGTTTTAATCTTTAAAAAAAAAAATGTTTATTTTTTTTAAAGTCGATAATGAGTTGAAGAATACTGACGTTGTGAGCGAAAGCATGTTTATTTACTCATAACAGAAGACATACCCTGCATGCACATTATAATTACACAGAACATCACAGGCATGAAAAATACTGATTTACTATTAATGGGGAATTATCATTTTCAAATGTGACTCAGATCACACACAAACACATTTTGGGTTTGGGTAACAGGGGAAATATATATGAAATGAGTCTATTTTCATAAGAGAAACATGCAATTTGATTTGGGATTAACTCTTCCTTTATGAGGGTGAATATGCAAGTGGGCCACTAATGAACTTAAAGTATTCTCTTTGTGAGAACTGATTAACCAAGGGGCTCCTCCGCTGCACATTTACATTTTTCTCAAGTCAAGTCGGGGCTCTCCAGTCACAAATTACAGTGCTTTTCCAGGCCAATTACATTGAACAAGTACACCATTATCCAGTTCTGAACATCACACATGTATATTTGCCCCCTTCATTTTCTCGAGAGCGCTTCAAGCCGAGGACTCCTCCGGGGGAGAGAAGGGGGACAAGAGGAACGAGATGGGAGTCAGAGAAAATGAGGGGGGGGGGGGGGGGGGGGGGAGAGGGGAAGAAAGAGAAGAGAGAGAGATGAGGAAGTGCCCGGGAGAGAAAGATGCGTAGAATGGCGAAGAAGTCATGCTATTAAATAATTATCAACAGATTAGCAGGAAGCATCCCTCCTCAACCTGCTCACAAATCAGGCCAGTTCTTTTTTCTGAGATAGATAATGACTTTCAGAGAAGGAAGAGTTTCTTTGACCAAAAAAATATAAAAAAATAAAAAAATGGAGAGAATCATGGTCATCAGCACAAAGGAGAAAAATAATGAAAATGTCTCAAAATAATAAAAATAGTGATAAATAGATACTTAAAAACAACATAGACTTGGTTCTGTATGTTGGCCCACGTGGTTTCACTGTATTAGCAAGGCCAGTCAGCACTTGGTGACTGGCTTGGTGTGCTTGACTTCACTATTTCCTTCCCCATAGGACCAATAAGGTAGCGTGGCTGCACCGTGACCCCCCCCCCCCCAATAGAATCGGCTCTAGGATTAGATTGCTTGTGGTTTTTTGTTTTTTTTCCGTTCATGCACGAGGCACGCAAAGGGCAGGAATGGCATATTACTGTTGGGGGATCCCAGAGGACACAATGCGGGAAAAGAGGCCCACTTTCTTCTCCCATCAGCAACAGCGCACCTAACCACTTACATGTCAAGCTCCACTGGCACTGAGGCGTGAACCGACTCCCCCTTTTTTTTTCTTTTTGCAAAACAACAATAATAAACCAAAATCCAATCTCACAACACAGACAACTCCTATTGGAGTGACAAATGTTCAGGGGCCATCTCCGGCTAGCTTTCCAACTGTTCTATTCATTACCTTTCCCTCGCTCACCTATTCTCCTCAGCCGCCGCCACCGTCTCCTCTCCTCTCAGCATGAAATACACACTCCAGGAAGTACATTTTGTGCAAACTCTCCTCCCGCTGCTACAGCTGATTTCACAAATGATGGTGAAATGGCCAGGAGAGTGAAGGGGTAAATGGAAAAACATGGCTGCTTGCACGCTACGGCGATGCTGTTCCTCCACTCCCCTTTTTCATAGATAACAGGGGATGATTAGAAAATAGGAGATGGGGAGGACCAACATGAACCTCCACTGGGGCCATGGCATATTTAGACTCTCACACACACACACACACACACACACACATAAACAGAGTACTCCTGTTCCCCTGGATACTATCTGTTCTGACAATGGGAGTATTTTCTCTGACAGCCTCGACCAGCGCATCGCAGGAGTGATGTTTCAAATGTCTCACATGTCCTTTGGGGGCGGGGCACCAACAAAAAAAAAGCTTGTCCACGCCTCGTCGTTGTTTGATTTCCTGTTCCCGCGTTGGGGAACGTGTTGCGAGATGATGTCTCTACATGTGCATGGTCTGCATTGATATGAGTGGACCTCCTTTTTCCATGTTGGGCCCAAAGTCAATGCACTACCGCACGCCGCCTCCCCTCCATTCACATGGTTAACACTGCATTCAATCTCATCCAGATTAACTTCAAGATTGCCCCAGCGAAGGAAGATTTCCATCTCAAATTACATTTTCTCATCTCTTCGGGGGGGACTACTCTATCCTAGGGGGGATTAACAACCGGCGTGACTCAAATCACTTGCGCAGTCACTCGGAAGCATCAAGAGGATTCCCCTAATGTACATGCTCTGGCCGGTTAACATGTTCCTCTGATTGTAAGCGACAGGTTATTTGCTGCTGTCGTAGAATATGAACAAATGGGAATTTAGCAACCTTTTTTTTTTTTTAATCCAAGCAGTTTAATCTGTCTACAGATTGGTCTACTCTCCAAAATAGCGGTTTAAGAGAACTCAGCGGTACCTTGTTTACGTCTTCGTTATGATCCAGTAGGGGATTTATTGCCCATAAAAAAATGAATTTACCACCATTCTGCAGTCACATTCTGTTTGTTATGTTGGTATGAAAGCTGCCAGTGAAGTCCATGGACTCGCTAACAGACTCTGGTGGTATAAACCCGTCCCGTAGACCTGGAAAATCTAAAATCACAAAGAGAAATATTGAGTCCTACGAGTCCTTCACCGGTCTCTCTGTCAAATCCAAATACTCTGTGAATGTCAGAAAGGTTTCTAGGTATGCCAGATCAAATGTTCACCTCTCTCTTGTGTGTTTTTTTTCTCTCTTTTACGCTGGATTTCTACGCGAATAGCCGCCAGACTGTCTAAAGCACCTGCCGCAGCATAACACCGCCACACTTTGATGGAGGTTGGGGTGGTAAAAATACTTCATCCAAACTATTACAGATGCATTAGATCGGCCCCGCCATCTCCTCCGGTTATGGATTCACACTCAATCACCGCGGCCTCTTTTTAGAGTCGTCTGATTCTCATGTTCCTAAGAGTGAACGTTATGCCTTACATGGGGAAAAAAAACAGAAAAAAGTGTCTCTGTCATTTGTAATCTTCCGGGGATGATGCCCATAATCAACTTGAGTATTTACCAGGGAGTAGCCTAAACATTTACGCCGCCGGGGCTCCATCATGTAGCTGGGTTAGGTTTTAAATTGGTCCCGGGACCTCATTACGCCTTCTATTGATGTAAACACAATAAAAGCCCTTCATTTGATACCGCACCTGTGCCTGCGTTGTTGTGTGTTTTTTTCTTGTTGACTACCCTACTCAAAAGAAATAAATGTACCATATTAGAGCCCAGGTATGCCTGAATAATGTCCTGTACTCAATAACAAGCATGGAGGAATAAGTTACCTGCAGTTTTATTATTAGGCTTTGTGTTCGTGTCTCATCAATAATATCGCCAGTAATGATGCCTGGATGTACAAATCCAAAACACATTTAGCTAACGAGGATAGAGAAGCCAACAAAGTGGATTAGATTTACTTGAATTGATTAGAAACAAACAGAAATGCAAAAGCTTGAGATTTTACACAAGGAGCCCTTGCTATAGTATCACACTAACCAGATATTGAGAATTGTTATGTTGCTTAATGCATGAGCCGCTTCTCTCCAATTCTCCATTTAAGGGGGAAAAAAAAAAAAGTATACTTACACAGTTCCTGCAGACAAAGTTGTTCTCTATAGGAAATCAGATCAATGAGGGATAGAAAGAGAGCACATCCAGTATTCATTGAGAATCACAGTGTGCTGATATCGGTGGTTCAAGTTCAATCCATTGCAGCATGTCTCCGGTTAATGGGGTTCAATCACTCCAAACTCAAGTAATTTAATGGAAAGGTTAGGCTGTATTTTTCCAGCACGCTCCTCGCCTGCAGCCTCTACAGTATTATGCGTCAAATGCTGAAAGGGTGAGCATTATCAGTAAAATATTAAGAGGCCATGGAGGTGCTGACGCACTGCTGTAAGTAAACTAACGAGACAATTAAGCCGCAGCTATAAATACAAACTCGGTTGATTAAAGTTGATTAAAGTTCTGCATTCACTTTTTACAGTCGGCAGCGGTTTGCCCGTGGCTTCTTGCTTTCTCACCTTAAACTTTATTTCTTCAGAGCGTGGGCGTTCATGGTGCTAAACAGCATAACGTTGAAACCCGGGGAATTGTAATACACAGTATACTATTGTAATAGTATGCACAGCTGGTTTCACGTTCAAGAAGGGAAGACATGATTGAAACGATGAGACAACTAATAAAACTGTCAGTAGCTGACACTTGCCACATCACGTTGTTTAGATACCTATTCCTAGTATAGCCTCAGTAAGTGATGTAAGCTTTTAACATCCGTAATTCATTTCATGATAAATGGCGGATTTGACACCACAGAAATTGCACCTGGAGCAAAGTCAAGCTATATTTTAATTGCCTGGTCCCGCTGGTCAACGTAACCTTCATGTGACGAAAAAAAACCCAACACCAACTCTAAAAGCTACTAAAAGCTCTCTCTTGTCACGTTAGATCATGCTAGCTGTCTACAGACACTTAAGAGGACCGCCATGCTAATGCCTTAGCATGTGCACAGGGTGGAGAGATCTACCAGAGACACAAAAGGTGATCTTTGGTGGTAGCTGACCAACGAGCCCATTTCCCCAAAAAAAAGTCCTTTAAAGTAAACTCTGAAATTGAATTGAAGTGGCTTTCGAATCTCCCTTTGAAGAGGATAAGCTTAGCTGTGTCCTCGCGAAAACACCGAAGATAGTCATCAAGGTCTTGTGAATATACAACCTGCACGCTGTGATTAGGCGGGAGGCGGGGGGTGGATACCATTAAATAAATAAAAAAAACACCACGCGAAGAGGAAAATGTGCCTCATAAGCAGTCCTCAGTTACAGCAAATTGTGTTGTGGAGCTGAGCAATTTATGGGGTACTTGGCCCCCGTTGGTTCTCCCGTAGCACTGGGAGAGCCGGTCAGTCAGTAAATTCTGAAGACTTCGCTCTCGTTCGGAAAGATAAATAATTATAAAAAGAGCCTTTCATGCACACGGTTTAATTAAGGGCTTCTGGGAATTATAATCAGCGCTAAAAGAGATGCCATGGTGATGAAGCATAAATCCATAACCGTGGAGCAGACGGCGGGGCCAATCTAATGCGTCTGCAATACTGCTCGTCGGGTAAACAAGCGCCGCAGTGGAAAGCGTGTGGAAGGTGTGTGTGTGTGTGTGTGTGCCTGTGCATGCAAAAAAATATATTTATGTTTGTGTGTGTGTGTGTGTGTGCGTTCCCTAATAATTGAAAAGAGTTTTTGTGTGTGTATGTAGTATGCTTGACTTTTTATTTAAGACTATTGTGGGTAGGTAGGCATTCTTAAGGTATGTTTGCATGGTGTTTGAGGCAAATCATAATATTTCACGTCGCTAATGCTCTTTAAAACACAGTGTCAACATTATAATTGGCCGATGTTTCATTTTATATGTGTCTTATATTTGTGTCTTATTTCAAATGTATTTTTAGAGACTGGGCGTTAAGCCTCTGACGCCCAAAAGCACTTCCAACGTTCCCAAATGCGTGCTGACAGGGAGCAGGGCCGGGCAAAACACCACCAGGGGCGAGAGAGCAATGTGTGTGGTACTGTATTTGCTTATTCATTAAAAGGGAGACAGGCTGTAGGAGATGGACGGGAAAACACCAAATACAAAGCGACAGGTATCAGAATGAGGTTGCGTTCACTCGTGATTCCTTGGGAGAGTCAAGAATGTGTTGAGGCTCCGGCTCGGCTGTTGCTGATCCTGACGCAATGTGGGCTTGATTAAGCAGCACATTGGACTGGAAAAAAACAACAACAAAAAACAGACAGAATGAAGCCAATTAGCGAATTACAGTCCAGCAAGCATGTCCACATACAGATTTCCCTGTTTCCAATCAACAGGCTACTTAGTGATATTAAGTGGTACAAAAGTAAAACATCGGCAAAGAGCTGCAAAATCATTGCACATTAGGGAAGGTTGTTCCACTTGCATTAGTATGTAGCCTCATATATTTAAGTTTTTATTGAAGTTTAACACATTAGTAGGACATTGAATTGCCCTCAATTTTTTTTTTTCACAATAAAAGTCCCGCGTGACGTCTGCGCAATCAGTACTCTTTGCACATGTGAAAATAAAGGGAGTGATGAATGCGACGGCGTACTCTTAATAGCAACTTCATAATGCAAGGGCCGCTACTCTCGTTACCCCTATATGAAACCGTGTGACGTTCAAGGTATATCACCAAGGTAAATGGCCAGCCGCGCTTATTAATATATGTCCTGCAATTCAGAGTAGATGCATGAGACAAAAAAGATCTCTTCCTCTACACGGTACGCCGAGAGGTTGTTAGTAGAGGTCATGCTTACTTGTCCTCGCGATTAATCATTTGAAACCGCCCTGTATTAAATAGCATTCTAGCCATGTTACCGGTGTAATTACTGACCGCTACTTTAAAATATGGCACAAGAGGGGGGCTACTCCTAAGCTGCGGCCAAACAGCGTGATGCACCTTAAGCATTAGCAGGAAATGTGATGGAGAGTAATACGGCTATGTGCGGAGGTCATGACCGATATATATATTGTGCTTTATCTTTTCTGAACAAAAGGGTTTATCATTACAAATGCTCAATGTACAAAAACATCAGGACCTTCCTAATATTCAGTTGCACCTACTTAATTTGTTGGGATGATGTGGAAACTGTCTGTGAGGATGCTGGCCCCAGTTGACTCCAGTGCTTCCCACAGTCGTGCCCAGTTGGCTGCCAATGAATTTCCGAACAGTGCTAGTCGTGATTACTTTTATTATCTGCCACTGCTTAAGAAACATATTACATTTCCATTAGTTTGCTTACAATCTTCTTTGCTGTGCTATGTGTGTGTGAAATAAAACTTCTTGCCCCGAAAAATGATTTAAAAACTGACAAAATGGAAAAGTAAATGTTTTTCCGGAGTCAATCTCAAAATAATCAGAAACATCATTTGCGACTTATATTTCTTTAATATCCCACTGAACACAACCCGGAAAAAAAAAAATTGCCTTTAGCGAATGTAGCGTTAGTGCAATTTTGCTCTGGTGTTTCTAATCAACTCTTTCAGCGCATGTTGAATGCCGCCGGTGGATGCACTAAATATGAAGAAAGCAGTCATTTGAGGACGTTAAATGGATTTACTAATGAAAATGTTCCAGAAGTATATTTACCTTCTACCTCGAGTTTATTCAGTATTTTGTACTACATCACTTCTGGCTTCAACTGAGGACGTTAAACAAGCTAACGTTGTTTTCCATACATGTTCTCTGTCTGCTCAAAGAGGAATGCCAATCGTATTGAATCAGAATGATTGTTTTTAATGGCCCAATAATCAGTATTTATTAACAACTTTCTCCCAAACCCCAGAAACCCAGAACCATGTGTTTAATCACTGATTTCATACTGATACACAGCCCCGGAGCTGCTCCACTGATGATGAATAGGGGATTGAACACGTTGGATTTGAACTTTCACACCCAATTGGGTTTTTTAACATTATCATAATTCAATCAGTTCCACGGCAGAATATGTACCCATATCTCCATAAAAATCACTCCGGGTACCATCACTGACACCTTTTCCGTCTTCTATCTTCTTCCGATGCATTTTCCACGGAGCTACGCCTTGGTGTGGCATCACAGATAAGGGGGGGTGGGTTAAACTCTTTCTTTCTTGTTGCCTGCTGTGGGAATTTTCACTAATAGGTACTTTATTGTCCAAGGACATATGAAAAACATATCTTATATATTAGGTGGTATTCCATGGGGGGGATCGAACATCACATGGCATGAACAGGAGGAAACAGTATTCCCACAACAGGTAGTTCAAAGTTGTCACAGTAAGTCAAAGTCAGCCAATAACAGATGACCAGATGTCTCTTATACACAGGCATTTCCTTTTCTTCAACTTTGGCTGTGCTGTGCCGGTTTTTCCAATTTGAAATGATGTTATTTTTTTTTCCCCCCATATGCATACCACGGGAGGAAATTATTTGTCAAAGTGAATGTCATCTCATTTAGTTCAGCATAATCCAGCATGGCGATATGATCTCCTCAGCTGGTCTGAGCTTCTGCCCAGATATATTGTTCGGCAGGCTACCCTTTATAAGATCTCAATCTACAGAGAGTGGTTTTCTCCTTTTTTCCCTCACTCTCTCTCTCTCCCCGCACTGCATTTTATTACATTGAGGGTGTCTGACTAATGCAATGCACTGCTGGCCTGCTGCCACATGCCAATTTATAACACGATAGCTCTGGCCGCTCTCCGTGCATACAAAGTAATGTTGATTTGTTGTATTGGCTTCTGTGTGCTGCCTCTCACTCTCTTGTCTTTCCCTGCCTCCCGAAATGGTAATAAGAGTGGTAAAACATAGCACTTAGAAAAACGGCAGAGAGATGGTGAAGTAGATGATGGGTAGAAAATATCTAAAACACCATAAACACAATACAGTAGAACATGTTGAAAATGTGTGCAATTTAAGTCTTGGGAAAATGTGTTTGTGGGTGTGCATGATGTGTGTAAATCAGTGTAAATCACGTGAGTGTTAATGTTTCCTGCTATTTGCCACGTTTTGCCGGTTCTCACCGATTCCAGTGTGGCCTAATTAGGAGGCATTACTGGTTTGGTGTGCTATTAATTCTGGAGGTCTTACCGTTGAATCGATAGATAGAAGCTTTGTTCATTTGAATGAAATCCACATGGATTAACACAGGGCTTATGAATCTTCGAACGATCACTCGCACATCTTGATAAGAAAGGAAAAAGCAATTGGATCTTTTTTCCTTCTTGGAAAATAAAGTAACATACAGAGAATCTGTAAAAAAAACAAAAAACTTTATAATAAGGTTATTGTAACATGGATACACTGGGCTATGCTGCAGAAATAGATATAGCAAATCATGTACAGAGTTAATTTACAAACACCGTGACCTTAACATCCCAAGGCCTTGATGACTGACTGAGTCACCAATAATAACACAAGTTTTGTTTTGCCTGTGAGACAAGATCAGAATGAAGCATCGCAGGTTTCCAAATGTCACACATTCTCACGTTGCATCTGCCTCAGCTTGGTGGTTTAATGAACGTCAGGCACCTATTTTTACATTGTCTGCTTTCTCTTCCTGTGAAAATGTCAGTGGCTCACAATGTGGCTGTTTGGCACATGACTGCCTCCTCTGAACAGATGTGTTTAAATAGTCTATTAGTTAAATGGATCATCCACGGATGCATCTGCCATGAGGCAAAAGGCATCTGGACACAGAAACCCGTGGCCCCACCAGGACAGTGCAAGCGGGGGAACATGCACTTGCATCTTTAGCTAAGTACCTCAGAATGGTGCCTGGCTGTTGTCCATGTCACACTTTTCCCGGTTTTGTGAATCCCTCAGTGCTCAGTGACATGCAGTTTCTGCAACTGATGACATGAATCGTTGTGGAATGATTGCCCATGATAGCAGTAATAATGTGACTAATTGCTTAAGTTCAACATTTGCAAACTTTATGCCAACTTTATCTTAAGATGTGTAATGTACTGTGAAGAAGTACTTTGGTGCTACTTCAGAACAAGATAATTGTCAAATGTATACTGTAGGATGCAGCTTAATATTATTGAGGAAAGTGTGATTAAATGTCTTTCTTTTTAATGCCCGTAATGCAGTATAGGATGAAGCACCACTTCCCACTGCATGACTGGTATTGTCGCAAAGGTCCTTGAGACCTAGCAAGGCATAAAACATAGCTTGATGAAAGGTAATTCCTCTCTGGAAGCTAGGCTTTGGCAGGCATGTTCATTGGCCACCTGAAATGAGAACGCGGCCCCCCCCAAGGGTCAACAATGGGGATTCTGAAGTGAAGAGTCGGCATAATTATCACTTCCAATTCCCGACTAGAAGGGACATGGCGATCTGGAGGCCACTCAGTGACAGAGCCGGAGAGAGAGAGAGTGCTTGGACAGGAGCCCAGTAACAAAAGGTTAGCAGGCTATAAATAGCACTGATGGAGGTAGTGCTGATGGCAGGAACGGTTGGAAGAGGACCACGCTAGTTTGTAGTGTTATTCAGTCAAAGAGCGCTCCAAAATGCTTTCGCACTCAGCGCTGTCGAGAGCTCTCTTGCTGTTGCTTGTCACCTTTTGACTCCCGTACCTATTGACGTTTGCCAGTTGGCATAATTGGCTGTCTGCATTGCCGGAGGAAATGTCTCAGAGCTCATGAGCAGGACGAAATAAATAAAATATCGGGTACTTCGCCTTGATGTGGAAATAGCGATGAGGTTCACAGCAAAAGTCGACGATACATGTTGTTCAAATCCACGGGGACGGTATGCTAAGACAACTTTGTATTGTAGTAGAGAGAGAGAGAGACCATCCAATAAGGTTCGATCCCCGTGACAGCCAAGAGTCCTTGAGCACTGTATGCTTATCTTCTCTAGGGGTACCCAGACCTCTGACCACATGTGTGTGTAGGTTGGATACTCAACTCCAACCAATATAATTTGTGGCTGTGCTATCCCACATTTTCACAAGCCACCTTTTTCCAAGCACAGAGGATGAATGCTGAAATGAGACAATAATCAAATGGATGATATTTTTTGAGACCATGATGTTCACTAATTCCCTTATACCTAATAGCCACCAGCAGGAACACTCAATATCAATTCATATTTCCTTCTCTGCCTGAATTTATTGCAGCACTATATTTAAAAAAAAAAAAAGATTTCTTTGGTACACCGCCTAAAAAATCTTATTGGTTTTACATTTCTTAGAATCAGATCGAATTTGACGCTAAATACTTTTAGATGAAGGGGAATACAATTTAGATGGAAAAAAACGTAAAAATAAGTTGCTTCATGTATCTAGTTGAGCGAACAGGGCTTGAATTAAAACTAAACTTCTAGTAGGCTGATATCTGACATCATTGTTGGACATGGTCATCACGGAGGGAGGGGCACTTCTACCCAAGACGAGGACGAAATAGAGTTCACGTGTGTTATGGGGTGGCGAAATACTCCTTCGACAAATGTCCCGTTTAATATCTGGCAGGAGGTTGACGCAACTGTAGCAGAGGTTCAATCATATCTCACCTTATTACATTTGAAACAGAAATAATCTAATTAGATTCAGGAGGGCTCAGCGGGGCGTGCACCCCCTGATTGCACCCGCTGCTGCCCGTCAGGAATGTTTACTGTGTCAGTTTGCTAATGCGAATGAATCTGGTGCACACACACACACACACACACACACACACACACACACGGCTATGAATCAGGAAATCTTGGATGCCCTGACTGTAATGAACCTGCTATTAAGGGGTTCCTGGGTAATTCAATCTCCATTCAGAAGCGGCTCCCTCTCCATAATGCACAGTTCATCTGGCTTGCATCGAGATAGGCGGCCCACGTGAGCGAGCGAGTCTCTGGGAAGGGGGTGATAGCGTTAGATATTGCACGGGCACTGGGCCTAACTGCGCCGATCACCTTTCATCCGTGCTAACATTGGGAATTTGAGCAACCTAGCGTTAACTGGACGGTGAGGCGGACCTCGTTTTCAAAAAAAAAAAAAAAAAGCGTGCATCCTCAGTTTGGTAATTGTTAGCATTATGAATTGACGGCTACACACTCTGCAAGTGCGTTTCCAGTGCTCAGTGGCATGAATATTCCAGCTCACTGTTCTCCAGCGGGCCGTCTCCAGAGAGCGAGTGCTCATCCTACCCCCGAATGAGCGCGCGCGTGTGCTCGGGCCGCTGTAGCTCGGGCTACGGGATTGGGCGGAGGGGGTGATCAGGCAGCAAAATGGGCAACTCACAACAACCGGCGTACTGTATCAGGCGGGAAGGTCAGAGGAGAGAGAGAGAGAGAGAGAGAGAGAGAGAGCATGGGGTGTACTGTGGCACAAATAGGAGACAGAGGGGAATAAATAGAGAGAGAGAGAAAGAGCGAGAGACATAAGGCGGGTGGTTCAGAGATGAGAGGAATCCTGACATGGAGCAAAACCTTTTAGGAACTACTGGATGTAAAAATAGTATCAACAGATCAAGGCATACCTGTGATTCATCATATATAGTGGTCATATATTTTGTACATTCTTTCATACTGTTATGTTATGATACTGTCTATCTATCTATCTATCTATCTATCTATCTATCTATCTATCTATCTATCTATCTATCTATCTATGGATCGACTGGGCAGATGCTCATTGTTTGCGTTAATGATACTGTGTATGCCAGTAGCACCGAGTGTCAAGACTTCATTGTGCATGCACAGGGAGCCCAAGGGTCAATTCAGTAATATGGATGGAGCGGAGAGAGCTCATGGGGATGGGTGCTATTTGCTGAGGAGAAGGCCACGTCCTCCGGGAGCGGATAGAGGAATAGCTTTTGAACGGCCACAATTTTCTCAAGAGGTTCAAGAACATCTGGAAGAAAGTCGGAAAAGACTCTTTGCCGTTACGAATGCCTGGATCTTTTCCTCTTGCCATCCTGATCCAAAAATCGAGGTCAACTGGGCCTTCTCAGCGGTTGTATACACGCCACAGAGCATGATAGGATGTGAATTGCTTAATTGTATCATGCAGTACACCTGTACGGAAGCATCTGCATTCCTTTCTCCACTCATTTATTCAGGTTGTTCCTTTATTTTGTGGACCGTGTGTACATCTAATCACGTGTGACTCATTTCTAGCTCGGTGCATGCCGTGGGGGTGTTTTTAATTTAAAATGTATTATATGGTATTTCAAAAATATAAGCCAATATCAAAGGTTACATTTCTGAATAACTTTTATGAGTTTCATTATTATTATAGACAGATCCCAGGTGTTCAAATAATGGATATTTATTATATTTGGAACACATTTTATCAAGGATTTAAGGCTAATTAGACACAACATTTTGTCTGAATCGTCTTAATTGTCTCGTTAGCCGTTTGTCTATAGTTACTTAATATGTCACTATATACACAATTATCAACTGCAGTAAAAATTAATTGAAGGTACACTGATTACTTTTACTTTGCTTACATGATCATTACATCTTTAATCTGATGATCAACTTTAAGATATATCATATTTGTCAGAATGAGAACAGTGACTTGCACAAAGCCAACTACTGAAATAAAGAACGGGGTAAAATAATCTATCAAGTATTCTGTTTTACAGTTAAAAGGAGGAAAAAAAAAATCTACTCATGGGAGCTTCAGCAATTACTATGAAAAAACATCAAGGGCCCAATTCAGACATTGACTCTAGACGTGATTTTTATGCAAGCCCAGAGCTTGCCAAGAAATCATTGAAATGTGCTGAGTTTAATAGACACCCACTGCACCTGCAGCGTTTGCAGCACATAGGTAGGGTCTCAGTTATCGAGCTGTGCTGCTGATTTTCAGAGTCAGATCACACAGCTGACATCCCTCCTATGTTACTCCAGCTAGCATGTGCCTTTTCCATCCCGGCAACAGGTGCTGCGTCAGTCAGACAGATTGGCTGAGGACGTTGTGGGGGGTATTTCAGCCCTTTGTCTGGTAGGAGCAGACATACCAAAGAATGTATTAGCACTGATGCACAATCAGATTCCATCAAGTTCAAACATCATTGATGCCATCAACTGTAACACGTGACCTCCAGGGCGTTGAGTTCACGAGGACACATTTATGGGAATAGGGGGGGGGAAAAAAACAGTCCATGAACATTCAAATGGTATGTGATGCAAACCTGCCCACAACACGTGCTTGCACAGAGTTTCAATCTTGGAGAGTAGAGTAGTTGAGTGAGTCGAGTAGAAAGCAGTTGTCATTAAGAAAATGATTTCAGATTTGTAAATTGTATTATGTCTATTATTATGTCTGTATTGTGTCATTTTATATCCAATTAATGTAGCAAGGGAATGTAGCAAATTCAGTCTTTGTATGCTATTTTCCTAACCAAAAGTGAATTACAGGCACACAGATTGCCTCAGCAGAAAGGCATGAAAAGGAGAAAAGTCCTTGGCCTGAGTTTTTATCATACAAATGTGAAGGACAAAGAGGCCCAAGTTTTGTATAACCCTGTGCACAAGCATAGACACTCCCCAAATCTGCAGATTGCACACAATGAATGCTCAAAGAGACAGCCCCCAACATAGTCTTACAAACCAATGACTTGAATTCCACCCCCCAAAAACATAGACGCACAAGGGCACCCAAACCTCTCCTTAACACTCGCCTACTATTTACAAAGCTCCTCCAGCAGCCCAGCAAAAATAAAAAGTCATATCTCTTAACTTTCTTCCACAATGTTAATCAAGCTGTGTGGGCAAAGATCAAGTCAAAGACTTTGCAATCACACAAAGACTGTGCATTTCCGAAGCAGTCGACTGTGAGTTGAGGTTTATTCAGGCATAGTTATTAATACACATTTTGGGGGAGGAGTGAACAAGTTACCAGTGGGGCTGTGCCTGTAAGACAGCGCTGAGGGCTGAATAGTTCAAGTCTGAATAGGGAACAGCCCAAATGTGTAAGACTGTGTAACTGAACTTAGTTGGAATTGGGCCCTAGATGCATTTTATACTTCCTGTTGGCAAATATATGACACAGAAAGACATATTATATAACCAAAGATTGTTCTCAAGTGAGTTCATGCTTCTTAAAAAAAAAAAAAAGAGCCTACCCATTATTTCCAATTAGTGGTTGTTGTATAGGACACTGGGGGTATCCAACACAGATTTACAGAGCCTTGTGTACTCGCTGTGGCCAGCCACAACAAGCCCGGCTGACAGTTTCGTCCCCTCCACTGTCTCACGTTATGCCCGGCATGCTAATTGACTTTCCGACAACATATCGGCTGTCGGAAAGCATTAGCTTGAAACGGCTACGGCTCCAAACCCGAGAGTGACGCCGGTTGCTAGGTACATGAAGTACAGGTGAGTTCACATGCTGTTTATGTCAAAGAATAGCAATTACGAATTGAATGGTAATTACGGTAATATGCTGTACATAATTTGCCAGGCCGTGGTTTACTAAGTGCAAATTCAAAATGCCATTAGCTAAAGTGCGCGCTCACACTTTCACTTTCCCCGAAGCAAATTAGACGTCAAGCGCAAACTACCAGAGTCAGAATTCAGGGCGTGCACGCTTTTTTCACCTGCGTTATTAACAAGGTTAGAGCCATGTCATCATGTCCAGTAATGAGCCGTCCATCTGTTTGCTGATGAAGTGGAACAAAGAGACGCCCACCCCTCCTCCACCCCACCCACCAACCCACCCCTCGTTCTCTTTAGTTGTTTCTAGAGCACTCTCTCCTCTTTACACTGTGACTGATAGCACCCCTGTGGCATTGTGGGTGATAAATAAATCCTCCAGGAAATAGCAATTGGATCTTAAAGGGGAGCTTCCACGGAACGGGAAGGGGATCGATGCATCTTTTAATTATCGGCGTGGCTAAAGCAAGACTATTGGGTTCGGTGTCGGCCGTTACAGGGACTAGATCTATTACCGCCTTCGCCAAGCAGACGTTAAGACCGTGTACATTAAGGGTATTCATTACATACGTGATTAGTGCCATGTAGACTTTCACAGCAAGGGTACAATTCATTCAAGTACAAATTTGCCGTCAATAGAAATCTGTTGCTATTGCCGCCATTATTCATTTCATAAACTCCTGAGGAAGGGAGATTTTTTGAACTTCCTTTTTTCTTTTTTTTTACATGCTGTCCACACAAGATCCTCCACCCTGTGTTCCTTAGCTGAGTTTGCAAAGGTTTCATGTCACAGTGCAAATAATCTACTTCAAGTTAAAGCCCATTTACTCCTGTTACTTCTATTTCCCCCAATCATTTTGCAATGCACGCCATATGGAATTATGTTTTAACAATATCTTGTCGTCTTTAAAATAAAAATTTCATGGTGTCAAGCCTAACTCCAAATTAACTGCAGTTGAAAAAAAAAACACCCCATATAAAAAGACATGGACGTGACAATAAAGTTTGTAAGGCGACATGTTCTTGAGGGATTATTTCCTTTTCATTTCTTTCTATGGGTGTCAGGTGATTGGCAGTAAGCGGTGTAACGTAATAAGAAAATGCTCAACTCTGTAAATTGCGATAAAACAGAAACTTTCGACGAAGCCAAATTAGGGTTTCATGTTTGCTATGATGGATTGTCTAGCTCAGGCAAGTTTTTAAGTTTGTGCAACTCGTTTTTTCACACTGAACAAAAAGAAAAACCGAATGGCAGCAAATAGTTTCCTCTACCTCTAAGTAGGAAAATATCTCCAACAACATCCAGTTGGGTGGATCAGTGATGTTGGTGCTGGAGCTAACCCTCAACTACAGGTAGGTAAATAGATTGCAACATTAGCTCTCTTTTTTTACTGCAGTGTTGTGGACACATTCAAGGATACACACACATGCATAAACATACACACATCCCGTGGAGGGAGTGGGAGGTGGGGGTTGTGGCGAGGATGAGGCTGTAGATTAGCAACGATGGGTAGAGGAGAAGGCATTTGGTGCGTCTCACCCCTGACCATTAATCCCCTCTGTAACTGAGCGAAGCAGATGGCAACCAACAGAATCCACCGCCACTGACGGAATCTCGGCTAATGATGCTCCCAACCCACAAAAGCGAGACGAACCGCGGGAGCGGGAGAACGTTACTTGCATCTTCGGCCCCTAAGAGGAAGCGTCGTCATTTGAAAATCTTCCGCTTTGTTAGCCCCCCTCGTTGCGAATACCGGATCTTTCACGATTATCAAAAGTGTCGGCGCCGCTTCGATTTGTAGCCTCCACGCCGCGCTCAACGACTTACTTCCTGTCGCTCGTTATCTTGAACGTACAGTGATGACCCCAAGTTTTGTCCCCATGCCGGGTAGGAGTGTTTGACGTGTGAATGCAGCTCCAAACTACTGAGATGATAGCAAAGATCCTTGCATTAAAACACTTGCCTGCATGCAGCGACACACACACACAAGGGCTGGAATCGGCACCCGGGCTGGCTTCGTCTAATTTCTCCACAATTTAGAAATCACTTTTTGTTTCTCTTTCTTTCTTCTCTCTCTCTCTGTCTCTCTCTCTTGATCTCTCTCTGGCTTCATCCAGTTCTTTCAGTGGAGAGGAATCAGCTCATGTTAAGACCTCACAGTTATGATGAAAAGGGTAATCATGCTGTCACGGCGTGCGGCTAGACGAGCGCTTTTTAGATTGCGAGAGTTACGGCAGACGCCACTGACAGGCCAGGTCACCGTGCTGCTCTAGTCAGGAGAGAAGAGAGGAGAATAAGTGAGGAGGGAGGAGGAGGAGAGGAAAGGAGCAATAAGAGGAAGGGAGTGGAGAGTGGTGATGATTAGCAATAAGCAATGCAACTGTAACAATCAAATATCATCCCTAGATACACAGTCAGCCACCTACACACATATTAAGTATAAAATATAACAAATAAATAATAATTTAGTGTTCCAGGAGAATTCAAGAATAGATTGGATAACTTTTATATCATGCAGTAAAAAGTATGAAATGAAAGAATAGAAAGAAGCATTCAAGACAACAAGGACACAATGAATCTGCCGTGTGAAGTTCAGCCTCTCTCTTATTTATCTTTCTAGCTCGGATGCTTCGAAAGCCCACATTTCCGAGTGCACTCGAAGGCAGCGCTTTGTTTTTTTCCCCCCCCGTCGGCGGTAGGTGTTGCAGTGGCTCGGCCGGCGTGATGTCACGTTGGCGGGGGGCCCCCTTTCCCGTCTCCAGGTGACAGAGCAAAAGGGACGGGTCGATAGGCTGCGTCCGGGGAGAGTGGCGGCAAACAAGGTATGGGACAAAATGCTATCAGCTCCTTCTACCGTACACTGATAGTATTAAGCACGGATGGGTAAACCGCACGGCGTCAAAGGGACGCCGGGGACCACACTTTCCACCTGTGTGAATATCTGTCTGTGTGTGTGTGTGTGTGTGTGTGTCTGTCTCTGTGCTTGCACACAGCTGGGACAAGTGCTAGTGACCGACTTTCCTCTTGGACATCACATCATTTCTATTTGTTTTCCATCCAGCAAAATAGATTTAATATGATTTGAGTGTCTCCTATTTCCTGTTCTGGCAGCCACAGACGGACTGAAAGGAAAACCACTACCACCAGTGCCACCTCTGCTCTATACCATCCAGTGGGTCCTTGATGCTGGGGCCATTTCATGCCAATGCCAGAGCCTGAAAGGTGGGTCGTGTAAATTGGGTGTTGGCTGGCAAAATTTGATTCGTTTTCCAGACAAGGCCCTTCTGACTTTCTCTCAATGTAGATTCAAGGCTAAAGGGAACTGTGCTTTTGCCATCAGGTGCCCTAGACTGTGGATCAGTCCCATTTTAGGAACTCAGTATATTCTGCTCATTCAACACACTTTGCTTTCATGTTGCTTTTGACTTTGCCCACTTTTATTTAATCCTGTCTTGTGTGTTCATTTTATTTTAGTTTACTTTAGTTGCTCAGCTGTAAGTAGAATCAGGGTAATCGTGGATGAAGTGAACCAATCAGAGGTCAAGCTTTGGGAAGGCACTCCCATACATACAGGTGAGAAACCCTGTATGAAACAATGACCGCCCGCTGGAGGGTTCACAAAAGTTCAACCATGTACACCTACGAGATGCAGAGCTCAATCCCAGCCCCCCCCCCCCCCCCCCCCACACACACACACACACACACACACACCCCAATACTTGTGAGTGACAGCATCACACTGCATGGAGAAATTACATTCAGTATTGCCTAATGAATAAGCCATTGTGTGCGTACGTCTCCTCTCCTAGACTCCCCTCCCTACTCCACCGCACTGTGTTTGTTATTCACTGTGGGGGTAAAGACAATAACGCAAATTAATATTGAATGCGCACACACACATTCTGCAGCAGACGAAATAAATGCAGCGAGACGAGATTTCCATGTCAAAGCTCGAGGTTAGCGCTGATTAAAATGTGAGCAATTCCCCAGTGGGGGTATACCGCAATTATTTGTTTGTAAGGATAAGTCATAAACTTCAAAATTTCGAATCTGCCCTAATGAAGAAAAATTGGTGCAATGGAGAAGAGGCGAGGTTAAAGTGGATTTTTTTTGTGCCTTAATTGCACTCTCCATAACAACTATTCATTTTGGGTTTCCTCCTGAGAAATCATCCCGTTTTTAAAAAAATAACGTTATCAGCCACAACACCCCAACTCCCCCCCCCCCGCCCCTTTAAGCATTCTTGCCTATTCTCCGCTTACTCATCCAACAGCTCAACCCATCAAGCCTTTGAGTTTGAAACATGTACGCCTCATTCAAACTTAAACAAGTAATGCCTCTGGAGGGTTTTTTTCTGCTTACCCCCCCCCCCCCCAAAAAAAACAAAAAAAACCCCAATCCAAATCCAAGACTGCAATATGCAATCACCTCTAAATTACACTTTACGCCAAGAAACATCTACCTAGGAAAAGTGTGTGCACAGCAGTGAATATCCTCTCTTCCTTCTCTGTCTTTTCTTTTTTCTTTTTTTTTTTTCCTGGAGCACAGATGTGCTTTTTTGGCAGCGGCCCCCCTTCATTGCATCTGCCTGTACCTCGGTGCTCAAGGATTAACTGGGACAACTGAGAATAATTAACCATGCACAAACCCACCCCGACTCCTCATCCACCTGCCTAACTGGATAGATAAATAAATTGACGACCGGGGCTCACATTAATATTAAAGCGCTTTTTTTTTTTTTTTTTTTCGTGAGGCAACCGTAAAAAAAAACGTAAACACTCTCTCCTCCGTTTTTCAAAGGCTTTCCCTCTTGTCTGAGGATGAGCGGCGTGCCCACCCCGCTCGCTTCAAACCGTCGATACAGAATGTGTAGGTGGAAAACTTCAATAGGGGACCCCGTGCACCAGGAAATGATGTGTGTAACCAACCCTCCTCCTCCTCCTCCTCTCCAAACATGGAGCTTGGAGATGAAATGGGGTGAAGTGCTGACGGAAGGCCTAATTTGCAGAGCGATGAGAAATCCCGGCTCACTCTCTCTTCCCCTTCGCATCGATCAGCGTCGGATGGAGCCTGGTGAAAACTCAACCCCGCCGCATCGCAAATTATTGGATACAGCCTGCCTGAGATGGAGCGCTCCGGCGGAGTTGGAGAGGAAAAGGTGGGGAAAAAGGAACCGGAGGAATCCATCAATGCGCTGGAGTTTTGAAGTCGTCTCTTGAACTTGCATCTTGCCTGCGTAATCAATGGAGTAATCACACTTGGGGGGGGGGGGGGGGGGGATATAGGTGGAGTGGGAAAACAGGCAAGAGGGTGTATTTCAATGACGAGGATACCATTAAGAGGAATATACTTCAACATGTAACCACATTGTCTGCCATCCACTGAGAGTTCGCACATTTTCCGCGGGAAAAACATCGGGATCTGGTGGAGTAATAACACCGCGTCGGAGGCGTTATATGTATGGGATATATATGGGATGTGTGAAAAAAAAAACACTGTCTAGTTGTTGGTGGCAGGGGGTGGGAGAGCTCCCCCCCCGCCCCCCTTTCACCAAAAGGTCACACTATCGATCCCCCTTACAAAAGTGACCGTCCATCCGTGACGAAATGTCCTTGAGTAAGACACCTCGCTGCTCTGGGAGAGGGGCACGAAATGAATCGCGCCCCCCCCCCCTGCACTCTTGACAGCTATAGGTGGGGGGGGGGGGGGGGGATATATACAAGGAACACCCAAAATCAATGTGTTGGATGTGTCTTCGGTTAATCCCGCAAAGCTGAATTTTCTATATTTCCATGCATCCATTAGGCTGCTAGTCACATATAGTCCCCGTTAATTAACCGTTTTTATTTTCCGACCATCTCATGAAAGGCGGAACACAATGACGGGGAAATGCCACCCAAGGGCCCTCGGGGAAGGCAGAGCATTAGGTGCTAGTGAGACGACTCTCCTTATAATGCTATTTCCAAATGACAGAATAATATGTTATGGATCATTTGACTCCTCTCTCATCTTTCACCCCCCCCACCCCCCCTCTCCTCTTACTTCCTGCCTCCCTCGTTGCATCTCTCTAAGGCTGAGGCATATGTTGCTAGCAGGGTGTACAACGGTGCCTCTTCTAATGTGGCATCTGGCAGCAGTGAAATATCAGAGCGGGGAGGGTTGGAAATGTCAGGGGGTGGGGGGGGGGGGGGGGGGAACTACAGCCAATAAAAGTGGCCATCCGTGGGGGTATATGCCATCCAGACCTCCCTGGAGCTGGAGGGTCTTTAAAGAGTCATCTCCCCTCTCCGTGGCTGGGAGCTAGCCGGTGGTATTACAGAAGCTCAAGAGGCTCGGTCACATGATTCAGTGGGCCATTGTAGCGAAAGGTGCTCAGGGACTGGAACACACCATCACATGAGAAAATTACAGTGGTGTGTGTGTGTGTGTGTGTGTCAATGAAGGTGTTGGGTTTGCTAGGGGTTAGTAGGTAGAAATCTGTGTCTGTGTGTTGTTTGTTTTTGTTTTTTTGTATTTATGCTACGAGTGAAGAGCGAGACTGGAGGGCTACCGCTGTTTACCCTGACATTTGCCTGAGGTATCGTCGCGCTGACCTTTTCCCCGTCTCGTTTTTTTAATTAGTATTAGCGCTAAGATGAATAGTCGGAAGAACTTTAGAGGAATAACAGGAAAAAAAAACAAGAGCGCTTTCGATGTTCCTTCACGTGATTCATTCCCTCCTTCTCTGACGCAGCGTTTTGCTTTTTGACAGGCTTGCGACTGCGTCTGTCTACAACATGCGAGGTGCCACAAAGGAGTGAAAGCATGGAAATTCAAGACAGGAAAAAAAAAAAAAAAAAAAAAAGTAAATGGAGAGAGAGAGAGAGAGAAGCAGAACTATTAGAGGCGGGGATAGGGAAAGAGAGGGAAATTGCCATTAGTAATGCAGGCAATGATTAATATCAAGAGAAAGAACACAATTCACTCTGCCATGAATGGCACCCTGGCACTCGTCTGGGATCTGGGTGCCCAGGGCCACGATTACTCATCTCCCCCGCTACATTAGAACTGTGTCTGTTAGCCTCGATAAATAATGTACAAGCTTGGCATCTTTCGCTCACTACACCAGGCTAGCAGAAAATTGACACATAAACACTTTTTTTTGCCTCCCTTTTTCCCTCTTCCAATTTTCTCCCCCACCCCCTCCCTCCACTTATTTGCTCACTGGCATTTTATCAAAATCGCAGTAAATACATAAAACACTCAAAACTAATTAATGATTATGGAAGACTGAGAGGTAATGAAAAGTATATAGATGGTGTAGGAGTGCTAAAACCCACTTAATTTCATTTAGAGACGGGAATTAATTAGGGGATAGAAACACAGCCAAAAAAAGGAACAGATTTATAAAAGCAAGGAGTTCAGCCAGTCATCGCTCACTCATTAGGGTGTGACAGTCGCTAGCGCGTTCGGGATCTCTTCCAAAGGCAGAGCGACGCATGCATTTTTCATGCGGGCTGTTTACATGTGAACCATCCGTGACATACAATTCCTCACATGCCAATTTGCCAGCGCCAATCGAGAACTTTAGCGAAAGCCCGAGACGGGGGGAAATCTTCTCATCTCGCAGGCTGTGTTGAGTCAGTCCTATCCCCGATCTAGCAATACTACAGGATGGATGCAAAGGAAATAAAAAAAAAAAAAGGGTAACCCCGTGTGACTGTGAGCTAATCTGATCTCTGCAGCCTAAACATGGAAAAACAATTAAATCTGCAGCATCAAATATGGCTGCAGAATTTCTTGCTCCTGACCATATGCTGCCAAAAGTTGCCCCAAGTCTCATTTTGCAGCAGGAGTTTTTTTGGACATTGGACACTGCATTTTCTGCAGAAACTCCATTAGTGGTAGAATTTAGATTTTCAGAGGCTGATATGTACCGGATATGTACCACTTAGAGTTGACAAGTCTAGGGTTACTTCGAAAGACTTTCTGAAATTTCTCAGCACTTTGAGACAAGTGCTGACAGCACTTTTCCATGAGAGTAGTGAAAGTGACACCGTTCTTGAGATGGGAGGGCGGTGAGAGGAGAGAGAGAAAATAGGCAAGGAGAGAAAGAGAGAGAGAGAGAGAGAGACAGAGGGAGAACACATTTGGGGAAACTTTGCTTTCGCGTTTCATCTCCTGAGAGCGCTGACTTCAGCAGGGATGGGGCAACGTGTTTGTTCTCGGAGCTCTGTTCTCCTGTTCGGGAGGGGGGAGGGGGGGTGAGGAGAAGAGAGGAACTGTACGGCGTGCACTGTCAAGGTCAGCAAATGTCTTCAGATAATGATATTCCACTGTAATTTTACCTGTGTGTGTGTGTTAAAGCCGGCCATCAGCATGAATAGAGGAGGGCAACGAGTGCAGTGCGGACGCTGCTGAAAGAAGCAGCATTTGTGTGTGTGTGTGTGTATTTGTTGATGCATTCAGGCGCTAACGTCCACTTAGGTGCAAATTTCTGTGTATAAATGGGCCCGTGTACCACGTTCTGCTTGAGGGTGCACAGCAATTTTGCACACTGTCCACTTCATTTATTTCCAGCGGTAACTCCCCCCCCTTTTAGACAATGACAAAGTGCATTGAGAATCTCCCCTGTCAATCTTTAAATGAGCCAAAGGGAAAGGGAGGCCAAGGCAAAGGAAATCCCTTTTGAGTGAAAGATACAGGCACTTGAATCATTGCCATGATAACTTTCCTCTGGTTCACAATGTGCTGGGCTACTGCGCCTCGTGTCTCCGTAATGAACCTCTTGGGCTTTGCTGAAGACACCGTGAGCTGCCTGAGCGGTGTGCGCTACGCCTTTCACATAGCCTCTGGCAACCTAGCACGCTCACGATGCTCCCCGTGTGTGCAGTATATCCAAAGTGTGTGTGTGTGCAGGAGTGTTTGTGTATATATATATATATATATATGCATGTTGTTTGTATGATTTCGCAGGATGCATTTCAATGAGAGCAGCCTCACAGAAGTATAGTGTACCTTTTGAAACGTGAAAAATACTGCGGTTGAGATTCTAATTAGTGAAATTTTGCTTTGAAGGCTGACTAAATAGCTGACCGGCATCTGAAGGAGGAGCTGACTGAGGTACAAATGAAAAAGTCCAGCTGGGCTGACACACCTGGGCTCATGCTGAAAGCTGAAGCCATCACCATTTGGAAGGAGACCAAGAACAAGAGTTTTGAATGTCCATTTCTACTCGGCAACGAAAATTACACAGAACATATAGACAAAAAAACACAGGTAGAGGCAGTAAACTCTGGAGATGTTCCCTCCATCTTAAAATATGAGGTACAGGACACACATCAAGACTGTTGATGAAGGTTAAGAGTGACTTAAAGCAGTGGTTCTCAATCCAGTCCTCAAGGACCCCCTGTGCTGGAGGTTCCAGCTCTACTCAGGGACACTTGAAGCAATTAAGGTATCATGAAACCCTGAAGCCTCTAATTGGTTCAGGTGTGTCTGAACCAATTAGAGGACCTCCAGGACAGGGGGTCCTTGAGGACTGGATTGAGAACCACTGACTTAAAGTACCATTTTGAGTAAATTTGAAGTTTGATGAGGGATGAAATCTTTTAGCAAAGGATTTCCCTACAATACACCTTAGCATCTTTCATTGAAGCTCACTGTGAAGCATCCGCCTAATCTGTGACACGTTGATCTGTACTGCAATCTAGTCCAATACTGTGTGTATTTTACTTGACAGCAGCTATACATGCTCATACTGCTGTTGTGCATTGTTCCCAGGCACCTGCACTCTCACACTTGATATCTAACCTTTTTTATTCGGTGTGAAAAAAAAGACGGCGTCGGAGCAGCAGAATTCCCTCGCCTTCTAAGGTCTGGGCTACACTCTTAAGAACTTTTGCTGATGCACTCTTCAGCTAAAGGTCTACGCGCCACGTCACCTAGCCCCCTCCGATGCCAGGAGTTTCAGTTTCCTTAATGTCAAGCCACTTTTGTGCATTCAGCAGCAGTCTGTTCCTCTGTGGAAAAGGTTAAGATGCTGTGTTTGAGGATTTTGGGCAAGATGCCTCCCATGCTTCCAATACAAGTCCCGTGAGAGAGGGCCACAGCTGAAACTCGCTGACAAGGCCGCTTTGCCAGTAGGTCATTGTGTAAATGTGAAAACCAATTAATTTCAGATGTAAGCCCACAACTCTACTGATCTTGATTTTGGACAGCAGCGGCTCATGCAAACACCGGCATTGTGTGTGTGTGTGTGTATGTGTCAGGGCAAAATTTGCTGTTTGCCAAATGTCGCTGAGCGTCTCGCCCTCAGGGCTGTTGGTTCCCAAAGGTAGATCCCTGAGGTGACAGTTTGCGACTAACAAGTAGAGCTGCTGTTTTGTGCTATTTGATCAATGTGAAGTCTATGGACAGTTTACCAATGATTGCACTATATAATGATGGGAATTTGTCTCGTATGACCAGCAAGAGACAGACTTAGTGCCCATTTGTCAAAATAATGGTTGGCCTGTTGTGAAATTATCCTCTGAATTTTATTTCCAGAGGGTAGCGAGACATTTACCACCCTGCCACCTCTGTTGGCTATTTTGAGTTGCTGTGCCTGCTGGGTAATATCACAAAAGACAAAGACACAAATACAGTACTTAGTACTCACAATTCAGAACAGAAGAACGTCTTCTAATCAGGGAGCGGGGCTGAAGATTTACAAGAATGGAGGTACAAAAGCTCTGTCTGCGCCAAATAAACAAAAACCATGAACAGCGAATTTGTTTCAATTTACCAAAGGGAAAGAAGCATAAATAATTCATACTTTCTTCAGTTTAGATTTGAACAGTCGATGATTCCCCATCCCAGACCCTCCCCCCTCTGTGGAGAGTTGTGGCTAGAGTCAGAAAACACTTTT
Organism: Hoplostethus mediterraneus; assembly: GCA_034670385.1. Lineage (NCBI taxonomy): Eukaryota > Metazoa > Chordata > Actinopteri > Trachichthyiformes > Trachichthyidae > Hoplostethus > Hoplostethus mediterraneus. The sequence goes on from JAXDDW010000165.1 coordinate 293,546, forward strand.
GTCAGTAAAACAATCTCCCCCCTCCAGGCAGAAATCATTCTACTCTAACATACATTTGTTTGTTGACTCTGACCACCCTTAAGGGCAATTGAAATCCTATATCTGATCTTATGTCTTTCCTCGTGAGAGAATACAAAAAACAAACAAACAAACAAAAGAAAAAGAAGAAAGGAATAAAGATAGATAGATAGATAGATAGATAGATAGATATACTTTATTGATCCCAAGCTGGGAAATTGCAGTGCAGCAGCAGCATTACACACAGAGACAATAACAGAGCAGGTGTGGAAAGGGATCACGGAAAACCCGGGAGGTCCTGATACCCGGGAAAGCGTTAACTCAACGGCTGATGAAGATCTGTTGTTTTCTTAACAGTTTCCTCTGCCAGCTCAATTATTTCACGCACGCATTTCTTCCCGGGAGCCTTGATACATCCTCACATGGACGACTTACACATATACACAAAATACAGCTAAGTCTAAATTGAAAGTCCCCCTGGGCGTCTCTCTCAGCGGACTCAGATTTTAGCCAGATTTCCCCCCCACCTTTAGCGAGGCTACCTTTTCCTCCTCATGACAAGATCGATGACGAGTGCGAGAACAGGGCCTTCCCCTTCTCATGCCGGGGGGAAATTTGTAAACCTGTAATTGCCAGTCAGCTAATTGCCCCCCGGAATCCTTCCAAGACGGGAGCTGTGGGACCACTGTCTGGGATAGTGTCAGGGTGGACTAGGGGGATAGGGGTTGAGATAAACCAAGGTGGTCCTGGGGAAAAAAAAAAAATCTCTGCATATGTCTCTTTTATCTTCTCGCCCCTGAGAGCAATTTACCGAGCGGCGCAGGCTGAAATCACGGTTGGAGGCAGAAATCCCCCACAAGCCCCCAGGGGAAGGGCCCGCCGGCTGCCTCTTGACCAATGATGCTTGTGGCAGACACGTTTTTTTTTACATCCCTCATATTGCCAAGAACCCCTCACACCCCTACCGGCAAGACTTTACAGTACGCTCTGACCTCGAACCTGCTGCCGTTTCATAACTAATTAATGCCGTACTTTGGCCTAATCTCTCGGTACAGTTTCATTTGTATTTTTCATATCAAGTTAAAAATCACAGCAGGCATTTGGTTTCTTGAGGTAAGTGAGCTTTGGCACACAGCGGGGGGAAGGAGGAGAATCTTCAATTTGTGTTCAACAGTTAATGGACATATCACTTGAAATGCAACAAAGCAACACGTCCCGTCATCTTTTAAAAAACTGATTGGTATGCTAGACCTACGTGGTCACGGATTGGCTGCTATTACAAGCCCAGCATGGAGTATGACAACACGCTGAGAAGATGAAGACAGAAAATCAACAGCCGTGCTGACATGAGGCCAGGCTGCAAGGTGACATCGGTGTTCATGTTAAACTACAAGACAAGTCGCAGGAAAGAGAGTTAATGACATTAACTGCTCACACTTTCTTTTATATGAAGCAGTGCATCTGGCCCTTAATAACAACAATTCTGTGAAGGGTGCCAGAACCACGCTGCTGTAAATCCCTAATGCAGTCCTACCCGACAATCATTTCCCATTGATGTATTCCAGACAACTGTACCATTTCGCTGAGTCACTGTTGCACTCAGACAAGTGGGAGGGTTGCAGAGAGATATAGACAGTCATAAGTACAATTCTGGCCAAGATTATTGGCCAACCCGTGCATTTTACAGAGATAATGTACAATATTGTCTGAAACAATGGGAAATTTAACTTTCAGTCTTCACATGTTCATCTGTTTCATTTAACGGCACATGATCAAACAATAAGAATACATATATATATAAAGTTAATTGAAATAATATAAAGAAAATTGAAAAGTGGCGATGGACATGATTATCGGCCCACCTGTTTCTAATACATAGTTGCACAGCCTTTTGCAATGATGACTGCTTCCAAATGTTTCTTGTCATCACCTTCCTGCATCTTTCTGCTGGCGGTTTCTCTCTTCACTCTTCAACTGCAACCCGCTCCAGTTCTTCAATATTTGTCCTTTGACCAACTGCACATTTCAGGCCTCACCATAGGCCCTCAATGGGATTGAGATGAGGACTCATCGCTTGGCCACTCCAAGAAAAGTCCATCATTTTCTCTTGAACCATTCCTGGGTGTTTTTGGCTCATTTTCCCCGCTGGAGGTCCCATGACCTTCGATTGACACACAGTTTTCTGACACTGGGTTAGCACATTTCTCTCCAGAATGTCTTGGTACTCTTCTGACATCGTGATGCCCTTAATACATTCAAGACATCCAGTACCCGAGGCAGTAAAGCAGCCCCACGGCATTATGAAACCTCCACCATATTTGGCTGCAGGTAGGCTGTTTGTTTCTTTAAAAGGTTCATTTTGTTGTCCTTAAACAAAGCACTGATCTGCGTTGCAAAAGAACTCTACTTTACACATTTCCAATTTCCAATTACTTCAGAAGATATCGTACATTATCTACACACAATGCAAGAGTGCCAATAATCGGTATAGTATAGTAACTTGGAGAGATTAAGACAGAAGTTGACTTTTGCGAGAGTGCAAAGGGAAATTCAGTCCTCGTCTTCCGCCCCCATAGACCAGGGTACAGTAAGTACTGTCAACTCATTTAATTTAATTTCATGGTTTTTGAACTGCTTCTTATTGTTGTTACAGGGTTGACAATGGCTCAGACTTCAAGAATAGAGAAGTGTTGTAGGATGTACTTCTGTTACAAGGTGAATTTCTAACGTGTCATTGTGAATTCATGGTTATTCTTTAATGAATAAAGTGATGCCTATTCAGAAGTTTTTAGCTGTTAAATGGATGTGTCCTCATCTCAATTAGTCCTTGAATGCTCCGAATTATACAGCTCCATATAAACTATGAACTATTCTTGTCTGGTAATCTCAGTGTAGTCTGCGGACTATTCATTATACATCCTAAGTCTGCATAATGTGTCTGTGGCCCTTGCCCACCTTAGTAGAGGTGTAAGCTGAAAAAGACAGAACTTATTCTTTGGGGATGCAACTTCTAGATGATAAATTCCTAGCTTTAGGCTCCGACTCAGTTTTAGGGTGATCTTAATGTTCCAAGGATATTCTCATCAATAGCCGGTATACAAAGTCACCCGAGGATACAACTAGCAACAGCAGAAACAGTATGTATTACTATGTGCGATTGCTGTAGAAATGTACCGCTGAAGGACGTAGACAGAAAACAGAACAAATATTTTTTTCCGTTTCATCATCCTGAAATCAAATCATTTGTGTCACGTGAGAGCCGACCAGCCGACGGGGGCAAGGGCACCGGCAAAGCGGGGTTCCTGAAACTTCTCGGCATGACCAGGATGTGTTTGCGCAAAGTTGCACGGAGAGAAAAAAAAAAGGCATTTGTTTTCAAAACTGTGACAAGATCAACATTTATGAAGTGGAGTGTAGGTTGGCTGGGTGGGAGGTCCATCTGGCGCTATGGGATGTCCTTGTCATTGAGGGGGGACGCAGCATGGACATGCTCAAGGAGCAAGGCGACAGATGCCAAAACGGGAAAAAAATAAAAACAAACAAAACAAAAGGAGGAGGACATGAATCGGCAGAAGCTGCAGCTGGCACCCGAGGGTGGCATACCCTTGACGTGCACGCGCCTTTCCCTGATAAGAGAGTGAGAGACAAAAGAGAGTGTGAAAGCATGTGTGTGTGTGTGTGTGTGTGTGTGAGGTGGATGTTTCCGCTGCCTCAGCTCCTTGGCGGTGTCTGTCTGTCGCCGAGGGGCCCCCAGCCCTGGCCCCAGATCGGCCGGGCCGTCGAGCTGTGTCCACTCAGCAGTTCCCCTCGCCGCCAGTAAATTAGTCCCAGCAATATGCCACAGCGCTCCTCACACCCCTGTCTCCTGTGTGCTATTGTTCATGCCCTTGAGGAAAGTAAGTGTGTGTGTGTGTGTGTGTGTGTGTGTGTGTGTGTGTGTGTGTGTGTATACCCTGCTTGTACACGTGTGTCTCTTCAATGTAAGTTAAGATTTTAAGTAAGCAGTCAGAAAATTATTTATTTAGCTTATTAATACCAGAAACATCTCAGCTGTAACTATATTTTCTCTGACTTATGGACCCCTGTCAGGATTATTTTTTGCCATTACACTAGAGCAGTGATGGATCTCGCCCACTGACATTGCAGGTACAGCCCCTGGTTTGATTACAGCAGTTAGACTGCCATAAAATAAAGATAGCAAATAAAGTTAGATTCATTTAACGTAGGAAGGAACTATCGTTAGGGTTCTGTGATGGAAAATGTCTTTACATTTTCAGATAAGATTGAAGGTGGGGAATTGGAAATGACTTCAGTAATGTGGCCCTAGATTCACGTTATACTGGTATTGGATTATATTAGTATCAGTAGCACATATGAATTGAAAAGAGTTTTTTTAATGTAAGTAAGTTTGTAATGCATTTTCGTGCTTCTAAAAGTATGTACACGTAAAGTAAAGTTGTACAAAGTATGTTACAACTTTACAAAAATAAACAACTTGAATCTGCAAGTTTGATTGACTTAACTTAGCTTTTTAAAAAAAATATAAATAACATTTACTCAGCTTATAACATCCTACTAAATTGATTGTGCACATTTTTTGACTAGATGTAATATATTGTTTAGATTAATACTCACTGGCACTCAATATGCTCATGTTATAAGGTGGTCCATTTGAGACACCACATGGGTAATCAGGCCATCGGGAGAGCTGGGAGAGCTCCTAGTGGCCTGCCTGCTTGGTTCGGCCCACAGTCATGCTCACATGGCCAGTGATTAAAACGCAAAATAAAATATGTACTTTACTCAGGCTACAACAACCAGTCAGCTGATCTTTGTCCTACCCCCGCTGTCCGCCACCAGACGAGCTAACTGCCCACTTTAATCTATTTCTTGTAAAAGAAATGTACGTGCAGAATCAAAATGCCAACACACTCATATCATTATATAGGGAAAGTGTGAGATGCATAAATAAATGCCTGGAAACTATAGTGACAGTAAAGAGCTATGCTGCCAGCTCCTGCCTCTGAGGAAGTAGAGGTGCAGCACCAGGATCAGCTCTGAGGAACTGACAGGTGGAGGGAAACACAGTATGAGAATGAAATCATTCAGATATGTAGGAATTATTCTGAGAGTGAAGCCACGGCCCCTCTTGTCCACACTGTCGATAGTTGATAACAATGATAGTGTGAGTCAGGTCATTTTGTGCATTCTGCACAGTGGTAAAAGGGAGAGATTCACTATGGTCCAAAACAGTGAACTGAAAAGAGACATTGTGCTCTTACTTTGTAAAGGTGGAGAGAGTGGCAGTGCTGGTACAGTAGCGGTGGAGAAAGAGCAGGAAAAGCCCACTAGCTCAGAGATTGGCATGTAGAAGACTGCCAGTCCAAAATATGCACGCTATTGGTAACAGAATTGAGCTATTGGCTATGTGAGATTATCAGTGTGAGTGTGAAACAGTAGGACAAATTTAATTGGTGGTAATCGTTGCACAATGTCCCTGCTATTTTAAAATTGTGTCATTTCCAATGTCGCTCTCATGCAGCACCAGCAGGTGTGGGGGAGCCTTTGGAGAGAGAGATTCAGGGCCCAGCACAGAGGTGACAGAGGCGGGAGACAGGGACTGCACAGTGAAGCCTTGTGATTATTTCGCCCGACCTCTGTGCAAAGTTATTTTTCCGTTCCGACACAACGAAACCCTCAACAAAGACATTTTGGGAATGGGTTTACTTTTAGAGGAGGTCATGCGTGTATAAACAGGCAAAGATCTTCCAACATTTAGACTCCAGTTGATTATGGTACTACACGTTTGGTGTGGTGTTGTTTGTTTGGAATGGACAATAGGAATTGAAGGAAAGTTTACAGTCATTACGCTGCCGTATTGGCTACTGTATTCAGTGGTCACAGTGTGCAGGGTGGCCCGGGTTATAGTAAGATTCCCGGGCCTGAATTATTGTCCCATCCAGCCCTGTGGGTAATACGAGACGTTCACCACTGTAATCAGCTTACAAATTCATCCAGTGACTCCAGAGTTTCCCTGACCAAGTGTCGCTAACCCTTCAAAGAGCCACAGCTCAGAAACACAAATGCTCACTATTACAAGCCCTACATGAATGCCTTCACTTTAGATACTGTACGTTGTTCAGATGCATGAAGTGAAGTGTGGGCTCTAAGTCAGAAGCTTTGAGATGGCCCTGCTGGCATCTGGTGGCACACTGGACCCAGTGGGTGGTGGGTTTAATGAGGCTACCAACGAGCACAGGGGGCAGCCCTTCATGCCGACTTTCCCCACTGCCAAGGTTTGGCTTGCCAGACGCCTTTAACCACCTTTCACAGGATTCTGTGATCCACGCACCCCCATGGTGCATCAGATCAGTGGAATGGATCTCCAGCCTGCCTCTAGGCGACGTACACAGGTCACTGTTCTTACCCCTGTTCTGAGCAAAATCAGCTGGGGGTTCATCCGCCACAGGTGGGACCCTGTAGCTCTGCAATGCTCACAACGTATTTACTTTAGAGATGTCAAATTGAAAGTACCAGACTCACATTTTATGGAGCAGCAAAATCAGATCTAAAACATGGTGTATCTTATTTTCAAATCAGAGTAAAATTCAATAAAGGTACGGCTTAAAACAGCATTTCTGAAAAAAACCTCTGATATGATGAGCACTTGAAAGTAACGTCCCAGAAGCTAGAATACCTGAACAAATAAGCAAGCAAATAAATATGATTTTAACTAAGAACAAACGTATCCCAGAAAAAAGCCCAGAAGCCACAGACACATTCATATTCCTTAAATCAAGATTTCATTTGCACAAGGTCTGCTTAACTTAGTGTCATCAGTTTATGATTCTCTTGGTGTGGTGAGTGATATTTCAACCTTGTATTGAGACAAAATGTGAAAAATGACCTATGGCACTCAAAACCAGGGGAGAATGGCCTTGGTTTGTTGCATTGTATCACATAAGCCAGAAGAATGGCTTAGCTGTGTTCTCATGCAACTTCCTTAGCTGTTCTAAGGCTATTGATAATCAATGGTGCTTGGCCGATTGACAGAATTCACGTGGGTGATCTTCACACATTTTCATACATGGATTGTGTTTCATAAAGACAATATGTTCAATGCATTGTCCTGCATTATCCTTTTACCAATCACCTTGATACGATGGGGGGAAAGGGATTGATCTCCAGATCAAGTCGTCCAACTATTGCCCAGGCAGCAAAGCGGAGTGTCTCTTAACATATGGATGTAAAACTGATACATGTTTCCATGCATGACTAAATAGTCGGAGAGGACTCTGAAGGCGGCCTCGCGCCGAAGCCTGAATCCAAATGCCCTCCTCTCAGCTTACAGCCCCACACATCAAAAACGGAAACGCATCCTCCTTCCGAAAAGTGCTGAGTGTCTCGAGGTTGCGCTATTGATACATGCCCTCGATCAATCGCCCCGGCTGTCCAACCTCCGCCTGAATCAGACAAAAAAGCAGCAAGTGTTACATGGTAATTTTCTATTGACAGGGCGGGCGGGGGGGGGGCCATGCAACATTTGAGATCACGAAGGGCACCCAATTTCTGGTAAGCACAAAAGGAGACAACCACTGTTCTGAGGTGAGCTTGGATGTAATTTATCTCGCAGGCAAACCTTCGCCTGGCTCGACATGTATTAGGTTACACCCGGGGAACAGGCAGTCTTCCTTAGCTCCAGTGCTCATTTCATTAACTCACCCAACACATGGTTAGGGCATAAATATTGGAATCCAAAGGGCATTCGAACGAACTTGTAAGTGCGGTGAGAACATGCTCTGCTGGCTCCGGTTGCCGCAGTCTGGGGAAATGTAATGTTACATTTGTATGCAGACGGTGGTGGTGTAGCTGCTCCTGACTGCAGTGTGTGCAGATGCCAATGTGAGATGACGTGTTTTGTTGATTTGGTGTACGCTGTTTATTATTTCCATGTCTTTCGTTGCCTTCACCTTTTTCCTCCAGGTTGCCGAACGCCGTCATTCTTCTCAAATCCTTTTTTTTTTTTAATTCATGCCGGAAAGCGCCCGGCCGAGTTAATACCATTCATCAGGATCCTTTAGCACATCAAATGCCTCCTGTCAAGGGTCGTTTGCACATCCTCTTGTCTTTCTGAGGGAGAGTGGTCTCCATTGATTAATGGGGGAATATGAAGGGCCATGGGTTGCATGCTAAAGAGAAGCGGAGAGTGTGCGGGCATTATGAACTTGGCTTATCAGCGGGGGTTTCTTTGTTCTGGCCTCCTTTGCGGTTCTCGACTTGAGCCATTAAGCGGTTCATAAAGGAGTGAGAGGAATCACGAGAGGAATCGGTGAGAGGAATCAAGAAGAAACGACTTTGGCCGGGGCGCCTCGCTGCGATGGCCAAAGCCGCTTCTTCTTCTCCTCCGATAGTGATGACATCTCATTAGTGCTGCCTTGTGAGTTCATCTGCACTTTTTTTTTTGTTGTTGTCAATGATTGTCATGAAATGTGAAACCACCACTATTTAGGGAGACAATTATTTTGCCCCACACTGTGCTGTCATCTTATCTCAACTAATTAACTAAAATGGTGTGGAAGGAAAAAAAAAAAATGTGGTTTTGTTCTAGAGATTGTCTGTGTGAATGTGTATAAGTGGGTGAGGACAAACAATGGATTGAAGATGGTAGAAGTTCTGTTAAAGGAGCTGCTATTTTTGTTCGGCGCCGCTTCTTTTGTGCGGCGAGACACTTCTTGCCAGGCAAATGGGCGCCTTCCTCTGTCCTATTTTCAGCGTTCGTTTCCTTCAAACCGCGAGTGGCCATTTTGCACCGTACTCCTGTCACTTTGGCGGCTCTGTTCCGAGTTTGATATTTTAATTTACGCCTGGCATGGGGCTTTATGGGGCTCGAAGCCTCCCCGTGCAGCCCACCACAAAGCACCCTTCAGATGAATTGTGGGGAGGGGGAAGGAGGAAGTGCAGGAAGAAGGAGGGGGTTTGATACAAGCGCCGAAAATACCCAAACAAAGCGGAGGGTGTATAAGGCAGAGTGGAGCACAGGTGACGCTCCGGCAGCCCGCCGGCGGTACAGCTGCTCCTAGTGAGATAGCAGGGCTGATCTCCCCCGGCGACATCAGCCAATCACACTAAACCGCCCGCCCCCCCCCTGCCGATGTGATTGATAGGCATGTATCGGTGGGCGCTCAAATTGCACCATTGTTGACGCATTCTAGCCGGCCTTTGACCTTTTGAGATGCTACAGCGTTGACGTCGGAGATATCTGAAATATCCACGTGAGGCCAATCGGGTGATAAAAAGTGGCACCCGTGACTGTGATGTTGTAGCGGGAGGCATAACGTACTGAAATATACATTTGTAGGGTTTGATGAGGGCAATAACAATGCAGGCAGAACTGCTGGTTCGGCAGGCACAACAGACGCTGCAGATTGCGCGGCGGCATATATTTTATTTTTAATCATGCAAAGCCCCGAGTCTAACGACCAAAACAAAATGCTACATCAACGATAATGATAATGGCGCTCATGATTAAGAAAGCAAAGCGCTAGTAAACTGTAAAAGAGTTTGGTGGTGACAGAAAGCACATTTACTGTCCATATGGTAGCCTGTTGAACCCCATAACTCACAGAACAAAGTACGGTGGAGGAAAGCTGACGGAGCAAGTCGAGTGTCGCATTAAAGGTGCCCGAGCAGTCCTATGAAAGTAAACATTCACATCACATCATCTTTGGCGATTCCCATTGCTAAAAAAAACAATATAATAACAGTGGAATTGCTTGAGGAACATTCTCAACATCGATACTACAGACAACCACAAAAATAGTGATTAAAGGTGATGATGATCTTTGTAGAAATGTGCTGAGGAGTTGAAAAGCGGGGCAGATGGCAGAGGCTTCATCATTGGCCCGTTCAGGGACACACCAAGTGGCTTTGCCAGAGCACTATCAGCCCCCATCCCATATGACCAATTATCAAGGTTTCACCTTGGGCTGGTGGCGGTACTGGTGGCGATGGCGGGCGATGGTGGGAGGTGGGGGGGAAGACGGGTGCACCTGTTACTGAAGCGAGCCGGATTATTTCTTTTGTTGGTCGGGGGCACGTGAATTCAACTTTCTTTAAAAAGAAATGGTGAAAATACAGATGTGAACGAGACACACATTGTGTACGTGTCGTGTACACATGTATTTATACTTGAGATGTGAGGTTGCAAAGATTCAGTCAAAAATAGTTTGATTTGAAAAGTCTTAACTGTCAATCAACTGGCTTTAAAATAGGATTATTCAACCGCTAGCCCTGTGAATGCGGGGAGGTGTTTAGAGGCTCTTTGTGAGGGGGTGTAATCAGTAGATGCTTGGCCTTTGATAGCCTGTGCTGCAGCTTGCCTCTAAATTTGTCAATTACACCTCCATTGTGTTCAGCCATTGTCGGGCCTTTGCACACGCAAAACCAATTCCTGCTTGTGCTCGACGAGGATTCCCATCTTCAAAAAAGAGGAGTGGGGGCACTGTGTTTATTGGATTGGAGAACCTGGCCGGAGATAAGGTGAATTACCCTGTCGCCTCGTCGCCTCAGACAAGACGGCGAATGTGAAATCCCGAGTCGTTTCATTGAGGGGGAGCAAAAGAGAGAGAGAGAGATCACATATTTGCGTGTGAAATAGCCGGGCTGTGTGAAATGCCTCCGGGGGCCCCATGAAATATTTAGCTCCTCACATCACTCAACGTACTCGTGTATTAATTTTGATAATCAAGAACGTGTCATGTTTGGAACGCGTCGATTTGACTGTCGGCGCCGGGTTATCAAACGGAGCGATCCCGCGGCGGCGTGGCGTCTTCAGATGACAACCTCAATATCGTTGTGTGTTAGATGCGAGGGTCTCTCTCTCTCTCTCTCTCGTCGCCGCCTTGCAGTTGAACTAACCAGAACGTATTAAAAAAATATATACCAATGAGAACATTCCTCAGTATTTGAAGAAACTTGATGTTGAAATTGCGTGTGGCAAGCCAGCGAGAGAATGACATATTTCCCCCTAACTTGTATTCCAAGTGGGACGTCTGACACCGATGTCACCGCTCCACCTGGCTTGAGCGTCTGCTGTCACCTTTAGGGAGATGGAGGTTTTTTTTTTGCCAGCGCGTCCCGATCAGCCAAACTGTCATTAGGCCAGAGAACAGCCGACAACGCTGCCAACATCCACCGGTGCCAAAAGGGTTTTGTTTCCTTTTCACTTCCTTGCGCTTCCACTTGCTCCTACTTCTTCCCTTCCCTTCTTCGTTTCTCTTCTCACCTCCCTCCATCCTCATCATCACCTCTCCTGCATCCACTGAGCTCAAGTGTGAGGTTTCGCACCTTGTATCATCAAGACAAGGGACTTTGTGTGTGTGTGTGTGTGTGTGTGTGAGTGAGAGATAATGGTCAATGCCAGAGACTCATGGTTCTTCAAGCCTGCTGGACCTCCCTATTTCCCCCACCGCCATCGCCCTGTCGCTTGCGCTGAAGTGGGGTCCATCTGCTGAGTGTCTGTACGTCTGCCTCTCCAACCCACACAAGGACCCCTCACTACGCCGCAAGTTCATCTAGAGTACAAACCGAACGGAACAGTTTGACATCCTGTGTTTGACATCCTGTGCGCGACAGATGGACTTCCTGTTAGTTAAAAAAAAAAAAAAAAAAATAGGATACGTCTTTTACTGGAGGTGCAAACGTACGCGACTTGGCTGAACTGGCGACTGTGTTTGATGTAAGTGTGGGGTTACACAATTCTGACCTTTTTTTTTTGCACCGAGGACGCGCGATAAATTGCAAAGTAACAGGCGATTTGTGAAATATGACAGACGGCATTAGTCATTTGAGTCATCTGTTCTAGCTCATGCGAGGTGAATCATTTAATCGAGAGCTTGGAGTGATAAAGCTTATGTTTGATACCTTGGATAAAAAAAAATAATAATGGTATGACTAGTGGGGGGACGGCGTTGAGCACTGGTGCATAGGTGAAGCGAGACAAGGAGCGACCAGCACCTGGACCCCATTAACTGTATATACATATATATAGTGAGAGAGAGAGAGAGAGAGAGAGAGAGAGAGAGAGAGAGCGCCTGGGGAGAGATAACCAGACGCTGTGTGACTGAGTTGCAATGAACCACAAGAAACCTGTAGAACGTTTGGTATGAATTCACTGTCCCCAAAAAAAGGAAGACTCAGTAGACACACGGTGAATTCTTTATGAGGTGAGTAGAATACTAAAAAGGTTAGCTTTGCTCTACGGGATGTGGGAAACTTTACGACAGAGCTGCTCTTAATTAATCTCACCAAAGATGGAACCTAACCTAACCTAACATGCACTGGGTGGCTTGCCTGAGGACAGAGGACATCCCAACTGAATCACACTCCACTTCCAAATCCTCAACTGGCTGGTGGTCTCACAAAAAAATAGGATTTCAATTTTTCCTCCAAAGTGACGGTGATGCTCGGTTTCTGCTCTGCAACCTGTAGTTTTCCCTTGAAATCAAACCGGTCCCGTTTCAACTCCCAAACAATTAATTGAAGGTCGTTTTTACTAATCGCGTTCAATTTCAGTCCCCAGAGGGAAGAGATGTTACCACATCTGTGTGTTTTGTTTCATTAGATTTTCCCTCCCCTATCTATCCACCGCAGTGGTTACTGTTTATTTATTTATTTATTTATTTACGGTCCACTGTGAAGGTAATGTGAAAATGAGAACGCATGCTTGAATGGAGGGATTTGCAAAGCAGAACCTGTCAGCTCTGATTAGAGTAACAGTCGTAGGGATGGTGGGGGGGCGAGAGAGAGAGCGAGAGAGAGAGAGAGGGAGGGAAATCTCAGGGGATCCTATGTTGCTTTGAATCCCTCAACACCCTTGGAAGAAGTCTTTTGAAACACAGTGTGTGTGTCTGTCCAAGCATGTAACTATGTGCTCAAAAAGGGAAACATATTCAGACATCATAGCAGAACATTCCCTCTCTCTCTCTCATAATGCTTTATTGAATCTATTTACAAAAAAATCCAAAAGTAACAAATATTTTACTTCAACCTATTAAACCAGCACCTCTTGTGATTACTGCAAAAAAAAAAAAAAAAAGCAAATATCCCATTTTTCCCCGCTACATTTACCTCACAGCCGTAACGTCTAATAACCCCGCAGAAGTCTTTACAATACGGCACAAAGATGCAATTGGAAAACATACTGTGCATTTTTTTTCCCCCCGCGAGCCGCCAAGCCTGAAGAGGAGGAAGCAATCCCAACAAATACGACTGACTCGCCCAGCCTGGTTAGCTTAACCTCTTAAAGCGCGGTGCACTGAAAATACCTTTTTAATCGCTGAATTGCAGGGACATTGGAGCGAACGTGTACTTGTACGATTTTTGGGGGGGCAGCAGCACTTGAATGGGGTGAAGATTAATGGATACGTTTTGGGAATTTTGCGGGGGGGAAGGATGAGGATGCAACCCCCCCCCCCCCCCCCCCCCACCCACCCCGGAGACAGGAGATAGTGTTGTGATAGCAGACGAGACTGACAGCTTGTTGGATAGTCTTACACACTCATGCTTAATGAACTGTGAGATCAGTGCCCGGTTGCACTAAATATCCTCTTACCTACCGTGAGACGATTTTTATTCCCCTTCATGTGTGTTGCATACAGTTTCTCAAACAGGCTCCATATTTGTGTATATATATTGTGTTTAATGGTAATTTTAGCCATAACACTTCAACCGAGTCCCTAGTTACCATGGCAACAGCTCACTGCATGATTCCCACAGATTGTCAACCTGCTAAACAAAAAAAACAAAAATCATAATTATTTTAACACCTTTAAAAACTCATATTTACACATGTGCATGAGTGTTGCCTGCTGTCGCTAAGCAGTATTCCAGCGCTTTCCCCACCCCCCCCCAAAAAAAAACTTCAAATAACTCCATTAAAGGACATTTAATGGAGAACAACTGCTTCAGCCCGAGTACTGTTCTATAAGGGTCAGTCTACTTGTGTGTGTAGTAAATCCAACTCAGTTAAAACAGTAGGGACCTTCATTATAAAGAACAAAAAGGGAAAGGGACAGGTGGGGGGGTGGGGGGGTGTGTGTGGTGTGGATCTGTGGTATGGTTCCTTCAATTAGATTTAGCCGTAATTGAACCCCTGGGGAAGTACTGATCGTCACAATAAAGTGCGGCATTACCTCAAACCGGATTTAGTGGCAACATGATCCTCCGCTGCTCTAGGTGGGACATTTAATTAAGTCCCATTGCCTTTTTGCAGAGCAGCTATATAAGTGAATTAACAGTGCAGAGAGCCACTAGGCATGCATTTACTCACTTTATTCAGTGTCCTCATATACCATCTTGCCTTACCAAGCAATAACAACACTAAGATGTGTGGGTGAGAGAGAGAGAGAGAGAGAGAGAGAGGGAGAAAGAGATAATGACGCTCACATTTAAACTAAAGAAGACACACCCATATAAACACACACTGCACATATGAGCTAGTCTTATCTCTGAATGTCTGGCGACCATCTCCTAGTCTGTGTGTCAGTCTCCGGCCTTATTGAAGTTTAGGGAGATTTACTATTGCTGTAATGAGAGCTGGTGGCTTGGGTTGGTGGTGTGTGTGTGTGTGTGTGTGTGTGTGTGTGTGGGTGTAGGGGGGGGGTGTGAATCGGGGCACGCCTGACAACACCCCTAACCTCCTTCTCCTCATTACTGCCAGACACAATAAATGCTGCACATCTCCCTGGAACATTGGGTGCGGCAAAGGGACCGCAGGACTTGAGCCTGCAGGGAAAAATCACTCTGAGCCCAGGCATTTACTGTTCGTCAGGCATTGGTCGCTACCCGCCACACACACACACACACACACACACACACACACACACACACACACCGAGGTAAGGAAGACAATGCAATTGTGTAATGCCACAATGTCCATGATGGCTTTTTTTGCCCATTTCCCCATCCATGTCATGTTAATTCGGACTGTTTTACAAGCAAACACCGCAATTAACAATGTTTTTAAATCAGTCTTTGCCGTATGTCTCAGGCTCGTTCGCTTCCCGTTCAATTCCAAAAAACAATACCCGAGAGACGACGGGGAGCTCGCGCCGTGAGAGCAATCCATCACCGAGAAGCCAGCGATCAATCAAAAACAAGCGAGCAAAGAATACAAACACAGTCAATGGCAATCACGCGAACATATAGCAATACGATCGTCTTAATTTAAGCTCATTCTCCGCTGGCCGTCCACAGCCATGCTAGCATGTCCGGATGAACAATAAACTCGCTGTGTACATTCAGATTCAACAAAGCCAGAGAAAGAGAGGAATACTTCCTTCCCTCCCTATCCAGTCTTCCTTTTATTTTTCACCGGCCGAAAAACATTCATTTCAGCGGGCCACGAGACAACATCTGTCATAGTAGCCCTCAGGCTTACTCTGACTGAGTGTGTAGGGTCAATAGATCTAAACTGACCCAAATCTCACAGGGCAGCCGGAGCACACGGCGGCGGCGGGGCGGGAGGGGGAGGAGGGTGGAAGACAGAAACGAGTCAGGAATGAGATTATTTTTCTTCTATTTCAGGCAAGGGCACGGCCTCGCTCGCGCTCGCTCGCCCGTCACGCCGATAGACGGACACGCAGACACGTCGAGAAGTTAATGTCAGAGGATGCAGACACGTACAGTTAGGCAAACGTGGAGGCAAACACACACACTCACCTACACACATACTGGTGTACAGAATACTCTACGCTCTCGTACTCGCTCGACTCCCCCCCCCACCCCTTTGGCCTTTCTCTCCGCCTCCTTCAGCGCCTCCAAAAATACCCATCTGAGGCCGTCTTCCATTAAGACACTTTCACTGGCACAGTAATCTCCAGAAAGAGGCCACGCAAGGCCAGCTGGGGGAGAGGCTTTGTGGCCATTGAGGCTCCCTTTCAATCCCCTCTTAGAGGAGCCAAAGCACTACATATCCCCTTACCACTGGCCAGATCTGGCCAGATCCATCCAAACACACGACCTTGCCGGATTACCCGTTGAGTCCCACAAGCATTGAACGTCTCCCGTCTAAAGATTTAAAAGAGACCCGGGACAAAACAACTAATTGGTTGGCGGTGTACACAACCGAGTCCTCCACCCGGCCGGTCCCTGATTGCACTATTGGGTCCTGCTAATCTAGATTTCCATTGAGCTCGGGCTGTTGTTCTTAGCTCTGGTCTGGAGCCAGTCCTTCAGATGTATGAGTCGGAAGTCCACTCCCCCCCCCCACCAACAAAGGAAGAAAAAAGAAAATAAACAAAGAGAAGTGATATAACAAAGGTTGATATTGGCATTCTGTGTTGTTTAGGTTCTGGGAATGGCCTATAGATTATCCATCAGGCTGGCATTTAGCCGCTGGGTGTAGAGGATTTGTAGACGGGCAGCTCACTCCAGACACGTTTCCTATAGCGCACTAAAACAAAAGTTCCATTACAGATGGGAAACAAAAGGAATGCTGCACTTGGGTGGTCTCACCTCTGAAACGCCTCGCGATGCCTCAATTCAATTCTTACAGTCGGGGCCATCACCTTTATAAAGTACACTCTTTCAGATAATGTAACCAGGTCTCAGAACCAATATGATTCGCTGTCAGCCTGATGTCCCCAGCGTTTGATGTCGGAATTACATGTTATTACCCTCCCTGACACTCACAGCATTCATTTGACAGGTCAAATGCAGTTACTGAGGCAATTGCCCTTGAGCTGTCTTAAACTGCGCTTGGGAAAACAGCATAATACTTGAATAAAATATATGTATAACTTCCCTCGTATCAAGCCATCTTCCCATTGGAAATATGAGGTGCTATCTATCTGTAATAAATGTATTATTTATGGCCGACCATGCTTTAAAGTTGGGCCATAAACAAGTGGCGGAACATAGAAAACAAAAGGCCGAAAGGAAGAGACAGCCTTGACTGCGTTGCATCAAGACATCTCAAGATGCCCTCTAAACTGCTGTGGAGTCTATAAAGGCATGATTAATCACATAATAACACCTCATAGAATTATATAACCCTCATAATTAGAGGTGGTTATAGCCGGGGAAAGATTTTGAAGGAAATTACAAGAATGCCACAGCCTTTACCTCGAACAGTGTTAGATTTGACAGGGAGGGGGTCTTCCATGAAACATTAAATCTGGTTAAGATGGGCGGCTTCGTAACTGTGCTGTACTGTGTGGCCGTGTGTGACACAGAAGTGAGAGCAAGGTACATCGATTGGGTTTTACGTGCCATTTCCATCTCGTCAGACGTGAGAAATAATTGGAATTGTGTTCGGCTAAGCTAACGGCTTGCCTTGAGGTTAAGTTCTCAAAAAGGTAAAGATGAAAAGCGTGATCAAGACCAGTTTTTAATTGGAAATGTTGTGAGGCTTTTCCGTGTCGTGCATGTGCTCACGTTGTGCATTTTTGTGTGTGCATACCGGGTTTTTTTTTGTTCCTCACGTATAGAGCTTGCCATCCTCCCCCGAGTGACTGCGGCCTCATAACAGGTGATGCTTAGAGGTTTGCTTAATTCCTCTTGGCATGCACTCCACTTATTCTCCACTCTTTGCCCCCATCGCTTGCTCTTTCTCTCACTCATAGGGGAGTTGTCAGACAAGGATAACACCCTCCCTGTGTGATGAGAGAGAGAGAGCTTTGCTAGGATCAAGAAAGAAAGCGCACTGAAGCATCATTTTTACTTAATAACAGATTTTTCTGAGAATTCTCTGAAGCCTTCAGAAATAGTACCATAAAAAGCCTGTTTTAAGTTTTCAGATGACTGATGTTCTTAAATCTCATTATCAAAGGTCTGTAAATTGAAGGGTATGCTCGTGTCTGGATGACGGTACAGGCTGCGTACGTTCAGATGATGTAGCAAATGCACGGTCCAAATGGTGTGGGTTGATTGTGCATTTTTTCAAATACAGATAAGCTTCTTCATCTGAAGGCTTGAAAAACAAAACAACTAGAAGACACCTGGTAGAGCCTCCACCAACGCTGAACAATTTTCCAACGTGCTACACTGCAGCTTCTCTAACGGTTTATGTTTGTTTAGCATTTGTCTTCTGGGTTTGATGTTCAAACGACTAGCAAATGCTGTTTAGCAGCCGTATTGGAAATTCCAGATGTTGGACTTTCCCACCAGCACTTGAATGCAGCATAATAGTTGGTCTAAAAATGGTCTAATGGCAGTAATCCCAGATCCGGATCACCACCAAGATTTCATCAGGTAATCCTTGGGCCCAGGGCTATGGGTCCACCAAATTTCAGCCAGATCCGTTTGTAACTTTTTGAAATAGATTGATAATGAACAGACAGACATTGGTGAAAACATAGCCTCCTTACAACTTCGTTAGCATTGGAAACCAATCTAAAATAAATTGTAGCATAGTCTTCATGATTCACATGTTCTGAATCTGTTAAACACAAGTGGGCAGCGGCGGCCTACAGAGGAGGAGCGAGCTTGAAGCAAATAAACAAGAGCCAAGACATATAAGTGAAGCATATAAGCATATAAGCGAGTGCTAAGAGGAAGGGTCAGGGGTTAACAAACCTTAGGGCTCAACCAACCTTATCGTCTTTGTTGTGTCAATGTGTAGAAAGTGCACATAATATAGAGTAGAACAGATCCTGACCCTAAATCTACAAATATCTCCCCTATATGTGAAAGTCTAACCAAGGGTAGAGAAGGAGGCGGAAAAAAAAATCAACTTCCATTTCTATGATTACTTAAAAAAAAACAAGTCAATAACGAAGCAAACTCTAATCACCATCCAAGTTAGCCTACACACGCCGTCAAAAACAAATGATCCTTTCACCTCAAACACTTACTTACTATACGCGCTTCATATTCTACACAACGGTTGCCTGGGGTGAACTGAAGCGTAAGCTAATGGAAGCGTAAGATGTGATCGTACGAACCGCTGCAACCCACTCATCGTGGCGTTGACCCTTCGGCTGCCCACTCACACACACACACACACACACACACACACACAGGCCCTATGGACGTTGTCAGTGTCTCTGTCACCCGGTGTATGCCTCCATTCTCACACACACACACACACACACACACACACACACACATCACGGATGGCAGGGAAAACGCGGAGAGAGTCATCCTGTCCGCCATCACTGCAGGGCTTCTGGAAGAGCGGACGGCGATTACGGCCAACCAGACTGAGCCAAACACTGCTTCAGTCCACCAGCCGCCCCTCCATCCGGCCACCACAACCCCTCCGACACCCCCCCCCCCCCCTCCCTTTTTTTTCTCTCTCTCTTTCTGCCTGGCTCAGTTGCGTTCCCTTTGGTCATAGCTGTGCAATGGCCAGCCATGTGTTGCAAATGGGATAAACTGCGGCAGTTGGGTGATGTGCGTGCGGGTGGATGTGAGTGGATAGCGATGGCAGCCAGCAGCCAGCTAGGGCACGAGAGAGAGAGAGAGAGAGAGAGAGAAGACAGAGAGAGAGAGAGGGAGAGAGAGAGAGAAGGAAGGCGGGGGTTGGGGGTTGTCCATGTGAGAGGGAAATGGGAAATGTGTGTGTCAGGTTTATCCAAGCCAGACCGTGTTCATACGCAGGCATGTGTGCATTTGGGTTTGGTATGTGGGAGTAGCCATTTGACAGTTTTGAAAATATGACTGTGAGGCAAATATCAGTGGGACTGCCCTCGCTACACAGAGACAGAAAAACAAAGCAAAGCATGTG
This sequence comes from Hoplostethus mediterraneus, assembly GCA_034670385.1. Taxonomy (NCBI): domain Eukaryota; kingdom Metazoa; phylum Chordata; class Actinopteri; order Trachichthyiformes; family Trachichthyidae; genus Hoplostethus; species Hoplostethus mediterraneus. The sequence goes on from JAXDDW010000165.1 coordinate 313,293, forward strand.
TCCAGTCTTTGATGTAACTCAAGTGGTCACTGGCCATTTTCTGTGTGTGTCCACAAGGTTTCATTTATTCCCGCGGTCCAGGCACACTTGGCAGGTGGAGGGATTGAAAATGACTCGTGCTGATGCCCGGTGCTGTGCAGCGCTGCCAGTCCCTGCCTTGGAAGCACATGGCGGATCGGCAGGCGCACTGGGCCGCCATATTGACCTGGCACTGACTGACACATGTCGGGAGAGGGAGGTGTGAGGAAAGGGGGGAGGAGAGGTCACCGAGCCCGCTCATCTCTGTCATCAAACGCTCCCCGTGGCCCCCCCCCCCCTTCAGATGGACAGGAAACATCTGCTACAATGCCCCCGTCCACCCCACGCCCCCCACCCCCCGAGGGCATGGCCAGCTTGAATCGCTGCCACCGCCGTACACAGTGCCGCCTGTCCAAAACCGGTGAACAAAACTGCAAACAAACAGTACCAACACTAGTGCTGTCCACCCTCTCCCCCGGGGGGGCACTACATTCTCTGGCAAACAGGCTTAAGCACCATTAAATACACCTGACCACTCGAATGATTGAGGCGCAAACAACGGGAGTCACCTCTGATGTGGACATCTGCTAAAAATCATGACAACAGACAAGCTAGCGTGCACTTGAAAAGCCAAACGGAGTAACTCGAGCTGGGGGGGGCTACATGATGAGATGTTGATCTGAGTCCATTTGGATCTTTCATCATTTTGTTGTGATTAAAATAAAAAAATAAAAAAACCATCCCAGATTTATGCAGGGACTCCATCAAAAACTTGGACTGGAATAGAGCGCCTGATGTTGGGATAGGGTCGACTGGGAGGATTGATCTGCTTCATAGGGATGACAGCTTGCTCATTTCTGGAAAGTGATTCAGCTATGGATGCAGAGTTCTAATTAAGCCATCCATCAAGCTGTGGCCGATATTCGGGGTGGGGGAGAGGAGGGAGTTGGGGCTAAAAAGCACCGATTGAAGCAGAAATCTTCATCTCCATACATGCCGTTTATATCAGAGAGCGTCGCGAGGAGATCAAACTGTAAGCAAATGTACAAATCTACGTTTTTGCACTCACAGCGGAAATGTTCCTACATCGTTTTTTCCCCATTTAGCCATTTGGATTGTGTGTTTCCTCCCCTAATACATCATTTCCTAATACACCAGGCGCATTTTTTGCATTTACACTTCACATTGAACCGACTGCTCTTATCCAGGGCAACATAGGCGAGCAGGTAGGGATTTAGCATCTTAGCTCAAGGACAATTTGACGAGACGCACACGCTGGGCATGCCTTTCCTGCTATGGGGGATTGAATGCAGCATTATAAATGATGATCAGAATCCCAAAGGTAGAGAGTAAACAGGCAAAAGAACAAGTGGTGCAAGGAGAGAAAGGTTTATTAAAACCATTGATTTAATGACTTCCTGCAAACAGCCTGCCTGACATATTTTTACGAGGAATCTGGGGCATCGTCGAACTGTACGGTAGCGGTGTGCTTACTCAGTCACACACGCTCTTATTTTGTGTCATGCAGTGGACAAGATTAATCTCAAACATTCATGCTATGCTAACTCCTCTATGAATGCTGTGTGTCAGTGTGTGTGTGTGTGTGTGTTACGTTCTCCTTTCACAGTGCAGATCCTGACTGATAGGAATCCATTCTAAGACAATGCCCACCTTTATTAGAAGGGCATCGTGCCTCACACAACATCTATCACCATTTAGGGGCCCCCTCCTTCACTCCTCCTCCTCCTCCTCTTCCCTCTCTTCTCATCTAACCCCATCTTCTATTTAAGATGCTGATGATGACTTTTAGTGGTAATCCGTTTTACTTCCCACGTTTTACGATTCTATATTTTGCTGATGTAGGTGTCTCTGACAGTTTACGAGAGGGCACAAATGAAATTGCGGTGTTGGTGTTGCATCGCTGTGAATGGAGTTACTTCACTCGATTAGGGGGGTTAGATCATGAACTAATCTTTTACTACAGCATATCTGTGGCTTAAATGACCGGTCTGACAGCTATTGTTCCAACTTCTACTTCTTGATCAGACGCTCAATTCCAGATGCGGGCCTTAAGGCAAAAAGCTCACCGATGTGCAATATTTTATTGATGCCGTTGCCGATGCAGAGACACATAATCGAAAAGGTTTGAGACCTGAAGATTGCAGAAACGTATTACGCTTGCTAAGTACAGAAAACCCAAAGGTAGACAAAAAACTACTTAGCTGATAGATTTTCTTCTCCTCTCTTCATTTGGAACGAAACAGAAACCGTTAACCATATACGAAGAAAACAGGGGTCACGGCTTGCATCTCAACTCGGTTCCCATTTAGCCGTCAAATACGAAGCCAAATTGTCCTTTATCCTAATTGGTAAATGACAAATTATACTTTGCCAATAGTTAATTGAAAACGCTGGGGCTAAATGCACCCGCGCTGTCGCCATGTGGCTGTTGCGAGAGTCATTACCCAACTGGTCCACCAATGTACATTTGTCTTCATTGCGGGAGTCGTTGGGTGGGGGGGGATATGCTCTTGGGGTCAAATGTATTCATATTAGCTATCCATGTGGTAGAACAGTGTTTCACTTGAATACTGATGAAACCTCTTGGGCTTTATTTTTTTCAATTATTTGAGACCAATTGAATTTTGAAACCTTTATGCATCCAGTAAACTTGGCTAACAACATATTCTCATTTAAGGAGTGGGGGAGCAGTTTTTTTTTTGCCCAGTTTCCTCCCACCTCAACACATGAACACGCCCCCCACACAAAATGTAGTGTAGTCTCTTTATGCCTGCATATACTGTTAAGGTATATATGACACACTACGGAGCACGCGTAGAGATGGTGTGAACTTTAAAGTGCATTTGTCTTTTATTTCCCTTCGTACCTGGTAGAACACATAATAAATCTCACCATGATAAAAACGTGGCGCGCTAATCTTGGTCTATTTCCATCTTCCACTTGAGCACTAAAAGGATTTTGAGCCACAGATAATGTTCCCTCCTATCTCCTCTGTTCATCCCTAACCTTTTGTGTTTCTCAGAGGAAAGCTATTGTCTGAAATATGCATGGGCCATTTTAGGACAAAAGAAGCCCCGCGCAGCCTCTAAATGTGGCCTCTGCAGTACTTATCGTAAAATACTATAAGTGGAAATCACTTTTGCACAGTCTTTGTGTGCAACCAGTGTGTGTATATATATACGTTCATATAATTATGTTCTTTCTTCCTCTCTTTCTTACCATTTTCTGACTGTGAATCTTTCAGTACGATGGACCTGTCATCCTCAAGATCTTCATCTGATGGTTCTCCGGTGAAGAATAAAAACTAAAATTCTGCAGCAGAACCGCAGAAAGTGCAGAGCAAATGGATGAAATAACACACAATGCCAGAACAGAAAAACAGGAAACAAAAACCCACTCCGAGCCATTACGCTCACTTACACTCACCTTTCTGTTTCCATTTTCATCTCCGCTTCCTGGAAAGTGACTTCCACGGCAACCGTCGGAGGTGAGTTTTTACCCTGGTAACAGCGGACCCTTAGAAACCAGGGGTTCCAAAAGGGTTCTCCTCAGAGGGGCGAGGATCCAGCTCAAACCAACTTGCATCTGAAGAACCCTTTTTTGGTAGGATGAATAGGTCTATCAAGAACCCTTTTCAAATAGAAGAACCCTTATTGAGGGAAATAGCTCTTCATGGATCATTTGGAGGGTTTGATGACTTTACTATGAAAGATTTTAAAACATGTGGGTTTTTTCAATGTCAACTATTACTGGCTGCTTGAGCTTCACTTGTAGACCAGAGGATGCCGGCTCTCTTTCAGGGGTTTGTGATTGGTGGAGAGCCTCTCGAACGGCTCTGCAAGAACCAAACGGTGCATCTTGTGGTTGGTTGAGACTGCCAACACTTCTTATTTCCCAACCTTCCCAGTGGTGGATTTTGCTGGTGTATGTCACACACACACACACACACACACACACACACATACACACACACTGACACTCAACAACCAATCACTCACGTTCACTTGTGTCTATCCAGGCCCCTCTGATGCCGCCTCGGGCCTCACACGGGGCACCGCACACCAAAAAAGGTTTTATCTCTTCATCCCCCGCCCCCCCCCCCCCTCAGTGCCAACACAGGTGTTTCTGTTGGCATGCCAACGATCCGGCCCACTTGAAACGAGGAGGCACAACAACAACAACAACAAAAAAAAAAAAATGTGTTAATGCCTGCATGTGATTTTAATTTCCTCCCATTAAAGAGGTTATATAGGAATGATTATTGGGGCAAATAGTCCCGCCGATCTACGAGGAAATAATTGGCTTTTAGCTGCAGAGAGAGATTTCCTTTGGCTGCCTGAACACAGAGGCAGCTCTGGAGTTGCTTGGCGTGCTTACAGCATTAGCAGGGGACCGGCAGTGTGCAGAGGCCCCCATGACAGGGAGAAATAATTATGAACGGAAGCGATGTTCAAGCCAAGAAGCCAATTTGTAAATGTCTGTGAGTCGCTGCTGCTGTGTGTGTGTGTGTGTTGGTGCACTCTCGTATGTGCACTTCTGCCCATGTGTGTGTTTTTTTAGTGACCGCTGTTGAGGCAGATCCTGTGTTGACTCACCACTCAGCACCTCTCTCCCCGTGACCTTCGGTACTGTACACACACACACACACACACACACACAGGGAAAGTACCACGCTGAGTGGCACGACTCATTTTTAAGGAAAGAAAAAAAACGTTCATAACTGAGACAATTTATGGAAATGGGGCCATTCGTTGAGTCCTGCGGTGAGTGGTGATGTATAGCAATTACCAGAGTCAGAGTTTTAGACGTCAAATTCAGGGGCCTCTGCTTCGGATTGACGGACGGACCTCTTGATAGATTATTGGTATTATATCAACTTTTATTTATACAGGATTATGCTGAGCAGGCAGACTTGTTTTTAGCACCGTGCTGCTTCACATCCATACAGTTACGCAACCCTGAATCATCATCATCATCATCACAATCATTCAACTTTAACATTATCATTGAGTTTCATGCTCATAGTCACCCAAAAACAACTGCCAACTCCACTATATACTATTTTTCAAAATGCCTAAGAAGATCTGAAGCGCTCGATATTTAACCTCGACATCACAGAGCCACAAAAGAAAATGCTTCAGGTTCTGTGGGCAACTTGCCTGGCATCTGCTCAACGCTTCAAAATGCTCGCCCCCCTAAACAACCTGAGGATGTCCAGTTAGAACTCCCCACTCACCCCCGTCCACCACAGCGCACACACACACACACACACACACACACACACACACTATCCCCTCTGTCAGCCTGAGGGCTTGCCTGCCAGAGCTGGAGGTGTCACCTGGTGTGGCAGACGGTGTCCGCCCCCCCCGGTCCCCACACCTGTCACTCCTGCCGTGGAGTGTCCTCTCACTCTGTTCATCGACACCATCGGGGGGGCCTTTTCTATGACAAGAAGTCTGCATGGGAGACCACCGGCCCCCTAACCTGCTTCAGCGAGCCATCAAAAGACAGATATATATATATACACACACACACACCACCTCCCAGGGTACTGAGGATCGACTATGGGCGAAGAAAGTGGTGTTCTTTTTTCGTCAAAGTTGAAAAATGGGCCGGATATCGAACTCCGTCGACGATGCATTACAGCAGAGCCTCGTTGCCCTTAGTGTCTGCGGAGGATAAGGCAGAAAACGAGGCAGACTTTAACCGGGGGAATAAAAGAGAATAGAGGAAATGAATATGTATGTGCATATTTATCCGGGAAATGATTACTTGCTGGAGCATCCATTAATCGTTTTTTCATAATTCATTCTGTGCATATTCTCCTTTTTTTTTTTTTTATTGAATTTAAACAAACCCATTAACGGAGGATTAACTTCCCTGAATGAGACTTTTGGTTCTCTTCCCAATAGCCTCCGAAAAAAAAAGGGACCCCCTTGTTCCGTCAAGTGGAATTACTCGCGAGCGTCTACAATCTCCTCGGAAAAAAAAAGAATTAGAGAACGCAAGGGGTGGTGCCACCGCCGTCCCGATATATAATCACTTTCCAAAAAGATACACCCCGTCCTTGTTGCGGCGTTGTTGCAGATTGTTGGGTGGCAAATGTTTTTTGCAATAAGTGAAGGAATTATTGGATGCTTTCTTTTTAAAAAAAGAATGACTGGTAATTTGTGTTTGACCGTTATAAACATCTCTTGTTGGGTTGTTGTCAAGTTTTTTTTTTTTCTTCCCCCGGTCTTTGTTGCTGTTTATTACATGGCACTAATTATAGCCTGAGGAGAATTGCTTGTCTGGACCCCGACCTCTTCTTCTTCTTCTTACGGCCCTGGAAGAGAGGGAAAAAAAAAAAGCAAATAAGAATGAAAGAAAGGACGGGAGCTGAAGGAGAGTATGGGGAGCTTTGTAGCTGATTAACCATAAGGCATTACATTAATGGTAATTGGATGAGAGGATGTGAGTGGAGCCCTGAGCAAGAAATGCACTTCTGTTCTGCTGTACAAGTCGAGATTCACTTTGTCGCTGCTCTTTTTTCTCTCTTCTTTCAGTCAAGAATTGGAGAGAGCTAACAAAGGAACGCCATCGTTTCTGGATTGGGGGGGGATTCAAAATGCTCCGGGGGGGGTAGGAGAGCAACGCAGAATGACTGCATAGCGTCCCGTTGTTAAATCCAATTACACCACACTGTTTATTACAGGGTTTAGGTCAATTCGCTTTCATTTTTTCGGCTCCGTTTAAAAAGTACTCTGAAACGACTTTTTCGGATAATAATAACGACGGAGGCCTCAATTCTCAATTTTCTTTGTAGATCGGATGTGAGATTGTTTTTGGGGGCGAAAAGATATCCGGCTTTTTGAATTCTGAAGGAAAAACCCATTTCCTTTACTTGACTGAATTGAAAGGCTGAAAATGCCCCAGAGCTCTCTGAATAAAACAAATGCTTACATTTCCCGAGAGATGCAGCGTAATAATTTACAACCCAAAGACAACAACACCTATAAAACTTAATTTCATATTTTTTACTGCGAAACTAATCATATTTTGGTTTTTTTTTGGTGGAAATCAAGTTTAGGGGGAGAAAAAAAGTTTTGAAGCTCTATATTACTTTTCCTCTGTTTTTCACTGAGTCAGGAAATGTCACTTATATAGGGAAGCGGTTCATTTCGGAAATTTGCCGTGTTTTTCAGCTGAGTGTACGCCAGGTGCCTAAATGACGATCGCCGCTCAAGTAGATGACGCGTCACTCGAGGGGGTTTTGTTGAGGGTGTTGAGTCTCCCGAGCAGGTGTGCCTCTAGTCACAAAGCTCAAATAAAGCGGCGACAGAAAGGCATCACACTCAGGTGCTTACTCACACGTAGTCAGAGCACACTACCAGTACCTGAACACACACACACACACACACACACACAGCCAGGCCTTTAGCATCAAAGTGTTCACCATTCGTGTACCGGATGAGATTTTGCTTGCCCCGTAAACGATGCCAGCCATGCCAATTAAGCTTTGATTCCGACATGAGACCGGGAGGGCCGAGTATCGAGACATGGATGGACGGGGGGGGGGGGCGGAGTACCGTGGACAATGCCTGTTAGTTCCGACATGAGCGTATCAAATGTTGTCACCGCTAAAAAAAACAAAAAAAAACACACAATAGATCGCAGAGACTAGACGGGCAGAGTGTTGGGAGAGAGACATACAAAATAAACAGGAGGGAGAGAGAGAGAGAGGCGAAAAAAGGAGCTGTCACGTCCGTCCGGGAGACGATGATGTGCTGGAGGCTCTCTCTCTCTCTCTCTCTCTCTCTCTCTCTCTCTCTCTCTCTGCACCCATCCCCTTCGCCACTCGCTTCCCCCCACCTCCCTCCCCCTTGCTCTCTCTCCATTCCCCCCAGAGCACTTTGGCGAACAAATGCCAAATGATCACGCTTCTGTGAGCACCATCTGGCAGCTCGTGCACTTATAGCACCCATCACATCTCTCACTTCCCTGCCAACCTACTGCACTACAGTAGTACACTTAACCCTTTGTTCCCGCGGAATAGGAGTCAATAGGAGGCCGGGGACGCTGGCATCAGGGGCTAACGGTTTAGCCGGTGCACGCCGGTACTGTGATCTTCATTTGATCAGGAGAGCCCTGCAACATTAAAGCTGCAATATCTAGCTCAATATGTATGTATTTTATTTTGAAAGCGTAGTACTATGGCTGTAGGAAAATGAGACTATTGCTAAAACCGGTGTTGCTTTCTGCTGTATGTGTCCACGGGTATGATTTCCTATGAATTGTGCATTATTGACTTATGGCACAAAGGAAGTGACACACAACAACCCAAACAGGAAGAGGACTGCCTCAGTTTGAATGTGTAGTGTATTTTGTGTACTAAAAGCTTATGATTAAGTATTAAAGATGAATTTCTATATGTCAAGGTATTTATCAATATATTCATATTGAGAGAATATTAATATTGGGAGAATATTAATATCACTGTATTCATATTGGGGAAATATTAGGTCATATTAGGTCAAGATGCAAACACTCAAAATGGCGGAACCATCCGAGCTACAGCAGCCGAAGCTGATGGATTGCTCTACTTGTTTCGCACATGTATGCAAATATAGACACTTTCCTTTCCTTGCACTAGTTTATCCCAGTTAAATTTTTCAAATTGCATGATGCCAGATTCACATTACCTCTTCTATTTACATATTAGTCTTCTTACTGCAGATCTGAGTTTTGCTTCTTTTCTTGCATGTGGGCGGTCCCCCCCCCCCCCCCCCATAAATCAATATACAGTACAAGGTGCAAGCAGGTTATGATGAAATACTTACACAGGAAAGAGAAATAAGATCACAAAAACCAGAGATGATACACAACTCAGGGATGGAAGACAGATATAAATATGTTACATTCAATGTCAAATAGTATACATGGACTGACTGCATGACCTGCATGGCGTTACTAGTAGTTCGAGGGGGGATGAAGGAAGTGGCGAGTCGACTTTACGACAGTGATGTAAAACACTACCACTAAGGGACTCAAGGGGTCACCAAAAACACTTCAAACTATACCGGCAGCTTTACGCTACATGCAAACCCTGTGGATCCGGTTATCGTCATAGCAACTAAAACAGATTGCGATATATTTTTCGAAAATTGTCCTCCATGTAAGTTTTCAAGAGTTTCAAGAAGCTTGTCCAGTATAAAATACTTTTACAGTTACATGTTTACATCCAATTTTCACAAATTTCGAGCCCAAGCAATGAATTATTTTATGGGGATAAAAAAGCACAATGAAAAAAAGTAGAAACACGACGCCAGCAGTACGACTACGATTCATGATAGGTGCGAAAATAATAGTTAGCATTGTATTTAGCATGGTCAATCAATGATGGCAGTATTGGCAAATAGCATGGGGCCATACAGTGGACTGCTTTACTGCACATGGAAAACAGCTTAATCAAATCATAAGAGTAAGAACAAATATTAGTCTATTGATTGAATGTAAACATAGAGCAGTCACCACTACACACACACACACACACACACACACACACACAAGTGACGGTACACCTCTGCATGTACGTCTCGTAGTGTTTACATCGCGCTAAGTGACCCGCGAACCGCCAAAAGCGAGGCGAGACGGCACACGCACACACACATTTAGTCGTTTTGGAGACGGACTTGATTTTCGCTGCATATTGTATCGTGGGGGAAAGTGTGCTGTGAACTTGATAATCTGGTTTTCCGTGGCTGCCTCGTGCCAAAAAAAGCAATTGGAAAGAGGCCGAAATGAATTGTGGCAGCAGACACGCGGATAAGATGAATAATACTCTGGCAATACGGCATCCAAATATTTCTGTAACATTGTGTATTAAGCAGTTATGTTGATACTGTACAACAAAAGGTCCCGAGTGAACGCATTCCCCAAGGGGTCTAGGTTATATTCAGCTGTACAGTATATGACACATTTCCTGAATAGCTGTAATAACTATTGTCAAGCATGCTTTTGTTTCTCTGTGTCGGGGGGGGGGGTTCGACGTCTCATCTCATCTATTCTAAATCCCCCTTGAAATTAAAATTTCTATCCTGTCACACGTTTTTGATGCGCTGGCCTTTGACCGGCAAGATATTTTTCTTTCCTCATTTCTTTTGGCAGATGAGTTTTTTTTTTTGTGTTTTCTTTTTTTTTTGTCGATAGAGTGCGGCCACGCAGTCGTCTAGCTTCGGGTCAGATAACAAAGTTAATTAAAAAATAAAAAAAACCTACATGCTGTTTGTTCCCTTGTACAAAAACCTCAGTAGAGGTGTGTGTGTGTGTGTGTGTGTGTGTGTGTGTGTGTGTGTGTGTGTGTGCTGGGCAGCAGGGTGGACAAGTGGTTAGAATGGGATGGTTCAATTCCCGCAAAAAAAAAAAACGACGTGTCTGCGGAAGCGTCCTTTGGCAAGACGCTGAACTTCCTTCCCTGCCAACTCGTTGGAAGTCGTCGTGGATACAAGCGTCAGCGAAACGGCCCCGAAACGTAAAAAAGAAAAAAGAAAAAATGGAAATGTAGACGCACTGCCAAGTTCGCAACAAGCTCGACGCACATCGCGACGAGCCCCCACACCCCCGTCCAAGCGCACACTCGCCATTCAGAGTAGCGGTGGAACAACGGTAGAGAGGAAAAAAAAAAGTAATAATGAGAGTGCTTTTTTTGTGCCACAGTTTTTGGCAGTGGCGGGGAGAGATCTGCTCTGCTGACAGGTGGAAGATGAGTAAGCAAAAATTGGGGGGGGGAAAGAGAGAGATGAAAATGTGGAATTTGAAGGGATGGTGAGATGGAGCAAGAAAGGCAGAGGAAGAGAATATGCAACTCAGGCGTGAACAAAGGGAATGCAGTGTATGTGTGTGTGTGTGTGCATTCGTGGATGTGAGTGAGCAGAGCGAGCAAGAGAAATAGAGGGAGCCGGTGAAAAGAGAGAGAGAGAGAGAGAGACACAAAGACAAAGAGGCGACACCCCTCTCTTCGGTTGAGTTTAACCTTCCCGCCTCAGACCGGAAGACGACAACCGGCAACCCACTTCCTCGTTCCATCGCCACATCGTCTCTGCCCGCTCTTCCTCTTCCTCCTCCCCGTCTTCTTCGCTTTCCCTTTCGTCCGCTACATTTACCATCACTGCTGCTCTGCTCTGCACCCACGCCGAATGACCACACACACACACACACACACACACACACACACACACACACACACACACACACAGAGACTCTTCTCTCTCTCTCCTCCAGGTTTTTGCACCAGTATCACCGCATCCCACTCAACCATGCAAACACACACATGCACCCGTCCACCCCTTTTTTTTTGCAGAAGCTGTCATATACACTTTAGCAGCGAACGAACATTGTTACACTGTGTGTGTGTGTGTGTGTGTGTCGACAATCAAAAACATTTTTGGTCGCTGATGATATGTGCAGCACTAGTCGGTCTACACTGCTCTCTGGCTCTCGCTACTGTATATTATTTTAGTGTGTGTGTGTGTGTGCATGGAAACACACACACACACACACACACAAACTGACACAAGCACAAAAACATACTCAACACACCCAAACTGACCATTAACAGACAGTTGCAGGTCAACTATACCGAGAGTTCAGCGTGATGCAAGACTGCAACGCCATCTCACTCACTCACTCACACTCATTCCCTTCACAGTCTTCACAGTTCAGCCCCTGGGCCTTATGGGTATCATCGTTTGCACTGTAAGCTAGCTCCATCTGGTCCGACACCATCTAATTGTATTAGCCGCAGGCACATTTTTGACCAGGGCCTGGCAAACCGCTGGGTTAGGATTTCACCTCTTGCTTTCACCAAACTGGCTTCTCCGTCCTTCTCCGTCACATCTTCCCGAGTTGCTGTCTCGGTCATTTTCGTTCTCACGTTCACGTTCGATAGATTAATGGACGTGTTACAGTCAATGTGAACAAACGGACGCGAGCGCGCTCCTTCCCCTCAACGATCTCTCTCTATTCTGTGTAATTGATGGGCGCTCGGCCATTGAGCATTCCGCTAGAGCCGGCTTCCCCTGTAATTTCAATCAAGGCTTTAGTGGGGGCTAATCAATAGGACGGGGTCTCAATGAGAAACCGGGAGATGCTGACTCTGCGCCATATCTATCACGCGCCCCCCTCCCCCCCGCCATTTTCTCGGGATCGTTCAAATCGCCCACACGTGCACACACACACACACACGTGCACACACACTCTAATTAAATCTCAATGTCCCACTCTTTCGCTCACGTACACACCGCGGGGAGACATAAATATTTTCTCCCCCAAATCTTCTCCGCTGCACATATGCAATTTGATTTTCCCACCAACGCCTTTGTGTGTGTGTGTGTGTGTGTGTTGTAGGTGTGTGTGTGTGTGTGTGTGTGTGTGTGTGTGTGTGTGGTGGAGGGGGCTTCATTATTTTCTCTACCTGTGTGATCCCATTGGGTGTGAGCGTGATCAAAGGGAGAGAGAGGCTCATCCCCGTGCAGGAGAAGAGAGAGAGAGAGAGAGAGAGAGAGAGATAGAGAGAGAGAGAGAGAGGGAAAATGGTGGAGAGACTGATCAGTGGGGCCTGCTCTGTAATCTTCTCCGGCTGCAGCCTCAGCACTATCCCTCTGTCTAACTCTATCTCTCTCTCTCTCTCTCTCTCTCTCGCTTCCCACCGGGGCCTGCCCCAGCTAACCAATAGTCGTGTGGCTCAGAGCAGAGGAGAGGAGGATAAGTGGAAAGAAGGGTGTGGAGAGGAGGGCAGAAAATGGGGAGGAGGATGTGAGGAGAAGGGGAGTGGGGGGGAGAGCATCTTCGGCTGTCGCTTCCACCTCCACTGCTGATTCTCTCCCTTCTCTCTTTGCGGCGTCCGTCTGTCATCCCTTTATTGTTTGTTTATCTCCCTTCTTGGTTGTTATCCCACCGATTTCTCTGTTGAAATACTCTCTCTTGTCATCTTCTACTTCTCTTTGCCTCTTTCTCAAACCTCAGCCCCCATATTTCCCTCCCTCCCTCCCTCCCTTCCCTGGCTGCAGTTTCCTGGCATACAGGAAAAGACTGAGGTAGAATGAAACAAACAACAAAAACGCAGACACTACTACCCCCCCCCCCCCATCTCTCCAGCCATCCCTGCCTCGCCTCTTTCCCTCTATTGTGCAATTTCTTATTTCTGCCCTAAGTGTAAATATTTGTGGCTCCCCTTCTCCTATTACACACGGCTGACCTTGCCGATGCTGATATTACTGGAGCTGTCCTTGATGCATTATCAGCTCTCACTGTTTTTTACTGTTTGCCATTTTGAAACCCTGTAAAACTTTTCAGTACATCAAAATTAAGTTTAGATAGATAGATAGATAGATAGATAGATAGATAGATAGATAGATAGATAGATAGATAGATAGATAGACAGACAGATAGACAGATAGACAGATAGACAGATAGATAGATAGATAGATAGATAGTTAGACAGACAGACAGACAGACAGACAGACAGACAGACAGACAGACAGACAGACAGACAGATAGATAGATAGATAGATAGATAGATAGATAGATAGATAGATAGATAGATAGATAGATAGATAGATAGATAGATAGATAGATAAATAGATAGATAGACGTGTGGTTGAGATCTTGAATGAGAAAAAAAAACGCAGTGGGAGAGGGGGAAGAGAGAGAACAACGTAAACAAAAATAAAGTGAATGCAGAGGCATTGGTGATGCCAGGAGTGCCGACTCAGCGGCAGCCTTGTTTAATTACTGTTCACCTGGGCCAAAGGCCTAATGGAAGACTTGGCCGCGGGCCCAGACAAACAACGTTCCACTTGGCTTCAACCACAAGAAAATCTCGGGTCTGGGTGGACTTGTTGGTGTCGTTGGATCACAAACTCCGAAGACAACAAGGGAATTCTCGCTAGCAACATATCAACACACGCCCGAGAGCCAACCGCAAAGACGGAATTATACACTGAAATGCCAGAAAACTAAACAAAACGACAACAACAACAAAAACATCCAAACTATGGGAAAAACATCAATAGAATTCAATATAAGTTTGAGGACAAGTACCTTTTGCTTTTGCTATTGAAAGCGATTGTGTCATTGTTGCACTGCCTGTTAAAAAAATCATGTCTGATCTCCAGTTCTGTTATTCTCAACGCCTGTGTGTGTGTGTGTGTGTGTGTGTGTGTGTGTATGGTTGTTGCCCATGTGGAAACAGTGGGATATTTGATTCTCCCGATTCATTCCCAGCAGGGATGAGGATCGATAGCTCTTTATGAAAGGACTTAGTGAACTAATTAGATAACTGAACGGCTGTGCATTTCAAATGACTCGACTGTGACCACAATTAGAAATGAGTTGTGGACGTGTAGCAAAGTGGCAAGCAAACCAAAGGTGACCTATTCTACCAAAATCTCACGTACACTCGTGTGTGTGTGTGTGTGTGTGTGTGTGTGTGTGTGTGTGTGTGTGTTAATGCGCATGCACGCTAACGTGTTCAGATGCGTGTTTTTCTCCAGTCGGGGGACGGCTCAGGCATTGTGCCGTGCAGATGTTCTCCCCGTTAGGATGTTGATTCCTATCAGACTAGATTAGATAGGTCTGCTGACGTGAGCAACAAGTTAAGCATGAAACATCAAAAGCTAAAGGCTGGAAAATGGATACCGGGAGGTTATGAGACAGGAATTACAATTAAGGCTAATCGAGGCATCACGTTCTGCACTCGAGGAAATACTATTACAGTGTATTGTGCATTGGGTCCCTGTACACAGAGCAGGTTAAGCTTTCTAACATTTCATTTGTGAGAAAGGCTCTTTTACTGTTGATTAGCTTCTTGTTAGCTTAGCTTGCTGAAAGTGCAATGCCCAGTAAGCAAAGTCTTCATGTGCAAAGACATTAAAGACTTTGGGGGCTCTTCCCTTTCGACGTTATCCAACACATCAGACTTATACTTGTAATGGAACATACTGTGTCTGTGAGGAAAATGTGTTTTTGTCTCCCACGATGCATTCAGGTTGGGGGATTATGGATTGGTCTCCTTCTATTTGTGTGTTTGTTTATTTGTTTGTTCATCCATCACACGCAATATCGCCAAAACTGCTAATTGGATTTTGACTGAAGTTGGGGAAATGATGCATCTCACCAATGCGGTGTGGCATTCACGAAATTGCAGTAATTGGCCAAAGGGTGGTGTAACATTGTTTGTTCACTCAGCCATGCATCACGCACGATATCGCAGACGCTACTGATCAGATTTTGACAAAACTTCTGACATAGTTGTTACTGATTGGTCCAGAGGGGCTTTGCATCATTCACTGGGGGCGGCGTGTTGCTGTTGCCTTGTTTCATTTTTTTTAACATGCTTTTGCAAACCAGAGCACCTGTTTGAGTTTCTATTGTAAGCTGTTGCCGACTGAGCTGCCTGGAAATCCACACCGGTGTTTTTACAGGCACAGCGAGGTGAGCACAGCTTAAAACTGAAATGCAGTGTTTTTCAGTGGTGTCTGCAGCATAAGGGATTGTGGGTCCAAAGCCAAACCGGTCCACAAAATGGTCAATTTGCTGCCATTAAAACGATGCGACTCGCTCCATTGAACAAGTGAACACCCTCGACTCACAAGCCATAAGAATCATCGTACGGAAAGACGTTACAAACACCAAGCCGCTTTTTGCATTCTGGCTGGTAAATTGCCAAATAGGAGGGCATGTAACTGGGGATGAATCACACAATTTGTAAAAGGAAAAATCGCTTTGTGGTGGAGAACACAGCCGTCATTTTATGTTGAAAAAGGTACAACTGGGCATTCATCAGTGTCAATTAGTGGCGTTAATGGTGAGAGTCGTAAACTCTGCAAATGCATCATTTACAGTAGTTCTGTCTGCCTGCCTGCTGCATTACATTTCCGAAATGAACTCTCCACCAAAGGGAGGCTGCAATTAGCCCTATACCTAGTGGCAGGCACACTCAACACACTTCTCCCCCTTTGAGAAATGGCCAGTAATTATCGTTGGGGAGGACATTAAGAGGAACTTTAGATGGGGTCCATTTCCTTGAGACAGTGTGGGACTCATTGATCATGTCTGCGCAATTAAACATGAAATGGTCATGACGGTCTCATGGTCGGTCTCTTAGCATAGCCCTCTTGCATCAGTGACTGCTAGCGTATTTGGCTAATTGTCATTTTGAGGACGGTTCCATTTCACTTCAAAAGCAAGGGAGAGCTGCCGAGAGTTCAGCAACACTGGAAATGAAGACAACTTTCAAATGCTGCTTGCTTTTTAAAATGTCAGAGACGGGGGGGGGGGGGGGGGAACTCTGGAGAGGTGGAGACCCCTGAACACCAGTGAACACCATGTTTATGAGTGCTTCGGGCTGTGGTGATCTATATTTATGGCCAATGTTTTTCTTTACTTCCCTGTTTTGTTTGCAGACTCATTAGATAATGCCCTGTCACCGCTGCAGCATGCATGGTTGTTGCCTCGAGAAATTAACTATGTCCTCCGAAGCCCTCTTGGCCTCAGTGGAAAAAAGTGCTAAGACGACGCCTGGACTCTTTAATGTGTGTCTCTTTTCATCTCTGTATCTTTGTATCTGAATTAAGAGTTTTTTTATGTAGTATCATGGTTGAATGTCAAAAATAAGTAGACTATTACATTAGTCTGTGTCACAAAACCAAGAAACAGAGAGTGAATTTAAAGCAGCATGTCATTCTGATGCCCATTTCATAAGAAGGACTTAATCAAAACTGTAATGAAGAGCTTAGTGGTTCAAACACAAAAACAAGCCGCCTGCAAACTAGGATCCCTCACAGCCTTACCCCGCTATCATCAGTCTGTCGCAGAGAGATCCAGGAGATAGGGAGAGATTGAAGGGTTCCAGTCGCTTGGCAGGATTACTGGTTTCGAGATGATAGCAAGATTTAATAGACCTCAGAAGCAAAGGATGGTTCACCTGCAGAGAGAGAAAGCCCTTTGCCCCTCCTGCCCCTCCTCTTGAACTGCTCCAGCCTTCCCCCCCAAAAAAACCTTTTAACCTTTTCATCTCGGATCAGCCACATTTAAGTCTCTCTGACCAAAAAGCCCTTCGAACCTCTTGCCTTTTCATATTACAACTGAATCTTCAGAATCTGTCCAATTCCTCAACCCCGGTGAGGAATCATTCTCTCAATGTGCTCAAACACATTTGAACTCCTTACCCCTGGAAAAAAACAACAATGAAAAAAGTTTTATGTCCATCTTACATTTACCTCAAATCTTCATAGCAGTTCCATCAGTTCAAACTCTTTACTGGCTCATCCTTGGCAATATGCTTCTTGACCCTTTTCGCAATTTAACCCTTCGAATCAAGCCATCATCTTGCCCTAAATCCTCCCAGCTGACCTTAATCCCATTTTACTCCTCACTTCCCTTCAATCAACGCCCCCCCCCCCGATCTCCTCCTCACCTGCTGTCCCTGAGACTGCAGAATCCTACAGGGAATAGGCCTGTATGGTGGTGACTAGATGGTGTCAGGGGTGGCTTGGTTATTTCCTGCAAGATAGAGAACATACGTAACTCCATTGGAGTTATTTGTGTATCAAATAATTCCTTCGGCCAAAGACGTACTGATGACTACTCTTGATTACCTGTTGACAAACATTTGTTGGGAAAGCAACGATTGACTCACATGGAAAATGATCAAACAACCAAGGGTCTGACCTTCCCCCACGTCCCCCACTCAAGACGTGACCAGACACGAGGCTGTCAAGATACCCTCCATCCCTCTGGTCCGTTCCCTGGCGTCATCCCCCTCCTCTGTCCCCAGGCACCTGTCAGTGCCCACGGGGGTGACAGGCGATGGAGAGCCCCTATGCTCCTGCTGCTTCTAACATGACTGTCACACGTGGCAAATCATTGAAACCGCGGCCGTGAAAAAGCCCCCCTGCCTGTCTCTCCTGTGCATATCATATCACACTCTTTTCTTATCCGTCTCTCCCTCAGTCTCTTTCTTGTTGAAGTTCCAGAGGTCTCATCTCATCTCAGAGGCTCTTTATGTCATTTCACATGCCTAACAAAATCCATATTCCTTCCGTTACAAGGCCCACTTTGTCCATTATTTTGAGTGACAACAGTCCATCCATATAGTTTTATAGGTCATTGGCGCTGCAACCAATGAGATGTCACTTTGTAAGACCTCAGTGCTCATGAAACCATGACTCATTACTCACGCTGTTTGATGCTATATCAAATGTTTGAACGCGCTGCATTGTAAAACCCGCGGTCATGTAATGGAAATCCCTTTGGCTACACTTTTTATTTCCTCTGCCGACACATACACTGTGCTCATGGATGACATTTTAGATATGGAAATTTGATGACATTTACAACCTCTGCGGTGTCTTATGAAATTTAAGTAATTGGATCGGGGTCAATATGACAATATACAAAAAGAGATGGGTGCTGAGGCAGCCACTTGAAACTGAAAGGAATCAGTTTCCAGGGCTACTGCTGAAGTCTTACTTCCTTCACTTTTATATTCAACACCATCTTGATCTATGTTTCAATAACATTTAAAAAAAAAAAAAGGTTGAAGCATCTTTTTTATTCCATTTCATGTATGCTTATCAATATTTGCCTTCAGTCTTCAATCCAGGATTTTTTGGGCCTTTCAGCTAAGGTTAGAAATGCTTAAATGTTTAAAGAGTAGGACTGGCAAATGGAAAATAAAGCCTTAGCTGTGTTTTTTTTTTTTTTTCTATTTCATCATTCATTCTATCATGAGTCTCCATGAACACACTTAACATTTTTTTTTTTTTTTTTTTAAATGTGAAACTCATTTTTTAGCTTTCTATCCATCAGTGTTAATTCTATACACAGATAAGACGAGTTCTCCCAAATTCACAGAGGGAAATAAAGAAAGTGAAATAAACTGATATGTTCTCCTAATTACTAATCCTGCTAAACAGCGCATACCTGCAATTAGGGTGAACATGTGACAGCCAATTTTCACTGGTGTTGATAAAAGGCAGCCTGAAATTAATTTTCCTAATCAGATAAAACTTCAAAACATTAGAAGGCTGCCATATCCTCCGGAAGGGGGGGGGGGGGGGAGGCAAAGATAGGGATCCAGCAAATGTTTCAGATATCTCTCCTGGGAGAAAATATGTGCACAGATAAATAAATAAGAAAGGAAACAAATAAGTTTGCACTGCCGGGCAAAACATGGTAGAGTCACAAAGTGCTGCGTGCTATCGTCCCGGTTAATTAGCGCTCATTAAATATGTGAACATGTAGATGGTGGATTCATAACAGATAGAAACCTTTTCTGTAAATTGACTGAAATGGCAAGGGTGTGATATCTTATTAATTAATCTTGTGTTCAGTGTTACCAAATACCCTCAAGCCAAACGCATCTGAATCAAAGTCAAATATCCTTCCCATCCGCTAAACCGTCGCCATCTACTTCAAAGACGTGTGGCGTGAATTGACAGAAAACCCCGTTGACTTGAAGCAGATAAACCGCCGTGTCCCTTTGTACATTTTCTATTCAAGCCGTCTATTTCTACGAACTATTCAATCAACTTTCACGAGCGGCGGATGCCGTCTCCCGACGAGGCCAGGGCGAAAGCTATAATTAGTCAAATCTTTTGCCTGGAGCTGTTGTAAACAAATCATTTCAAATCTTGTGGTGACCCCGTGGAATTTCAATTAACAGCATGAAAAGCATGTGGCTTTTAAAGAAATGCACTTTGGCACTAATGGACTATTCACAAGGACATCTTTAAAGAAATATGCATGTAGAAAAAAAAATGTCTTCGTAAATGATGCCAATAGCAATTTTAACCTTGGGCAAGTAGATGAAAACCATCAATCACTTCAAGAATCAGTAGCATATCTTGACTGACCTGAATGTACATTCTACAATCTACGATCCATTTTCTGACCATTTATGGTTTTTGTGGCATGTTTTTTTTTTGTGTGTGGCATCTTTACTATGCAATAGCTGCAAGGGAATGTCTTCAGAAATGGATTTGCAAGCTCCTCCACACTCCCCAGGATTAACCTGTATGATGTTACACTGTTATTTATGTAGGGGGGTGAGAGACAGGCGTGTCACATTAACAGGCCGCCGACCCCGTGGATTTCAGTGAGTCAGAATATACTCTCTCTCAACAGGAGGATCGTATTCTGGTCCATTGGTAGAGAACAAAATGGATAGACCGGAGCTTGTTGTTATTTTTTTATTGTGTATCCGAAGCCAAATCTTTTAGTCAGGATTGATTGTCCGAGGAGGAAGTCCGGTAAGGGTGAAAGGGGATGGTTGGAGGCCTTTCCCAGGACTAGCTCACCAGCAATGTTACTGGAAGGATGACCCACCTCCAGGGAAATGCCCTCCAACTACCATCCTAACACAAGTTTCACTTGAACGCAGGTTCATGGTTTGCATCCCCTCAGCCCTCTACACCTGCCTTTCATTACGTGTGCAAATCGGATTCATCACATCAAACCTGTAGCCCTCGCAGGTGTGTCACAACATCCGTTGTTCAGCTGCACGGGGTTATTCATTGGGATTTTAACATAGATACCCGTACCTCGCCGAGAAATTGGTGTCAAACAACACAAGCTGGTTCTCCAGACTGCCTAGCAACATTGGCTCTCCAGATATATCTGGACACCTCCTGTCATCGCTAATGGCCACACCTGTCTGCCATCGCATGTGGAAACTAGTCGTGGCTGAAATCTATTCACTGCAGGAGTTTAATTCAGTAGCAGTTGTCTTCATGAGTCAGGATTTCCTTTGCTACCGCTGTAAATGAAAATGATCTAACTGTTGAGTTGAAGATGAACTCCAAGCAGGCTCTGACATTGGGTGTGTGAGCCATTTCAAGCCTCTGTCTGCCTCTTATATAAATCCACTGTGATTAGTTTGTTGAATAGTTTAGGTCCAGACGTAATACACTGAAGCAGGTGATGAAGGACATCTTACCTGTTAATATCTAGTCTGATGGCCTTAGTTTTTGTTCAAGACTAGAGAGACTAGATCAGCGCTCTTTCTGAGATAAAAATGACACCTTGATCACTGTGCAGCCAGTCATGGATTCAGGTTACAATGTGTCTATTCACTTCCACTTGACAACAATTGGAAAAACAACAGACCACAGATGCTGCTGCAGTCGTAATGCACAATATGTATGCAGGATGATGAAGCATGATGGGGGGCTGTGTTGGCTAAGAACCTCTTGTCCCCCATCTGGCTCACCAACGGTTCAGTGTTTGTCCCACTTCACTCAAGACCGAAAATTCAATCCCCATATTATGTCATAAACTGAAAACCAAAATGTTTGGGCTGCACCTCACAGTTTTCCGGCCCTACCTGCACTTGTCTTGTGCACTTAGTTTCCCCTTATTGCTAAAACAGGAAGCCCTTCCCCTTAATCATTTATTGGCAGTCTGTCTTGTTGTCTCTTGCTTTCCCTTGTTATATTGCTAGGCTTCTAAAAGTGATGATGATTTTGTTGGCATGTTTTGTCCATCACTCTTATTAAGAGTTTTAGTTAAATGCCTAAAATTTAGAATGTAATTTGATATTAAAATGTTTATATCTGCTGATGGTATCATTTTATAACATAACATTTTTATTTTTGTTATTGCTATAGATACTGAAAAATTGTAAAATGAAATAAAAATAGTGTTGACACTTTGATTTCTTCCGTGTGAGACTCAATCTGGGGAGCTGTCAAATCATCCATGTACAGGTTGCAGCCTAGTCACACAAGATGTAATTGCTAATCGCATTTTCCAACTTTTCATATTTTCTCCACTTCGTTTAACCTCACATGGAGACGGAGGCATTAATTAAATATGACGCGTACGGACCTCTCCCTGAGGTTTCAGAAGGTCAGTCATGTCCAATTACATGTTTCACAGTTAAACCTATAATAAACTGTACAGCGAAGTTGGAGGGAGAGAAGCCAGGGGAAGAGAAACTTTCATGGTGTGCATCACCGAGCACCTAAAATGCAACATGAATCATGTGAGTAGACAAGTGAAAGATGAAGCTCCACTTGAATTACGCGGGGGACGTTCACCCTCACGCTGTGTTTCAGCACCGAGGCCGCTTCAGGACCAAGGACAGCTCCATTTACAGCCCACAGTGGAAGAGAGTGGCGCACAAGCAACAGGGGGGGGAAGGGAAGTGAGCACTGTTGTTTTGGGTTTTACAAACACACACTTACTCTCATGCACACAGGCCTGCATGTGCATATAAGGAAATGCAGCCACACACACACACACACACACACACACAGTCACATTCTGCTATGTCAGATGATTGTTCTGACCTTTCGCCCAGGAATCTGCAATCTTCACAGAGGCATTACACTGATAGATCGAAGCCTGTTAAAACACTCATGAACTGGTTTTAAAGCAGTCTATCCCTGGCTTGGTGATCACACAAATACAAACAAACACACACACACACACATGCACGCCACCTCCTGTAATCTGCTGTCAAGTCAACATGTTGTTTGCGAGGCTACAAGTCGTCTTCATAAACATTCAGGGAGGCTGTGGGTTGACATGCAACTCTGGTAAGTCAGTATATTGTTGGCATTTAATGGTCAGAGCGAGAACAAATACATTTGCTCTAGATCAATCCCAGACATCGTTTACCTTTTTTTTTTTTTCAAGAGTCCCCCTAAGCTGACGGCATGCCCATTTTTCAGACAAATAGCCCACATGAAGTCAACGCCTGCAAAACACTTAGTTTGGAGCACTTGTGTCTGAAAATGTCAGGGATAGGTCAGGATTGAACCTGGATGGATTGTGCAGCGTTTTCGTTGACAGCTACCTGGTGAATTGATCTGTCAGCGTTTAAATGTTGCCCATTCCCCTCCACAGCTTCATCATAAAAAAAGCGGGCTTCTGGTACAACTTTACACGACCTAACATGGACAGGTTTCCAATATGCTGCCCCGAGAATCAATGTAGTAAAATTCCAAGGACTCAGGCAACATCTCTTTGGAGTTCAAAGTCTAGCATGTGGCGATGTAAGGTGTAGTTTATCGCCCACTTTGTTGCAAAAGTACTGATTTGGGAGGAAAATAAAGCTGGTAATACAAAAACTCAACACCCACAACACTGTTTAGAGGAGTTATCCAATGTGAGGTGTCAATCAAAGTCATATCAGAATCTCACTGCGTTGATGAACCACGCTGATCTCACCTTTCATCTGCCTCTGACAACTGCAGCACAGCTCAAAACTCTTCTGCACCAAAACATGTTTTGCATTAAAGCCGTCTACTTTGAGTCTCAGGCGTTGACTGATGAATGGGAGGGGCAGTAAGGTAATTACACTCATCACGAAACATAATAGGAAAAAAATCAAGGAATATGATTTGATGTACAGTCCCTCCATCTCTCCTCTCCATTCACCTCGCCGAAATTAATGAAGTCTGTATTGAAGCGGTGCGCCAAATTAGCTTTTTTTTTTTTGTAAAAAAAAGTTAGGGCGTCCGGGGCACCTTCGATTAATATTACACAAGGCTGTGGACCATGCAGTTTCAATTACCTAAGAGAATATAATGCTGAAAAGTTCAAATTGATTTTTTTTTTTTACAGACCCTCCCTCAAATAAAATAAAGAAGTAGAAACCATCCAAAATATATATCCAATACACATGACTGCTTTATTGTTGTTCGTGCTAACTAAGCCCTAATTTGAAAAAGTGACACCCAGCCTAGCATAAAATGAAAAAAAGAAAAGAAAATGGTACTTTTAAAAAGGACAGTAGATAACACTTTTATGAACTAGATCCTTTATATTTTAGAGATACTGAATGTTGAACGTTAAATTTGATCTTTTCCCCTCAAAATCGATATGTCAGTTTTGGAAGAGAACCTTTTGAATATTACATTAACAACTTCACGAGCTGAAAGTTTATTTCGACAGGATCTCTGGACTGAAAACCCACGATGTGCCCTGACCATGTTTTGGGCCATGTTGTTTGTTGTTTGTACAAATACAAATAAAACTCATTCAGAAACTTACATGAGAGCAAATCGTGACTGAACATCCCTATATTTTGTCCTGCTAACCTCAGATGTCAATATCTGTGTGTCATGGTACACACATGCACACTCACACACACATTTCAGGCACCGAGTCACTGACTCGCCATAAGGTGGAGCGCAGATAATAGATTTAGGCAACTGTAAGCAGATTTGGGTGCGCGCCTTACTTAAAGGCAGATCATTCAGAGGCTGTAAACAGGCTTTGGAGAAATCAAACCGTTAAATGGAAAATACATTTATTAATTCAATCCGCTTAGTTCAGGTTCAGCTCCTTTCCCTCAAATTAAGTTTGCTGGATTTCACAGGATATTAGCAGGCAAGAAGAAAAGAGGGGCTTCAGAACGGCTGCCATGTCATTGCAGTCATGTAGTTATTCTGATGTCACTTTAACCCCCACTGAGATATCGCTCAGCAATGAATAGCAGCAGGGATACATAAGCAAACTATGAAAGAAAGATTTAATTTCCAACCGCTGTGAGAATAGCCTGCGTCTAGTATTTGCTCATAGCAC
Organism: Hoplostethus mediterraneus; assembly: GCA_034670385.1. Classification (NCBI taxonomy): domain Eukaryota; kingdom Metazoa; phylum Chordata; class Actinopteri; order Trachichthyiformes; family Trachichthyidae; genus Hoplostethus; species Hoplostethus mediterraneus. Next base: position 337,905 of record JAXDDW010000165.1, read on the forward strand.
CAGCTACTGTTAAAGAAAGCCTTTTTCGCGGCACCACTTATTGCACATGCCAACATAAGTCATATTCTAACAGTAATTAATTGCTATTTTTTGTTGCAGCCGCTTGCTGGGTGGCATCTCTTTATATAACAAGGGATACGCGCTCTTCATACACATACACATTCTTCAGCCTCGCACACCTCAAGTTGAATTCATTTCATATCCATTCAATCTGTTGTATAATGGGGCTGCAAGCAAATAATAACTCTCCCATTTGATACCGAGCTCAATTTATTAAGTTCTTCCCTCTGCGGTGGCATTGAATGCACGCCTGTGTTATCAAGAACAGTGGGTCTGAACTTTTGTACTCACAGTTACTTGACTATTTTGACTGAACCAAAACAACTTCACATACTTGATCCACATAGCAGTAGGAGCCACTGCCTCTGTTAACCGTTTGTCTTTACAATGTCACGGCCGAGCTTTTTTTCCATGTGGGTCGTGCACATTGACAGAATGTGAACATCACCGACGGGAACACAAACCCATATAGGGTCTCGCGCTCTGTCTCTCTGTCTCTCTGTCACACACACACACACACACACACACACACACAATATTGCAATGTTGATTTATGGCCCACTCAATTATTACACCGGTATCTGTTGATTGAAGACCGTCTGGGCTCTATTGAATGCATTCAATTTCAGTCATCAATTAATAATTGTCAAATGACTTAAAAACAGACTGACTGAGATTATAGTACACCCCAGAAAGTTTTAAAGTCAATAGTGTCCAATTATACCCTCTAATACAAGCTGCATTCATTGCTCATCCCTTACTATGAAGGAGTGGTGAAAGAGCTGGCCTGTCAGTGAAATCTCAACTCGAGTCTCAACTGTGTAGCTCTCGCCTGTCTCGGACGGTGGACAACGGCGAGCGTTAGCTAGAAGAGCCAACGGTGTGTGAAATTTTCTCACCTCCTGCTGAAAGTTTTAAAGGGGAGCTTTGGTGCTTGCTCTCAGTATGTGGAGGTCAAGCCTTGAGGCCAAACTTGAAACAGCTGAGGGCCTCATGAAACATGGAGGACATCTCACTGTGCTTTACTATTTCTCTTTGACCATCTCGCGTTCACCTCTTTCTGCACCAGCATTCTTGTTCTCTGTCCTTCTCACACTTCTTTTCCTATTTTCTCGGTTTGATGCCGTCTACCTTTATGAAAGGTTGTTTTCATGACGAGCTCAAAGTTAGCCTCCTTCAGCCGATACGGCAATAATCTCCTGAAAGAGTTTGTGCAACATTTTGAATCTTTCATTCATTAAACTCTGGATGAGATACTTTTTTTTTTTTTTAATTGATGAAATCTGCACAGCGCAAGATGGAAAATGCAAACACCGAAATGATTTATGTTGTTGACGCTGCTAAATCAGCCACAAAAAATAATACATTACTTTAGCATTGGTACAGCTAATCGCTAGCCTAATGGAATGTGTGGATGCCATATTGATCATGGCTACGGCAATCATTCATACACCGTTGCAGAATGATCCAGTATATAAACACATGATCAGTCCTCTCCACCTGCTCATGATGACTGGCTATCAATATCCTCAGAAGGAAAAAGCCATTACCCCGCTCGCAAGCTGATAATATTGTTTAATGTGTCATATTTGCAGGTTTTTCTAAGAAATACTAACTTTACATTTGACTTCCAGCGCAGATGAGCTCAAAAATGTTCTCTTGATATGGCCCTGGAGTCCATGTTATATGGGTGTGTGGCAGATGAGGGTCTGGTCTGGATGCTGGAGAGAATCAAGCTAGTGGGCTGGTTCTTGGCTAAATGTCCAACTGCAGCCAGGAAAGTTTTCAAATTTGTGTTTGTCATCCAGTCAGGAGAAGGAGAAGCAAGGAGGCAGAGGGGAGGGAGAGGACTGGACCGGCTTGCAGGTGCGTTGACCTCGAAGGGCAGCCGAAAAGCCTGTCCTGCTAGCTTTGAAGCTGGAGAGCCAGCAGGAGAGCCAGCAGGAGAGCCAGCAGGAGAGCCAGCAGGAGGCCCGCCGATGGAGGACACTGACCACAAGACCAGGTTTACGTTGTACGGAGCTTAGCGCAAGTTCAATCAGGACGGCGACCTCTCTCCCACTACACTCTCTATCCAATCAGTCTGAAGTTGGAGCCGAATATGCCCCTTATCCAACCACCCAAGTCCACGCTCCATACACCTTCTCTCACACCTATTCTGGGAGGCAATCACAAACTGATACATACTACTTTTCCTCCCTCAGCTGTTTCCGTGTGCTGCCGCCATTTCAGCTGCTGCCGTTCTAACTGCAGCAGACCGACGCGCCGCCGCCACCTCCCCTGCCTACAACCAGCGTCATGACTCCATCAGATATCCCAGAGGGGTTATATCTTGTTATATCTTATATACTTGTCTCCAGCACGTCCCTGGGGATCTTCTTGGAGTCCACGCCAAAACCTCTTGATCACATTTCATGTTGTTGTCTCAATAAATTCTCTTGTAACCGTACAGGGTCAGCTACAGAGCAGCACCTCTGGAGCTGGTAGGGATTCGGTGTGTGAAGATCTCTCAGCAGGGCGGATGCATGGCGAAGTTAAACCCTGGTCCTCCAGCAGGAGCATAGGCCTCCGTGTTGAGGGTAGACTAAACGCATCCTCTTTGGACTGAGTGAGTACAGTGGATAGTGTTTGAATGTCTTGAGCGTTTATGAATGACATTGTTGATGGACATATTAGAAAAAGGGATATGATAAGATGTCTGTTGCATTTCATTTGATCTATTTAAAAACCAATTATATCTAAATAGCGATGGCAATTGGAAGGATAAATATAAAAACCATTATTCCTCACAGAGCGAACCCTAAGTGCCCTGCTATTAGAAATAAAACAGTTTCATCTACAGCCGTTTAATTGGGACAGAAGCTTGCATTTGAGAATATTAATAGCTTCATTGCTTCTCTCTTTTATGTACGCCTAAAATATCATATCAACTCATTCCAATTAAGTTATCAAAGTCAATTGTAAAGACGTGGTAATTAAAAAAAAATGTGTACGGAGGAGACGGCGAAAAAATCTGAGTCATAAACGAAGTGCTGGCATAGATACTGATTGTTTGGTTTGAAAAAACATATATTCATGCTTCTGTACATGTACACAATTTACTCTATTACTCTGACAAATACTCAGTGTCAATTTTAAGACATTCTGCATTGGTTCTGTAACGGTATATAATATATTCTCATTGATCTCACTGAACCACAACCTCAGTCTAGAACTTGGAAAGTGGAGAATCTCGTCCTGGTGATGGTGTAGCATATACCCATCTTTATATAACAGTTGCTGTTTTTGTGCACACGCAGCAATATGGGACCCAATTAGCTCCGAGCATGTGTTAGGCCTATTAGAATTCAAAATGGCTACCCTTCTTCTCGGTCTTGCCGTGGTCTTCGGGTAAGAAAAACAACCCTCAAGAGTCATCCGACGCCAGAATGTGGAGATAAACAGTGCGAATCAACAAACCGCAAACAAAATACGCTGTCATGGAGGCAGGTGTTGAAGGCCATCCCGCTAAATGTGCTCTGGAGGGGTCCTCTGCGGTTAAGAGCCCCTTTCCCAATACGCAAAACGGTGCCAGAGGTGGCGATGTCTTCCCCACAGCAACACGCCACTTCATTAGCAGATCCAAATGAGCAGATTAATTTACATCGCTATGCCGACGACTCTCTCCTGGGCTGATCAGCTGTGTGGAAGGTCTTGCGTTGCTGCCGCAGTTGCGAAGCTCCTGAAAGCTCACTGCTTATAGGAAGAGCTAACGGATTGTAGCATTGTGCACTTGTAGGAATACCCTTGGAAGAGAAAAAGGTCTATAAGAGGTGTTTTATACCTAATGCAGCAACCTGCTCAACAAAGTCGGTTGTATTGTGTTTTTGTGTTTTTAAAGATCTGCTTTTTATTGGACAATGACGTTATTGTCCAATAAAAAGCAATGACTCCTATTCTATTAACAGCATGATAACGGTACATACTGTCAAACTAGAAAACAAAAAAACAAAAAAAACACTTATCATGACTAGCACAGAGCTAAATATACTGCAGTCTGTATGATGTGTCAGTGGTCATAATTGCCCTTCTTCGTCTTCTTCTTCTTCTCCCTAGCCCGTGAAATGCCAACTGTGTCAGGTTAGCCCCAGCGACGCTACCAGCATGCCTCGGTAGGGTTAGCCCTCCAAATAACACACCTAATTAAAACCCATTCACTTGTACTATCGTCGGGCATCACAGATGACAAGTGATCAGAGGCTCCTGTTGGTAATTAGCGTCTCGCTTTTGAGTTATTTTGCTCCTCTTCCTCTCATCTCCCTTCCCGTTGCAACCATCACCATTCTGATTTGGCTTTTAATTAGCCTTGATGTCTCTCTCTCTCTTCAGCTCTCATTCTAGTCTCTCGCTGCTGTCTGACCTCCCGAGAAGTTTTGGATTGTTGATTTTTCTTTTTTCACGTTAATCTGTCGGGTTTATCTCGTGGCTCCGCTTTTCAAACTCTCGCTATGTCTGTCTGTCTCTAGCTTTCGCTTTTTATTCAACCCATCACCTAAAATAATCTTTTACCCTCTGAGATATTTGTCTGGAAATGCTTTGCTGTCTTCCCTGTCTCTTCTGCTTCCACCATTTCAGCTACTCTCAACCTCATCCACTCCCTCCCTCCACTTTCTCAGCTTCTGCTGGAAGGCTTTACCAAAACAGCAATCTGTCAGGGCCATAGGTTACATTTTGCCATCTGCCGTAAGATTAAATTAGGGGAGCCTCTGCATCTCTCATTGTTTTTGGGCTGCCTCTGCCCTCTCAGATATTTCCTCTCACATCAGGCATGACATGCTGAGAGATGGAGAGAGAAAGACAGAAAGAGAGAGAGAGAGAGAGGGGGGGGGGAGATGGCCTGGATGCCAACCAAGGTTGAGATGAGCTTTTGTGCTCTGTGTGTGTCTGGTAGTGAGATTAGTTGGCATATTATTGTGCCATTTTTCTTTTTTACAGCACACACACACACACCTCCACATCGGCCTATCCCAGACTCATTTTGCTCTCAATATGAGTCCTTGGGCAGTAAGTACAGTACTTGCATTGAATGCCAGAGGAGTCTGAGGAATAGGCTGTTATTGGGTCTCCTCAGCTACTAGTGATAGAGAGAGAGAGGGGGGGGGGGCTTGGTCGAATAAGAGCTTCAGGGTGAATCTGTTCTGTGCAGCCGAATGCTTCCCCAACATCCTGCCCATCAGTCAGACACAGAGCGACAGAAAGAAAGAGAGACAAAGAAAGAGAGTGGCACAGAGAGAGAAAGAGAGAGAGTAAGAGAGTGAGAGAGATACTTGAGTGCCCCAGGGCTGTGTCTGAGAGCAGGGCAGACCCATCGCTCATACAGACAAACTTATTCCATACAAACCTCCTTACGTGAGTGCCTAATGCAAGCTGACACACAAACACACTGCAGACCGACTAACATGCATCGCAAAACCAAACAATAAACAAAAAGCTTAGCGATTGTGATTAGACTTGTGAAGCCTGTGAAATAATCTGCTACCCATCTTGGTTGCATTGCACGGTAGAAGCTGCATAACACTTTCAGCCACAAAACACCACGAGTCACGATATGAACTGGAATGCCTTTGTGGTTTGGACTTCATTATTGGCTACCAAAGATGGGCAATGTGATTGGAAACTAACCGTATTGTCTCCAGACGACAGTGGCTACTAAATGCCAGAATGAACCAGCCACTTTCACTGTTCTACCAGCAAACTAGGACCTCAAAATGATGGTTGGCATGTAGCAAACGTACTAGCTGCAGCAAAAAAAAAAATCTATCTGCATCTGTCTATTTGGTGGTAATTTTCCACCTTGCACAGTGCACATTCATGAAAAGTCCTAATTGAAAACGAGCTAGCCGTTCATCAACCTTCCCAACCTGTGAAGGTGAATGCGAGGTCGTTTTCCAGACAATACCGTAATGCCCGCCATTGGCGCGGGTCTCGTCTGATCTCCCACCCCCCACTCAGTTTAGCAGATGTGCAATGTGCTTCACCTGCTAAATGATGGGGAAACAGGCCTGTGTGTGAAATGGACTGGCCAAATGGAGCTTGGACCTCTCCCTGTCTGTCCAAGCAATTAGGGAACTGATTAGCTCGACCGCAGAGAACAATACGGGCTTTGCTAATAGACTAACATCTCAGCTGTAATGTAATGATGATGATGCATACACGTGCATGCACTCACATACACACAGGCATGCAGATGCGCACACACGTGCATGCGCCTGTATACTCGAACACACACATACAGGTGTGTGAGACGCAGTAAGAAAGCAAGGCACATGAAATTAGCTCAAATTATAGGAAGAGGCATAATTGTCCAGTGTCCATGGACATTTCTAAGAATAGTTTGGTCTGCACTGAATAAGGAATGGTAATGCTGGGCTAGGAGAGGAGAGGTGAGAGAGAAAGAGGGAGAGACATTAGACACAGGAAGGATTTGTGCACATGCTCGTGCACACACACACACCAGCCGACCCTTCCAGTGACATCTGGACAGCAGTAATAACACGGTGCAAAATGCCATCCCAGAGAAACTGCACATTAACACCCGACTAGTGGCATACTAATGGCAGTTATCACAGGCCCTCTCTCTTCAGCTGTCACTCTTACGTACCGGCAGAAAGAGAGAGAGAGAGATGGAGAGACAGAGAGAAATTTATCAGGTGATGGATACCAAGTGATGTATGCATCCGTGAGACTTGGTTGGAATGTATGGAGGAGGAGTCCAGTATGCAGCCAGTATGGCACAGTTATCAGCAAAACTCCATAGTCCATGGTTGTTCATCACCCAACTACCAAGCTGCCTTTATTTTTTTTAATCATCAAGCTAAATCGCATAAGCTTTTGGCAACTCAAGAACAGACCAAAAAACAAGAAAGCATCTAAAAGGAATCAACACACATTAGACCAAAAAAAAGAAGGAAAAAAAAGAGACAATGATGTCATTCAGGCAAAAAAAAACACAAAAAAAAACCTCTCTGGGCTTTATCTGAACAAAACAGTGAAAGTTAACTTTGCCTTTTTTAGTCTTTGAAATCATCTTTGAAATCCCGCTTATTTGTATTTTGAGAAATTAGCCTTTGAACAGCACTTTTTTTTTAACTTCAAAAACTCCCTGTCTGGTTTAATGATATCGGGAGGAGGGAGGGAGGGAGGGAGAGGAGAAAAGATGTGGAACAAAGTCTCCACAGAGGCGGAAAAATCTCTTAATGCATAACAAAGTCCATGTGTTTGATTAGATGCATTTAAGGTGCTTATATGGAAATAGCAGTCTCATTTCCATTCCAGCAGTGTGTGTGTGTGTGTGTGTTTCTTAACCAGAAGTGGCTGTGTGTGTGTATGTGTCTGTATTGTGAAAGCGGGTGTGGGGGTGTTCTTCCCATTTCTCACACACTACTGGCTGCTTTAATCTTCAGTCGTTAACAGGCAAACAGCAACAGGCCTCCCTATCAACATGGGGTAAATAAATTTCAGTCTAAACACACACACACACACACACACACACACACACACACACACACACTCATACACTACATCACAGTTGCATTCCACATACACTCATAAAGTCTACATTTGTAGATGTTGTGCTCACATTTCATCAATGCACATGACTGCTACGGGCCTGGCTTGGTAATGTCACCCCGCAATTATGACGGCCGAGTCCCCCCCCCCCCCCCCCCACCCTCCCCCCCGTAAGTGATTGTACTCATCTTGCAGAAATGGACCCATGCACCAGAATGCACTGTAATAGTAGGTAAACATGAGGTCAGGATAGGCTAACCAAGAAATGGTTGCTAAATGGTACAAACAAATCATTTCTTAAAAAAAAAAAAAAAAAAAGGTTTGCAATGACCCTGCTATTTGTTGTGGTGATGTAAATGTATATTGGCACTTTGAATGCATGCAAGTGTGTGTGTGTGTGTGTGTGTGTGTGTGTGTGTGTGTGTGCATGTGTCTTGATGAATGCTTACATATGTGCAGGTGTGTGTGTGTAAGAGTATGCATTTAGAATCGGTGTGTGTGTGTGTGTGTCTACGTGCATGCATTTACTGATATACTGAAATGTGCACCTTCGGGTCAGATTCCCTCTACCACTCTATTTTCAAATGAGTATCATATTCATTCACATTCCCCCATCATCATAGACACCCCCCCCCCCCCCCAAAAAAAAGTCCACATGGAGATTACAATCGGAGGCTTGTCATGTTCAATTTTAGAGGCGATTTGTCCCAATCACCATCTCTCCATTTCCTCCTCATTTCATTCACTTATGTCACCGTGATCAAAGGCGTTCACCTTAGTTTCCTCGTTGCTGGGGGAAAAGGACAGGTATTTAAACTGGCTGCTTCCATAAGGCTCCCCTGACAGGCCTGCATCATCATGAACAAACCTGGGAAACAAGGTAGAGGATGCAATACTAGACAATATCGCTGGCTATGTTTCTGAATCCTAATCATAATAGATGGCGGGGCTTTATTCAGGGAATCGAGGCTCAGTAGGGGAAGGGCAAGTGACAATTTTAGTATTATTATTATTATTATGACGAGAAAAGTTCAGAGAAGAAAGACAGAAAGAAAGTAACAAACAAACAAAGTCTCTTTCTGTCTGTATGCAGAGGTCATATGATATTAAGTTGGCGGACATGCAAACAACCCTATGGCTCAAAGGCCAACCCTTTGGCTCCACTCAAAACTGATGCCATGTGAAAGGGCATGAACTGTGATTAGAGACCTCTGGTTGAAACTTGTCTCTTAAGGCACGACTGGCAGGGCAGAAGGCCTCTGGTCTGGGTCAATTGTGGTAAGGCGAACTTATAGACCAAATGGAAATTGTGAATATATTGCATTTCTAAGGAAGAGTTAGGCATTGTGTTGGAATAAAGCCTCTGAATTCAGTGAGTGAAATGTTTCTCTACAAACTCTGAGATCAAGAGGTATGTGGAGGCCGTCTAGTACAAGAGAAAGAAATAAAGAGAGAGAGGAAGAAAAGGATCAAGAAGACAGACAACAGTCTAAATGGAAAGGAAAAGGATTGCTCTAGAAATCTGCAGTCATTTCAGGGTCATTGCTTGGTGACCATGTTACTGACAGTTCCCCCTATACCACAGGACATGCTCAGTCTCCTAAAAATGAAGCATGACAAGCAGAACTGCACCTTCTGCAATTCTGCTTCACCGCATGCTGTCTAAATATGAGCAAAAATGGCATGCTCATAGCTGTACCCTCTCCAACTCATCTTCTTAAAGTACATTCAGTCCAAATGATATCTATCTATCTATCTATCTATCTATCTATCTATCTATCTATCTATCTATCTATCTATCTATCATGATCAAGAAACTATCCTTGATCAGACTCTGCAATAACAGATTAACTCTTTTACTCTCCAGTCCACTATGCGTTCCTGAGTTACACCCTGATGGCCCAATATCAACCTTGTAGCGGTCGCTGGCGGTTAAGCCGGGTGCCAGTCAGAGTCTCAGTCTGATAAAATAGAATTTATAGTATACAGCTGGCGAAACCCTACAAAGGAACAGGTATAGGTACCAACCCCTTGAACTATCAGTACACACGAGCCAGGGTCCACAAAATACATTAGCAAGCAAGAAAAACATAACACCGCAAAGTTCAATATTCCCCACAGTGTATTATACAGGCAGGGACAGTATAAAAGTCCAACATACAGTGCAACAAACAGTTCAACACACACCAGAGACAAGTGCTGAGTCTTATCAGTCTGTGTCCCTATGTACTAAAGTTCCCCGCTCAGTGGAGACTTTCTTGGTTTCCACAATTACTGTACTTTTCTTGAAATTGCTGAAATTGCTGAGTTTTGTCATAATTTCGTTTTTGTCTTTGTCGGCTTTTTGTGAGGTTACACTGGGCAAATGTTGTGAGGTCCTGAAGTTTGATGATTGTTTTGTAGTTGGGGGTGGCATCCCGTGACTGGAGTAGGGCATCTGTGGATCCTCAGAGGGTCTGTCCAAGGTTCAGTTCAGCAGGGCTGACTCCAGTGGATTCTTGGACGGTGGAATTGAGAGCAAAACGTAACTCTGGTAGGTGTTCATCCCAGTGTTTGTGGTTCTCTTCATAGGAGGCAATCATTGTTTTTCATGTTCGCTTTATTCTCTCTGTCATGTTGGTTTGTGGGTGGTATTTTGAGGTCATTTTTTGTTTCAGGCTCCATTTTTCACAGGTGGCTTTGAAAATGGAGGAGATGAACTGGCTTCCCTGGTCCGACAGATGGTAGTTGGGGACTCCCCATCTATTGAGCATTTCCTGGGTGAGTATTCTTGGTATAGTCTCTGCTGTTGCTTTTCGTAGGGGATATAGCTCCACCCAACGGGTGTTGTAGTCCACAAAGACCAACAGGTAGACATTTCCCTTGGAGCTCCTAGGAAAGGGGCCCATCAAGTCCACTCCCAGCATCTCCCAGGGTTGGTTTACCATGGTCTGTTGCAATTTCCCTGCAACCTTGCGGCTCTCAGGTTTGAAGCGCTGACACACCTGACAGTTTTCAACAAAAGTCTTGACATCGAGGCTCATTCGAGGCCCAATATGCCAGAGCTTGCAATCTCTTGTAGGTTTTGTACCTGCCAAGGTGACCAGCCAAGGGGTCCTTGTGGAACATCTGCAGCAGTTGTGGGACTCTTAATTATGAGGATTTGATAGGTGGTTTTATGAGGCAATTGTAGCACGCGATAGACTTTGTCCTCCAAAATGGTGTACTTTGTGGAGTCCGTTAAGGTGACTTCTCCCTCGTCCATCACAGCCTGGTACAAGTGCTGGCATCAGTGTAAACAACAAAAGGGAGGTCAAAGTTTGGATGCCCTCGGATGGGTGGGGAAACCAGACATGTCTTCAGCATTTCAAAAGCAGACTGGCACTCAGGTGTCCACTTGAATTTGGCTCCCTTGCGCTTCAGTGCATTCAGGGGTTCTGCCAGCTGAGAGAAGTTTGGGACGAACCAGTGGGACCAGCCGGACATGCCAAGGAAACGCTGGACGGCCTCAAGGTTAATCAGCACTGGTAATTCCTCTACTACCTTGGTTTTGTCTGGATCCACCTGAATACCTGGCAGATACAATGTGACCCAGGAACTTGAGGGAGGTTTGGAAGAAGTTGCACTTCTTCATGTTGCCAGTCAGCCTTGCCTCTCTGAGTTTTTGGAAAAGCTCCTGGAGGTCATTAAAGTGCTGTTCCCTAGATGATGATGTCATCCAGGTAAACAAAGCAGATAATACCGCTCAGCTCTCCCAAGGTCATTTCCATCAGCCTATTGCACGTTCAGCCGTCCAGGTGGGGATCCCTTTTTGAATTGCCCTGCCTGAGGTTCCTTTCATTATGTTTTTTCCTAATAAGGTTTTCTTCACTGAGGGTCTAAGGTTGGTGGTGCCAGTTAGAGTAGGTTAGGCGAGGTAGGTGAGTTAGGCTCATTACAGTATGTCTTTTTTCACATACTATTTTATGTCTTTGCTTTGTTCCCTTTTTTTTTTGCATGGTTTTGTTTTGTGATTGATAGCTGATTGCTTATATGCAGGTAAGCTCATTCCTTTGAGACATGCTTTGTGACGAAGCCCTGTATAAATATACTTGACTTGGCTTGACTTGGAGAGATGCCTCAGCAAATGAAACGTCTTTAAGTGGCGATAATGAGAGCATTGTCAGCTTTGCACCCTCTTCTTATGCCCTTCCTGCCTTTCATTTGTCGTTGGTTTACTTTGCAATGCCCCTGGATAAAGGACTTGCTTGGTTGGCCTACTTTTTCTTATAAGTCTATTATTTGTTGACGAGCGGAAAAATAATACCATTACTGTGTATGAAAGCATCACCTTTAAACAATAATATAACGTTCCATTTATAGGCCTTCATATTTTTTTGCTCATATTATCTCTCTGCTCTGTAAAAGTATATGTGGGTGTGAGTCTAAACCGTGCTCAGTGTGGATGAAGATGGAGTGATTCTAGGACACCAGGATATACTGTTGAGCCTTCTGGAGGTGCCATGGGTTTCATGTCACAAATCATCTGTGATGGGAAGTGCCCACTTCATATATTTCTCACCCTAGTATGATACCACATGGGATGTTCACATCACACCCTGTGTATTGGTGAATGCATATTTTATCCTGAGTTGTGACAGCATGAAAGAAATTGAACTCACACGAAAAAGCAGTGTGGCATAACAGTGTCTGCGGTGACTTTTTCGATGACAGCCCTATTCTCTTTCTCACCTCTCGTTCCTTTTCTTCTCCCCTGACAGTGCAGCATCCACAGTGACAAGGCCTTTTTGTCACTGACCATTACCCATGTGTAAATTTACCTCCCCACTGACTTCCACTTTGTTGATGCTGTTGCAGTCTACATCAGCAAACAAAGAACTATGCACACCACACACACACACACACACACATACACACACACACACACATTCATGCATACACACCTCATTCACCTGCACAGATAACAACAGTGTGCAACAAAAAACAAAAAGCAAATAATGGCAACCAATGGTATGGGCATGGAATTATCCACCAATGTGACTAAAAATATGGTGGGTGGCTCACATTTCAATATATTTTAGATTTTTTTTTTTTACAGCAATTTGCAGTTTTGTATTAAAAAAAAGTCATTTTTAAATATATTATGTGCATATTTGTTACTCAGATATACTCCTGTCATGCATATCCCCCACCCCATGTCATCACCCTATGCACCTATAAAGCGCTGGCACACTCGCAGGTTTTAGTTATTGTGAAAAGCAGAATCGAACCTACTAGGAGTTTGATACCATTGAGTGTGCAGACCTAACAACACAGAACAAAAAGAATCAGTCCTCATGTTTATTTGTTCTTCCTGGTGATATGGCCTCAGTCTATCATGAACTGAACGAGCCACTGGCGATGGGGAAATGTGCTTCCTCTATGTGAACCACAAATTTCATTTTCCATCGCACATGCCTCCCAATTACCCAATTTGTTTATAGCCTAAGCTGATTGGGAGCGGATCTTGAACCAACAAATCACATCGTGTTGTTTTCCAGCCTTGGCTCTACTGTGCTGGTATGTTAACTCATTCATTGCAGTTTCTGGAATAGGGAGGGACAGACGGGTTGAAGGGGTGATCCTGCCAGTGCAACACAGGAAGTAGGTCTATTAGTGATTCATTGTTTTAAATGTGCAGTGAAACCTCATTTATCGGTACCCTCAGGAGAATGGAGGTTATTAGATTTAGATTAGTATGACAGTGTCATAATATAGTATAGCTGAAACGCTGAAACACCTGGTGGAAGCTTCTTCCAAAACATGAGATGATCCAAAATGTCATGACATATGAAGATAAGCCTTTAATTTGGGAGTATCAACAATTGAACCAAATTATAGGAAGCTTCCAATTCCAATTAAATATGAGGCCCTACTGTGTGACAGGTCTTATTTGTGACTGTATGAACTTACATTAACCACATGCAATTAGGGCCTTGTCATGAGGCAGCAGGCCTGAGGAACAGCTGGTTGCATTGATAAGTAGGAAATCAGGTAACAACTTCCAATTATAACCACAGAATGCTGCAATATGTGTTTGCAAACTAATAATTAACCTATTATCTACCACAGTCTGCATTTCACGTGAATAATACTGACTGTTGAAAGATGCAATATATTGTTACACGGTTTCACTCTGTACTATTTTGCACTTTGACAGCATAGGAGGTATACAGATAGACAATAATTGGCAGGGTTATCTCTGCTTCTTTTTGTTTCAATATCATCTTGAAAAACCTGAAATGCCCAGAGAAGAAAATAGTGTCGGCACTAAGCTTTGTGATGCACCGAAGCGTGTCCTGGCAGATATATTAGTTGCACCTTTGCCTAATTTATTGTTTGTTTGCCTCACTTTTGTCCACTGAGGCTAGCACCTAATTGGAAATAGAAACCTAATGAAAAACTGATGAAAAAGGCTCCGGCCCCAGACACGACGAAAACACTGCGTAACCGCGCTTTCTTCTTGTTCTTTGTGGCTTCATGCAAACCAGCCACTTAAAAACACAAACCAAACAAAAAATATTCTATTCAGCAACAAGAGTGAGGAGAGCGTATAGAGGGAGGTGAAGAAATGACTTAAGAACCAGGGCCTTGGAAAAGGGAATTTTCTTTTAATGTCGTTAATTATATCTGTGTTATTTATCTAGTTATTTTCTGTGTCATTTCAAGTTCAGGTGTTCTTTGAAACAAGGAAGTGTGTGTGTGTGTGTGTGTGTGTGTGTGTGCATGTCCACGGCAGGCTAGTTATAAAAAAGGACCCAGACCTACACTGAAAATGCCTTCATGAATCCAAGCTGTGAACCTTCCTCTAGATTCCTCACCACGTTCAACAACTCTGAGAGGGCTATTAAGCTAAGAATCTCTTCAAGTAGTGAAGAAAATCAATCCATGTTCTCTTAGCTTTTAGCATTTAGCAATACCTTTTTAAAGTTCCAGTCCACTACCAAAATATTTAAACGGGTTGTGGATCAGATTCTTTGAGTTACCATTGAGGGATCTTTGATATTTTGCATGACGTCTCACTTTTCCTCGTGATTGGATTATCCATAAATCTCTTCAAACACTTGATTTCAATTCCTAGACGGCGCCACCCCCTTCGACCTTCAGAACAACTTTCACTAAACGTGGTTACTGAAGCATCTACAAAAAAACGACTCGGCACGTCATCAGTCTGAGTTCTTTGATTAACCGTCTGTTATGTGTTACCAGTACCAGTTATGAATCCCTGATGGTCCCCTTGGTATGGGGCTTCGGTGTCAACATGGGTTGCTGCAAGACAAGGTGACAGGCGAACCACCCCACTCCGATGCACACAGTTGTGAATCCGCACATGACGTTTTGACGCTCAGAGGGGTTTAAAGGGCATGTATGTACACTCGACTGGAACTGGCATGGACACACACACACGTGACCACACACAAAGCCGTGTAACCATGGACGAAAACAGCAGTGTTTTTTGTTTTTTTACCCCTCCTGGTAACGAAAAGCAATAAAGGGGCAGAATGTGTAACATGAGTTGACACGCCATTCCTCCCAGCCACTGCAGGGTAGACTTTTCTTATTTCACCGGAGTGCACTAATGAGGAGGGGGGAAAAAAACAAAAAGCATTTGTTTGTGGACATGGCTGCTCTGTGGCTGTCTGAAGAATCTTGAGTGGGGTGTTGTGAAGGAGGCGCCAGCTACTCCAGGGGCTTCGTCTTCACCAGTGAGCCGGGCATCTTGACACCTCCATAGCCCCGCTTACACTTATAAGCATTTCTTTCCCCCCACCCTTCTGCCACGCCATTTGAGTAGAAACATTGTGGCATGCTCTTGACCTAATTTCAAGTTCTAATTCTATAATGGGTTTCAGTCTAATTTAAGCAAGCTGGTACATATAATTACAAGGAAACAGATTGTTACTTAATTGGAGTTTTTTCTCGAGGCGGAGAGGCTGGCAATGTTTTCTGACTGGTGTGGGAGATGAACGCCGCAACACTTGTGGAACCTCTTCCAAGTTGAAGATTTCATTAGTTAAGCTGCTTTGTATCTTTGTGTCATATTGTCATACAACTTAACAGAGGATGTAGTCAATCCAGTTGCACAGCAAAATAGGGTAGATAGGATGATAGTTGTATGAGTCAGCATACTATTGCAACATACTGAGAACACAGTGATAATGCTCTATCTCACTTTATGTCTCTCTGTCCCTATGTTTTTCACACACACACACTCCACACACTCCTCGCTTGACCCATGTGTCCCCCATTTATGCCACTATCTAGGCTCGATGCTGTCAGCGAGTAGATGTCTGCTGTTTGACCCCCAAGATTCTCTCAGACCATCACAGCAGAGCACCAATCTGTCAACACAGTCTCCTCTCTCTCCCCATCGCACAAGCATCAACCCCCTCCCCCCTCCCACAACCCTCACACTGTCAGGACATTTCCTCAAGGAAAAGAACTGAAAATGAGACAGATAGATATGAGAAAGTTAGAGGATTCATGCATATCTGGTTCTGTGAGGAACCTGATGTTCTTGTGTGTAGTCTGTCTGCAATTCTGCGGGCATAACATCAATGATTTGAACGTGAGAAAGGAATCTATGCAATCTAAGCAATCATTTCTTTCATGCTAAAATACACCAGCTTGTTCATTTCATAACAGTGATCCAGTGATATATACACCAAACACAAAAAACAACAGTAGGCAAGCATGAAACTGATTTGAAATACGTATTCAGGCCTGTTTCTATTTTATGTTTGTGATTCAAATGTGAGGGTATACCATTGAGGAAGCTCGCCCAGGGGTGGAAACACACATATATTATTGTATTCATGAGGGTTCATACCATGTATGCATATATATGTGTACATATATATATACACATCAAGAGAGATATGCACAGCATGTGCTGACACATTGGATGACAGGTTTCATTGTAACTTCAGTATCATTCTGCACATCCATTTCCCATGTGAGAAGAAAAAAAAAAAAGCAGTTGCCCATACCATCACTGTCAATTTGCAAACGATCGCATTCCCTCGGCTTTTATCGCTATCATCATCAAAATAGAGTGACAAAAACAACAACTGCTGTGGGGCATTCTCACTTCCGTAAAATAATTGAAAAACAGTGTGGTGCATCATTGTTTTAATTTGTGTTATGACTGCAGCTGCGCAATAATATTGTATTTCTTTGTTGCTAACGTCACAAATGGCATGTTTCCGAGCCAGTGACTAATGTGAATAACAAGGTGCCTTGGTTAATCGTCCCTGTTTTTCATAAAATTACATCTGAACTTTGTTTGAGCGTTTCACTCAGCCAATTAGTGGTGTTATCGCGGGTCTGTCATTTTTGCTATTTTCCCCGGGAAGCATTAAATACAATAAACTGCTCTGTAAAACACAACGACAGTGGAGTGGCACTAAAACATGCATCGCCTATTACCATGAAAAGGTCAAGTCCATTGAACCTAAACAGGTTGTGAAAAGATGCTATGCAACAACAATGACAATGACACTCAAAACTTTAAGTAACGTTGGCCATTTTAATGATCAACTGACCTGATTTGCTGTATTATTTCCTTTCCAGGAACAATTCTGCTTAATAAAAATCACGTTAGGGAATTATGAAATCTTGGGGGAGATATTCCCTGGTTCTTCATGCACGGAAAATGTTCACTATTAGTTCTGGTAAATTGCCGCGAATGTGCTCCTTCGTTCTTGTGAGCGTTGCATTAAATTGGGGTCTATAATCTCTTTACATTTATATAATCTCTCCCAAGCCCTATTTAGGCAGCAACATAAAGAATCGGTCTCTTGGAGCAGAATCAGAGTATGTTATCTGTCAAACACTGAATTCTGTACATTACATGGGAATGCACACAATATTTATGCCTCATCTGGGGCAGAGAAAAAATAAACCGAGTGCAGAGAGAACCTGGCAATGAACAAGAGACAAACAACAAACAAACTGCTTCATTTGGGATGAATCTCGATGAGCCCTTCCCGGATAAAGCAATCAATTGTAAATACCCCACTTTGGTGGCACTGCGTTGTCCCTGTTGTGGGCGGGCAAATGGGAAACAGAGTGCCTAACTGGATCAATAGCCATCCCCGCCTCATCATCAGACTGCATGATTGGGATTTTTAGCTCCAGACTGCAGGCACCAATCATAGCCTCTCGAATTAGCTAATTCAAACTGCATTGCACATCAAAATCTGTCTATTTGTGCCCCTAGACAAACATCAAGCCCAGCTTTGAAGAACAGGCACAAGGACAGTACAGTCAGCTGGGAATGGGAGCATCCTTGACCAGTCCAGGAACATATTTGATTCTTAGCAAAATCCAAAAGGTTCTTGGAGCCGTAAAGCACATGCATTGATTAAATGTTGAATATAGGACAGACTGTGAAGAAAATGGTACAGTTCTGTTTTGGTGAACCCCTTGCTTCAAGTTTTCTAATTCTAATATCTTTCTTCACCATCAAGATTGATTTTCTCTCTCCCTCTTTTGAGGATTGGGAACTTTGCTGGGAAAGCTGCCAACTCTTTGGTACTGATCATTTTCAATCTCCTACATCTCCTCTGCATCTCTTAAGCCCCGCTTCCCTGCCTGCCCCTCTCTGAAGACAAGGGACCCTTCTCTATTATTTCCTCATCTGATCTCCCCCGATGCACTCACGGTGCTCATCCCGGCTCAACCCCTCTTCTGTTAATCCTGTCTTTCATCTGGCGTTGGGGGACCTTTCAGCCTAAGGTTCATTTATGATATGAGTCAATTGTGCAGCTACCTGTACGGCCTAATACACACACACACATAAATAATCCCATGAGCCCTCTGTTTTTCCCTGATCATCACACAAACCCAGCAATACCTTCAGAGAAGAACACTATCAGCCTTGACTTTTTAATCACCAGCATCTTGCTGTACCAGTGAGCATCTGTTGATGTGGATAATCTCCCCTGGAAAAATCTGCCCCAAACCAGAATTTGCTCAGTTATTCCTGTGATTTTGTTCAGTTCAGTCAACATTTGTGAACACGAACAAATCTTGTTCAACAGAGAGATAAAGCCCGGCGCCGCAGTGACAGTTAACGGCAGGCCAACGGCGTCGCCGCTGTGACATAACCCAGGGTGATTTCTGGTTTATACCTGTTAGCAGTACTAGGAGACGGAGTAAACTCTCTTGGATGGGCCCTCTAAGAGTACACAACTACAGCTTTTCAAACGTTGTAAATAGAACAGTTGCGGGTTGTGACTCTTGATGGCATCGCACATTCAAGTCTGTGGGGGAAAGAGTTGCTCATGTTCACAAATATTGATTGATGTGTCTGTGATCACTGTGTGAATTCTATTTTAGGGTGGATTTCACTTCAAATAAGGAATCTATCATCCTGCAGTCGCTCACTCCTGGGCTTGCAGTGGACTGTCAAAAAATATCTCTGCATGGTATTTTTCTTCCTATTGTTATTCTAACCACTGGCAAACAAAGCATTAGTGTGCAGCCATTTCAATCTCTCCGCAAGTACTACAAAACAGTGCAGTCTCTAGCATTTTAAAGCTTTAGCCCAAACATGGCTATGAAAGCCTGTCCTGTCATGTTTCATCAGGGCATTGTCTAACTGGTAAAGGCTAACAAGGGTGAGCGCTTGGAGCGTACAGAGCCATAACCCAACCCTCCCCCTTTAGCATGCTGCTGTGCCCCTTCCTTCCACAGCCTTCACATGGCATGAATGTCAGGCAGATACTGGCTGTAAATGAAAGGTTTATCCTGTAGACACTAGGAAGACAGTATCAAAAATGAGTAGAGTGAATGCTTTAGATGAAGGAGAAGTGCTTTGGAGAAGCCACTAGCAGACTAGAGTACATTGGAGTCCTTAAAAGGGTTGGTTTAGCATACTGAAGAATAATGGAGGGAAAATCCCCATGTGGAAAATTATTTCTAATATTATAAATGATCTTAAATTGTTTTCCCTGACTCACTTGAAACCAAAATTAAAAGGGGCTTCTGAATTGTTTATTTGGAGGAAAATCACAAACAGACTTTGAAACACATCCACAGCGTAGACCTGCAACCACTGATCCAGTGCACACAGGATCAAACCTTAGCGCATCAAGCAGACAGTTATGTACAAAAGGATGCTAATTCCGCTGGACTAAGTACAGAAACCCGGCCTTGTATACCCTATCCCCCCATGTGTTTGCCTGGCACCACCCATGAACAAGCCAGCTTCCAAAACCGAGGAACAATACAGTCGGGCAAAGCCGAGAGATCTATCTGCTGCCCGGATTTAAGGGAGGACTTACACAATTCCACTTTTGGCACAGGCTGAAAATGCAGCCACAGGCTTGCAATAAAAGATTAATTGAATAAAAATGGTGTTCCAGTCAATAGGAGACAGCACAGCAGCATGAAGGAGATGGGGGATTATAAGGTTAGACGAGTGCTTCTGAACAAGCCCTGCACATTGACCAGCCCCTTTAGTGAACGCCAACTTGGACTAGCCATCAAAGACCTGGCCTGCTTCCTAACAGAGATACTAAGCTTCTGTTTTTGAACTCTTCTTTTGTTATTTATTTATTTCTCTCGTTCGTAACTGGCCCAGATTTAACTAAGCTCTTTAAAATCATCTATAGTCACAGAGCATTTTCAAAGTGCTTCTCTTAAGAAAAAAAACATGAAATCTTCAGCATGCTGATGTAGAAATTGTGTTCATGGGGGTGCATAACAATTAAAAAAAGTTAAATTTTTCTCCAGTTCAAATACCAGGGAACTAAAGGAAGAAGAAGATGGCGGTTGCGCCTTGGCATTCAGAGACCTCCATGAACAATCAATGACATTCCTCTCAGTATGCATTCCATCGCGTCAATACTGTGAAGTCTTTGAGCAATGGCATCAATATCACAACTCAACATCTCACTGGAGGCGAGCCACTAGGAGACCAGACTCAACAAAAGACGTAGAATAAGCTAGTAATGAGATTTCTCTTTAAATATTTCAGTCCTCAAGGTATCAGATAAAAACATGCAGGCTCACAGTACTAGTTATGGGTGTAACTCTTGAGAAAATCTATTACTAACTAAGGGAAAGAAAGTAATAATCCAACCTCCCCCAACATTTGATGTTCCCTTGAGCACTTACCTTAGTGGATCTATCTATCTATCTATCTATCTATCTATCTATCTATCTATCTATCTATCTATCTATCTATCTATCTATCTATCTATCTAACCATCTGCCTGTGTAGGTTTCACTATCTGTCAGTGAAACTGTAAAACTTCTATGCATGTCAGTGATGTACCTGTAGCATTCGTTCTCAGTCATTTCATTTATCTGTTCATCTATCCAGCTCCTAACTTTTCTGCAACTGCTTTAGGCTACATAAGGTTAATTAGGAAGCTAGGGTAAATTTAGAGAGAGGAGGACGGATCATTTTGGAGGGAAATTCAGAAAGGTCAGCCATTTTCTTCTGGTCAGCAGGATATGTCCTAATGAAGACAATCTCCCTGGTGCAGAAAAGCGCTGGCTATAGTGAGGACTATAATTATCCAACACCCGTGGGGTAAATGTATGAGAAGAGTTCATTACATTCAGATATCAATTTGTAATAGTTGAAATTTTTGGGAACATGGTTTTGAGCATTAGAATTGGTTTTGATGGCAACACTTCCGGGTTCCAGTCTTTTAGTACAGATCTCCTTGACTGGAAATACACCATCTCTAACAACCTAAACACAAGTACAGATTCTGTACAGACCTACAGCACATTCATAGAAATGATGAATTAATTAAAGTATTTCTTGTGCCTTACACTCTTCAATTAAGGTATTTCCTTCATTCCAATAAAGTACATAATGAAACCTGGGATAAAAGATACTTCCTGTAATTGATGGTTACTTGAAATGGTGTTTCTAAGAAAGTGCAGCCCAATTCCCAATCTTAAACCTGGGCTGTTACCATCCTGAAGCTGTGACAACTATAATGTAGTTACCTGAACTGATGAGTAATACCAGAGTATTTATTTACTTAGCTACAGCTATAATTACTTGGCAACATACTATTCTTACTATATTCCCATAGGAAGGCAAAATCAAAGATGAGATCTCATATTTATACCTTTTATTTCTCCCAGACATGAATGAGCTCTTTTGATGAGACTAAAGCATTAGCATTGGGTTAAAACGTGTGGTTATGGTTCCCACACACTACACAACTTTCAAAGTCGTCAGATCGCTGCACTGTTCACACAACACAACTTTCTGTCTTGTAATCGGGTATCTTGAAGTCGTTGGGGTTTGCAGACTACATGACTGATCGGCGGTCACACATTACAAGGTCTTTCACCAGGAGGAATCCCCGACGAGTCTGTCTGGTCTCCAAAGTGAACGGGAAATGATGTGAGACCTTGCGCGAGGCAGGATGCTTTTCTTACAAAAATGGATGTCCGCAAGAAGTTGTTTGTGCGCTGATTTGCAGTAAAAAAAAAACAAGGATAAGTAAAGAATAAGGAGGAGAGAATGGTTTGAGAGACTCCCCCTGGTATACCCCTCACCTTGTGTCTTGCTTTCCCATTGGCTGTAGCTTGTCGCTGTGCTCTCATTGCCGGTCACAATCATTTTCAGACTACAGGACTCCCTGATAGGTCCAGATATTTAGATATCTCTCGAGAGATCTCTTGAGTCTCTTGGATCATGTCTTTGAACAGTTTTGAACAGTTCACACATGGCGATTGGGAGCGAGTGCTGTTTTGCCTATGATCTGGGGCTTTTGTCGGCGAGCTCCATAAACTGTCTGCGAGTGGAAAATCAGGGCTACAAGCGTGTAGTTTGAACTCGGCATTTGGGGAATAAGAAGAGATGAGAGACAAGCGCGTGTGTAACAGCCAAGATAGTCAGGCTATCTCAGGGTGACATTGTATGAAAGTGTTGAAGTAATTCAGAAAGAATCAATTAATAGATAAATAAATCGTATGGCTGACTGGCCCCCAGTGTCTTCCTTCCTTAACAACAAATCAACACTGTAACACTAACATCTGTTTATTTGTGATTAGATTATACAATTCTTCTAAAGTGTTAATACTTATTCAAGTATCTGTGAAGAAGTATACAGTGCTTCAATTCTATTCCCAAAATGTATTGAAATATTAATTTTTTGGAGTGCATTCTGACTGAATAGTGGTGCAGGGATGACATATTTTTGTAGGCCAACCTGGAAGTTAGCATCGCCCTGATTCCCTTGACAAAAAGCCAATTGTATTATTGCAGAAAATAAGCTCTGTGACAAACAAAAGTTTATGATGCTTACACGTTTTGTTCAGCAAGACAATCTCCACAATCTTCACACCACTTTTATGATTTTTGAAGCGCAAATGGAATTGGCAGAAGTAAAAAGCTAACATTAGGTTATAAATGAACTACACCACGGTCGCTTTACTTCAACGTCACCACCACTAATATTACTATAAATTGATAAATCTACAAGTTGGAAAGTTTGAGTTAGAATAGTTTGGAAGAGCGCGAGTATAAACACAACTAGAGGCTGTAAAGGCGGACTAGTGCATAGATGAGTTACTGTGTTTGGCGTGATGCGTTTAATGTCCCCGACAACCTCTGTAGTCTCATTTAGCCACTTGTTAGCAACCGCCTTTTTTTAGACACGTAAAAAGCCTCAAAATTCACGAGTG
The DNA here is from genome assembly GCA_034670385.1 of Hoplostethus mediterraneus. Taxonomy (NCBI): domain Eukaryota; kingdom Metazoa; phylum Chordata; class Actinopteri; order Trachichthyiformes; family Trachichthyidae; genus Hoplostethus; species Hoplostethus mediterraneus. The sequence goes on from JAXDDW010000165.1 coordinate 361,197, forward strand.
GGGTATTTGCTGAGGTATTTTATGTCCTAGAACAAAATGTGAAAACCTCTTAAGCTTGTGTTAACCACAGACCTTATCTCAGGAAATCTAACCAAAAACCCATTAAAAAAAAACATTTACTTCAAGACGGGGGAAGTGCAAAAATGCTAACTCATTTCCTGGTTTTAGGACTTCCTGCAACACTATTTGGTTCTCGAATACAATGCTGTTGCGGTGCCCATGCTATGCTAAAAAATAACATGCACATTTCCCTCGATATTCCCCGAACGCATTGATTCACTCCTATAGCGAATAACATGGATATATTTTTCATCAGATGGCCTCACCTACCTCATTTCACCCAAGAAATATTTTGCTGTTCACACCATGATGCTCCGTCTTCAAGTCTATAACATCTCTGGTAGGTGTCAGGCTCTGAATTGGCTCCTCACTGTTCTTCAAACCAGCTGTCATTGTGAACTGACGGGAGACAATGTAACACATTTCTATATCCTTCATGTGAGAATGATGAGCCCAGATGGGAAGTGACAATTTCCAGTTTGTTTTCTTTGCTCTAACGGGTGGTATAGAGCATGTGTTAATTTAAATCCTCCTCTTAGATTAAGTGATGGTTGCTTACAAAAACATAAAAAAACATATTTGTATTTATTTCCACCAAGATAATGAGGTATATGATATTTTTAAAAAAGGATAAATGTTGGTCGTTTTTTAGAGAATACTTAGCTTTCACCAATTCCATTATTGAGTGCAGAGGGGAGTCCACTCTTGTGAGTACAGAGAGGCATCACAACATGACATAAACTGGGATTCAAATTTATTCCCTTGCAAGTACATGGACTCATTCTTTCCCTATGTGCCCAAGAAAAAAGGCAGAAACAGACTCATCATTGGTAATGCGTACAGCTTCTCTCAGCCGAAAATGTTTCAGTGTCATAAATACAAGGCGCTACATTCAGATTAGGGGTATAATCCTTTAATGTATATTCATTCCCCTCTGTTCTGGTCCCGACGACACACGGGGCAATTATCCCTAACCAGGCAGGAAGGCAGTGGAAATCAAACAACCCCTAAAATGTACAGTGATTTGTAAAAGCCCTCATCCTGTGTCTCTCCCTAACATACATCTGACATATGCTGATCCGAAAAATTCACACAGCTCTGCACCTTTGCTCTTGCACACACACTCAAACATATTCACCCCTTAACACACAAAGACATGCATGGGCCCAATCACACTCTTCCTTCAACCCAACCTTTTGATGTAGTGAAACCAAGAGGCAGTTGTTAATTAAAGTTTTGAAAGGATAATGCTGGTCTGAATGTGCGTCTGTTAGAGTTACAAAAGCCAACTAATTAAAATTGGAAATGGATCCTAGTGCCTCTCTTTTCACATCTCCTCTTCCTGCGGAGAAACGAAGAAGGAGATCGAAATTAAAGCAGTAACACAAGCGGCACACGGTATTAAAAAGTCAATGAGTTGAAGTGGTGAGCGCTATCTTCCTTGCCTGCACAGTGCCAGAGTTCAGTGCGGGTGCTGATCAAGGCAGAGGGCGGCTTGCATGGGGGGGGGGCGCCATGTTGTAAAACAGGTGACAAAGAGATTCCTCTTAAGAGTTTTGACAAACTATCCACACTTCCTTTAAGGAACAGAAGCCCGTAATATCAGAGACACTGGATTCATACTCTTTTCACTCAACAGACAAGACATTTTTGTTGCGTTAAACCTCTTAAGAGCTTCAACCAAGTAGTTTCCAAACTGGAGGGGGCTTTAACACATTCCAACTTCATCACTTTAGCCATCAAAAGGTTATAAACTCTGAAGTCAAGAATTGCGTTTGAGGTGCGGTGATATTTAAGTTCATACGTATTAGTGCAGGGATGCATACATGTCATGTTATTTTCAGTAACTGAGAAGGATAATTATACGATATAACACTGAAGTGATTTTTTTTTTTCTTTCTTTGCATGTACAGTATAGTTGAAAAGAGTCCATACAATATGCAGGGTATATTACATAGGGTACATTACGTAATGCACATTACATATACTACATGTCTCAAGGATTCACAGTGATTTAAGTACTGAACCAGTCCTGAGATTCAAATAAACCCTGATGACTGTATTTCTTCATTGTCAAAGCACTGACAAGAAAATTTCATTCAACCTTCTATTCTTTCTCCGAGCAGCTACTCATTCATCTGGAACTCAAAGAGTGGAAAGCTGAGACTACTCAACATATTTACAAATCTGACTCATTGACTCAATATTGAGCACTGCGGGTGCTGTTGAGAGCCCCATTTACCGTAAACATTTAATTTCCTTCAGATCTGAGAGGTTGGAATTGGCATTCCATGTGCCTGGGTTTGTTGCTAGCTCTGTCAATGGTCCATTCAGATGTATTTATGTTGCTCTAGCAGGTGTCTTTTAGTCAGACGATGGAGATATTGTGAGATTGCAGACTGGGTCATGTCAATGATGCAGATGAGAGACAAGGTGATGTGAAGGAGGGTGAGTCCGTCTTCACTGAATAAAAGTTAAAAAAAGAAAGTACAAAAGACCAGTGGTGTCTGGATGTTACGGATATCCTTTAGATCCTGTCGAACATTTTCCAGATACTCCAAACTTACAAGTATGAAAAGACAAGGTCATCCTCAGACAAGTTCAGATAAAAAGGATGGCAAGGAAGTATATGCACTCAATTTTCAGAACCTCTTTGATCGCCTTGCTATTTTATTGGCAGTAATAAAATCATAGAAACACTTCTAGAATGTCTTGCACCAGTACATATAGTACACTACTTAAACCTAGTTCCCATAGCCATATTGCTAAAACCCTATAATTGTACAGACTATCGTAGTTATACGTTGGGAGATCGTCCTTAAACAAGAAGACCTTGGTTCAAGCCCCCATGTTGGCAAGCATCCACCCTGCTGAAGTGCCCTTGAGTAAGACACTAGGGGGTTGTGCATCAAACTGGTAGGGTTAGCATGATGCTATGGGCTGAGGTCATCACAATGAGGTGATTTGAAATGCTGGTTTTACCATTTGAATGCTTTGCAGCATCACCACCCAAGTAATTCATGAAAACACCACAGAGCAAAAAGAGTGATCCGGTAACTCAAGCTTATGAATGAGAAAACACTCTATGGTGATGTTCTCAAGCATGGGCATCACTTGGGTATGACAAGATGTGTCAAGACCAACGTTCCTTCTAAGCTTTGTGTCTAATACGTTATCACATGTCTTGTCAGTTTCCCCACTTAGTCCACAGAAATGTGTTGATGTAAGGTTTTCCATAGTTTAGTGTTATAGCCTCGTTTAGCGAATTGATGCCCTACGATTAATCAAGAATAAACAGGCAGGGTAGGGAAGGTTATTCTCAGTAAAAATCCATTACTAATTGCCTGCTCTGAAATATCTGTTTTCCATAGCTTAACCGTGTCACAATCTCAGCGCCATTTACGTCTGTGCCTGATACCTTGCCACTTGGTTGATTTGATTGACGCTATGTAGTTTTGAAGACGGCTGCAGCCAAGACCTTTTGATTATTTCAGGTAATGCACATTTCTAGAACACAACGCACTCAAAAATTCAAAGTCTTGCAAAGTCTTAATTCAGTATACAATATAAAAAATGTGTTATAATTGTATTGGGAGATTTCTTTCTTCTTATTTAACGATAAAAATAACTAATAAAATACAAATACAAATAAATAATACAAATAAAAAAATATTAAAAAAATAAAATAAATAATAAAATTAAAATAAATAAATAAATAAAAAACCTAACCTAACTATCAAAGTTGTAGTTGTGCAAACCTAACCCTAACCTAGCAAAAGTTGTTTTAGTTGACTATCCTTAACTGAAGACTTTATCTGAATTTGGTGCACACACAGTAACAGGTTGTGCAACTTGCTACGTGCCAAACCTGACATTGTACCCATTCAATTTATTTTTTATTTTTTGTTAAATATTAGCATATGTGCATCAGAGGTAGATCAGTGTTTTCCCTCTGCGGTATCAGAGGTGGGTTCTGAGCATCGCTATCACATAGCAATGTCGATAATACGTGGAATTCATAATCAGCATCGATACAGATGTGGGATTCATTTCAGAGTACGCTAACGTATCTGTGTGGTGCACCGTGGTCAGAAAAACCCATTCAACAACAAGAGTAAAGATCCTTGTATGTCTAGTCCTGTAGCTCCGGGTCACACTCCCAGTAATTAACGAGAACCAATAACTCAATATTGTGGCCGGAGCACGGGGGGGCTGTATCGAAACTTCAAATTGCAGATGCATTGATTTCTCCGAGGACACTGAGGTCCGTCCGCACAAACTTGGGCCACAGGGGCCCGGTGTTGCCATAGCTACGCTACCGTTTTGCAAGAGAAGTTTTTAATTGCTTGATTAGTCTTCGAAAGGGCAGTGATTACAGCATGATGTAGCATTATGAACACATGACTTGCCTGACAAGATCACCAGTGATATTCAGAGTGAGGCTATACATCAATAGTAATCTCCTACTTGAGGCTGTTGGCAGGCTACCAATTTACTTGCCATGTATGTTTGTCACAGGCTGTTACTTCATGCATGTAGGGATGTTCAGTGAACCCATTTTCTGCAAGAATGTGAAATTGTGTGTGTGTGTGTGTGTGTGTGTGTGTATGTGTGTGTGTGTATGTATGTATGTATGTATGTATGCATGCAGGTGCTTGCATTAGCTGTTTGTGAAAATGTAGAAATGTGCAGCTGCTGTAGTGTGTGTGGGAGAATGGATGGATTTCTCACTCTGTTCACCTACTGCTGACTGGTCTTGCTAGTCATAGCACTGCTATTCATTACGTGGCCCACAAACCTCTCTCTCAAACTCTGTTGTTTACCATCCTCAACAAACAACATGTTTAAACCACATTCTTCTAAATAAATCTATACAGACTCTCATGTATCCTAACCTCAGACTTTTGATTGGACTAGTCTAACAAACAGAGATAGTGAATGATGGGCATGTTCTGTAATTTTTCAAAATGGATTTATGGTGTTTTAGGATTTAGGATTTTAGTATTTCAGAATACCTCCAGTGAACACTTCCATTTATATATGTAGACATAATGATACTACATTTAAGCTAAAGGGTGCTGAAACCAACTGCATGCATTGAGTTGTAAATTCTATATGACACAATGACTGTGGGGCAAGAATTTTTTTTTTACCATGTTAAAATATTATCTTTTGAGCAAGTGAAATGTCCTTTAATCACTCTTGGCATTGCTAATGTATATATACTACATTTGTATGAAATAATGCTTTTGTCGAACATAATATTGCCTTGACTCTGGAAACAGTTGAAAATGGCTCTTGACCAAAACTTTAACTAAGAAAGTTTATAAAAGTAGGAGTGATTTAAGAAAGAAGAAAGCAGCCTGATCTCCTCAGGCGGCTTGTTCCACAATACCGGTGCCCTGACTGAGAAGCCCGATCACCCTTTGTCTTCAGCCTGGATTCTAGGAGGACTAACAGAGCCTGCCGGAGGAGCTCAGGTTGTGATTTAACTTGTCGGGGATGAAAAGGTCAGAGATACTGTAGGTGCTAGTCCAGCGCGGGCATTGATGGTGATTAGTAAAATCCTAAAATCAAATCTGAAGTTACTTCCAACCAGTACAGAGAGGTTAAAACAGGGCTAGAATAGTCACGTCTCCTACATTTAATGAACGGCCTCGCTGCTGCATTTTGTACTAACTGCAGACAAGACAGAATTCGGACTAGGGCAGGAGTAGTGGAGAATCGAGATGAAAGCGTGGATCACCTTTTCGAGGTCACTAACGGATGAAAAAGACCTTAAATTGATCAAATAAAACTCCCGGGTTTCTAGCAGCAAGCTTAACATTAGCTAGGAGAACAGGAAGCTGCAGCTGATTAGATCTCTAGCTAGCTCAACGTTAGCTAACAAAACCATCACTATTACGCCGGAGCGGTCTGAGGACGTTAGCGTTAACTTTAACCGAGTCGTCAGCTCGTTTTTCTTGCGTTGACTTTCGGCAGAGATGAGTGTTGAGAAACACTTGAAGAGACAACGACGGCATGAGGAGAAGACGCATGAAGGTAGCATGAAGCTTGACAACAGGAAGTGACCGATGTGACGACGTGGAAAAAATACAGTTGCAATTAAAATCATGACGAGTTATTGTTATTCATATTCATGGTTAGGGTTCACAATACAAATAAGAACAATGTGTCTTTAAAAGGTGTAATTGCAAAAAATAGAAATTCTGTATATGTAGTTATACTTATTGTTATTATACAAATACCCCCAAACTGCAAATAGTTATGTATTGTTATTATTTTATTGCTAGTGTTCATTACATAAATGGATTCTACTGAATGACTTGCATCTGGAGGGTTTCAATAAAGCACCTTTCACCGCAGCTCCTGTACATTCCAGCATTTCCAGATAACATTGAAACCCGGAGTCGGAGCTCCCCGGTGAGCGTTTTCGGCTTCAGAGACACGGCCCGGGAACCTGAACTGGCTGCAGCCCTACTGTAAATCATAATGCCTCCCGGTGCTCTCTGCCTCCCTCCATTGTGTCGGCCCTCTTCGCTCGGCTACCCATGTGTCAGAACGGCTCACATCCCCGACGTGCAACATCTCTCCCCTGGCTGCTGCCTCTTCCTGTGCGCCTCATGCAGCTGTCTTTTCGCTTCCTCTCCCGCCCTGCGTCTCCCCTCTCTCTCTCCCCACTTTGTCTTTTGCTGTAAACCTCTCTCTCTGTCTCTCTCTCTCTCTCTCTGCCTCCCACACCTCCGTCTACCTCCACCTTCCCCGTGATTTTCCCAGCCTGCTGTACAGTGCGCGCAAGGCCAGAGTGACACGCTGTTATAATAATATCTCATTGCAGCGCATTGCCCGTCGCGACTCGTGAGGAGTGCAGGGAGCAGGGAGAGAGAGAGAGAGAGAGAGAGAGAGAGTCAGGCTTTAAAAAAGGAGCAAAACAGAAACCTGGGACAGATTGTCAGCTCTAAGGAGGCGGTGATGTAATGCCTGGCTTGTTGGCTGGCTTTTATTTCATTGCTGTAGTTGGACCGCGTCACAAACAACAGACATCATATGCTGCTTTGGCAAAAAAAAAAAAAAAAGGAAAGAAAGAAAAACCCAATGACAATTCCTCCTTTTGTTTATATGATGAACTTAGAAAGGGAGGGGTGGTGCAAGAGAGATGTCTTGTGTATTCATGTCCAGTCGTGTGACACAGACGCAAAATATAGCTTTCTCAGTAGCTCAGCTTGTCCGTATTATTGCCCAGGACACTGCATAGTAACTCTCATAGTCTCTAAGTTCTCTCTCTCTCTCTTACCCTCTCTCTCTCTCTTACCCTCTCTCTCTCCCTGGAGATGACAACGTGTTCCACACTGTCCTCTTTTGGATGATTAGAAAACTGCATGCAGCTGAGCAGAGCATTAAAGCTCACAATATTAAAGGGAGGGAAAAGAGAGGGATGAGAGAGAGAGAGGTAGACAAACAGAAGAGCAGCCTTTTTTTTTTTTTTTCTCTATGCCTTATAGATTCCTGGGAATATGTGTACAAAGATAAACTGCAATGCAATGTCAGCATGTTTATTTGATTTTGACGATCAACATCAATTCAATTTTCCAGAATGCACTCTCTCTCAGACAGACGCACACACACACACACACACTACAGGAACTAACAAAGAATTGTGTGTTTGTGTATATGTCTTCAGTCAGCATTAAACAGATGGATTTTTTTGCAGCCTGGATTTCAACATCGAGACTCTGGTTCCCTAAACCATAACAGACAGACTGCACACCCACAATGACGATGACCTGAAAAGACCCTGCTGTCGTCTGAGTTTTTCCTTTATCCTGCATCTGGCGAGTAGACCGCAATGTTTTTGACCTCGGGACTTGTGTAATCCAGCAGGGGAGTACTGTGTCGGCGAGTGAATGCGAGTGATAATCAGTGTCAGTCGTAATCATAGCAACGTGTTCCTCTCTCAGGGGTGAGTCTCTCCACCAGCCTCCACAAGTCCTGTGCCTTGACGAGCGACGATAGATGGGCTCTGCTGTGGGTGTGTGTGTGCGTGGAAGAGAGTCAGGTAAGCCTCATTTCAACCGGATCCCCGTTATCAGATGTTGAGGATGAGGCGTCGTCATGAACTGGAGTGGATCTAAAACACACGCGGTGATCGACGCGCTTTCGGTGATAGGCTCCACCCACGGGTGTACCGGCGAGCCAAAATAAACAAACACCAAGCCACTGCATTTTCGCCCAGCGTGCATCCGTGTCCGTGCGCCTCCCTCGCTGGTAATAACCTCTGGCTAATTACTATTTCTCCCGGCATCTTAATATCGGTTCATAAAGTAACGCGCCGCTAATTAGAGGAAGAGAGTGAGATGATATCCAATTAGGAGGCCCCCGTCTCTCTCTCTCCTCCTCTGAAAACAAGCGAGCTGACCCGATTCATCTTCACCTCGTATGCCTCGTTACACTGGACAGAGGGCGAGCTCCTCTGAAAGGGATGACCGCGACGTTCCCTCGATGGTTTACGCCGTTATCCGGTCAAAACACGCCGGCCTGAACGAAGTCACAGTAACGATGGAAGACCGATAGGGATCGGCGGATGCCTTTTTTCCGGGCGGAGGAATTTTGGCGCAGGCAGAGCAAAGAAGTATTTAACAAATGTCCGATGAAAACCTAAGATCTGCAAAAAGTCTGTTTTTCAAGAATCAAGAACATTTTTTTCACATTATATGATGGATTTTGGAAGTTATCCAGCATACAAAGAACCGTATAGTCACTCCACTCAGCGATCATGAGTGGGCACAGCAAACCTTTTTTCCGTTCACGTTTATTACTATTATAAAACGGGTAAATAAGAAGTGATCAAAATAACAAAGCCATTTTTCTCAACAGCTACAGGATCAAGGCTGTGTACGCTTAGCGAGGAACACAACAAAAAGAAAACAACTTCACATCTTTTCTCTCTCTGCACACAGAGAGAGAAAAATATTCATCAAGTTCCTCTGCGATACCGGCAGAGTCACGCAAGAACGGCCTCGGCCTTGTTGGTCATTTCCTTTTTCTTTCTTTTTAGTGGAGTGGTGGGCGCATTACAGGCCCTTTACAGACTAGAATCAGATTAGTGTCATGGGGGCCGGCTAGCATGAATGGGAGTCGTGTCGCGGGTGTCGGGAGAAGGGGTCCGCTTGTCACCCCCCGGTGTCATTTCAGCCTGATGGCCTTGTCCCCGCAGACATCAGAGTAGTAGCCGATGTAATCTGCAGTCATTCAGCAGTGACCTGGAGAAATGGAAACCAACGGCTGGCGGCGAGAGGGAGGGCTGAGACAGAGAAAGAGAGAGAGAGAGAGATCTGGTCAGCCCATGTATTTATCTACCTGACACTCTGAACTCTGCAGGACCTGAAGGAAAAAACAAAACTCCTCCGCCATATTCAGACAGAATCCCAATGCAGGCTGCAGCAGCGGTGGAGATGCGAAGACGAAGAGTACTTAGCTAATTGACTGAAGTGACACATTAAAGACGTATGATTATTTCATTGCGGCAACCGCGCAATTCTCTTAAATTGCAGTATAAACACTTGAGGTTGTGCTAAACAGTCAAACAGGCTTCGGTCTCTGCTCCTGATCTGACTGATAATGAACTCGTCGGGATACATTTCTGCCCCGGTAATTACAACCTAATCGTAATTGATGGATCGTTTGGACCCAACCTGCATGAAACATTTATTATCGCAGAAGCCCCAATGTGTTGGTCTGAGCGCTTTCTCATATCTCTCACCAACGTTTAGAGCTAAGGACTAGGCTAACGAGGTGGACACACTAAGAAAATGCAGGAAGGAGGCTACTGCACGTGCACGTTGTGTATGAGCGAGTACTGGGATAGAGCACGTATCTATCTATCACTATGTTTCCACGTATGCAATCCAAAAATACACATGTGCATCGTGTGCTTGAGCAACAACAAAGCATAAACACAGGTTGAGGACACAAACTCAACTTTCAGCAGGTGAACACATACATGACCCATCTTTTTTTACATTACATTACATTACAGGCATTTAGCAGACGCTTTTATCCAAAGCACATGCAATAAGTGCGTTCAACATACTGAAGGTAGGCAAGAGAACTACTAGTCACCAGAAATCCTAAGTGCATTTCCATCCTCAACAAGCATCTAAGAGCAGAACCAGTGCCGAGGTAAAAGCACAATAAGTTATCTACCTACTTTGCAATTAAACAAATAAGTGAAGCTAATCAACAAGAGCTAAGACAAGTAAGTGAAGAAAAAACAAGCGAGTGCTAAGAGCTTGTTAAAACAAAACAAGCTCATACAGTAGATTCAAACACAGAACGGCCTCTCTGCTTCGCCCTTCCAAACAACATATGGCGAAACCCGTGTCTTGTCTGCTGCCATATTAATGCATTCGTCCACATTTTATTATTAGAACAAACATTAACATAATTCTCTACTTGGAGGCCGTCCAGCCATCTCCGATATCTAGACGGATGGCAACTTGGCTCGGCCATCCCCCGCGTCCCTGACCTGCATTCTCAATGGCCGCCTAAAAAGGGGCTCAGGGCCGCTCGGCGGCAGAGGGGATTAGCCATGCAAGCGCTTCCTCCATTTTGGAGATTTTGTTATTGAGTTGCACTTTGCCAATGCTAATTGGCTGAGCCCACGCAGGGTCAGAGAGGGCCACCTCCCCATCCGGATAGATCTCTCCACTTCATCTGGACATTATATTACCTCCGGCCATGATTTGCGTCAGCAGGCTTGAGTTTAATTCCCCTTAATCGCATTCAGGCACCCTGGCAGAATCAATAAAGAGAAACGGTCAGGGCCATCCTTTGTCCAACATTTCTCCATTAAGCAGATAGATGCTTCAGCACGCTGTGCCAGCAAACTTTATTGTTTGATTACTACAACTTGTATGATGCAAGAACAGCAATTGCCAACATCACACAGACGCGTATGAAGACTGACAGCCAGGCATTTCACTCATTAGAAAGTAGACCACTGGGGAGCATATTACATAAGATGTGAAATGACTACACAAATGTGTATTAAGTCAAAGGAACACTGGCTATTTGGCACAACGTCATCACCTTAATGTCCTGAACTGGATCCATCTGATGCTATTAGCCTCAAGAGAGGTGAGGTAACAGGGAGACATTTACAGGTCACGCCTCAGCTACAAATCCAAACCAATCCATTCTTCATGTAGGTGACACACACGTCGGCTGTAGGTAGGTAGTCGCCTATACAGAAATGCATTGGGGGCTATTTTCGGCATCGCGTGCGGGTATGAAAATGATTGATTTATTTGAAACCGCGGCGGTGTTGCCGTTCCTTAAGTTCCTTTCAAGGTAAAATACGCGTAAGGGTCGAAGCTTGAATGTGTGTGTATACATGAGCATCCACATTGTGATTGCTGGAAGAAGATAGTGGGACAGGTTTGTTTGCCAGAGGTATGACAGCTATTTATGTGCAAACAACATATACTGTATATACATACGCATTAGGCGTTCACACGCTCTACACCCGATGTGATTTATTGGCATGATGCTAAATGAATGCAACAGGAATCATGCTGGCGATAGATGAAGTGGATAAACAATGGCTCCTCCAACATATATACATACTCATCCACATAAAAATAAACCCTGCTGTTAGCTGTGTGTGTGTGTGTGTGTGTGTGTGTGTGTGAGAGAGAGAGAGACTATATGCATGTTTCTGTACAAGTGCACACATAGTAAGTAATCTCTGACCTTTATCAACCTCTGGTGGCGACCAGTAGGAAGTGTAACGACTTTGATAGAACTTGTCTCCCTTGAATAATGGTGACCTGTATTTCACACAATTTTACAATAGATCACACAGAAGTAAGCAAGCCAATCAGAGCAGAGATTCAACAGAAATGTCTAGTCAAGAGGTAATATATATATATCGCGATTCAAAATACTGTAATAAAATACGACTTTTCTCATTGGGTTTTTGGCTTGAGAGCAAGGCTTTTCAGCCTGAGAGGTCTGGCGAAACAGTCCTTCGCTCGCAGCACCGTCCTCTCGCTGAGCGGTTGAAACTGCGAGTAGGTGGGTTGAGTTTTGAAATTCCAACGGTCGGGGAGTTTTTGTTCCAAAACAGCGAGTACGGCCCAGAGAGAGAGTTTTGAAAGCAGAAATCTCAGCACTTGGCAAAGTAATCGTTTCGTCATTGTTATTAATCAATAACCATATCAACCCCCCGCAGATTTATTATGGTCACTTTGTGCTATGGGACAGTAGAAAATCGTACTTATCGCCCCTCTGGTGTGTGTTTTTGTTGCATCAGTGTGTACGTGTTGTTTCTGTGAGTGTGTGTGTGTGTGTGTGTTCCAGAGACAGTGTATTCTTGTATTGATTCGCACAGCAGTGGTCCCCATGGTTCACCTGTGTGGCCAACCAAGAACTGGAAAGAACACACAGAGTTTCAAATCTGTCAAGATGTCACCAGCACAGGGAACGATAGAAAAAGAGAGAGGGGTAAGGTTAGGGGGGGGGGGAGAAAGAGAGAGATGAGCCCACACACACACACACACACACACACACACACACATGCACAAATACACGCATAAAGCCTGTCAGTCAGTCAATCAGTCAACGTCCACTTGAGGGACTCAGCTCCTGCTCTCAATGTCCCCATAGACACCTCAACACAGCTCACTCGGTTGTAAAACAGGGCAGGGCTCCACTTCATACATGTACAGTACAAAGATTAACTCATGGATGGATGGACTCCCAGCCTCAATGGGCTGTTGTGGGAAAAAAAAAAAAAGTAGAAATCTTTTAAGTTTTAAGATGAGTGACAGCTCCAAATAACATTAACTTGAAGTGATGCTCCATTGTTCATATACTGGTGCCTCGTGAGCTTGCAGTACTTTCTTTAACTTTTAACAACGTAGACTAAAAGTAAAAAAAATATGTAGAAAATATGTATTCATTCTGCGTTCTGAACTGAACTTTTAAATTAAATTTGCCTATTTGCAGTTATCAATGTCAATGTTGATGTCGACGTCGGCGTTGACAGCTGGGGACATTTTTTTTTTTGAGGGGGGAATATTGTGGTGACAGCTGATCCCCAAGACAGCCGCGGCGACGTGGGAGAATGATGCCCTGAACTGCTCCTGCAGGCATACATGCTGGGGAAAAAAAGTGAAAGTCTTCCACCAAAATTGGAGTATTGCTTTTAGGGCTGTACGTTGAGTGTACATACAGTTAAAGGCAGTAGATGCTTTGTATTCCAGGGTGATTACAGTCATACAACCAAATTAATTAGGGTTGAGGAAGCTGACTGTTCAGAATGGAAAGCGATTCTTCTGAATTGGATTACTCGGATGTTTGTACGGAAACATTTTGCAAATATTACTTGATTAACAGAGTTGAGCAAACGTTGAATGTATGAGGGACAGACATCTTTTCTCATGTTACTGTATACAAGGTTATTGAAATGAATTTATATTTAAACCAACTAAAAATCAAATCTCAAGAAAGAAAAAGAAATATATATGTTGCATTTACAAGTTAAATTTAAATGACATCATCCAATGACCATGCACAACAATTTATTGTGAACACAGTTCGGACAATGAGCAATTGAATACATGCTGTACGTCCTAAGAGCCACTGAAAACCGTCACATACCTCAGATCTTGAGCTTCATACATTACATTTCTGCTACTCACACAGGTCATGCAACTTTGCTCCAGTCTATTATCAGCTTTGGTACGGCTGCAGCTCTCATTACCAGTTCTGAGAGTAACTCACCAACTCTAATGAGGTAACTTGTACGGTCAGGCACATGTACGCCACCTCGTTATGAGAAAAAAAACGATACAACATAGTACGTATTTTCTCACTTTTACCTTACCTTCCAAACGGAGGAACAATCCTGCACTGCTAATTAAGAGCTAACCTTTTGTTTCCTCAGGTAAAAGCAAAAAAAGGGTTCAAGGTTATCTTATTGCCCCTCCTGTGCAACCCCTGTGCAACAAAGCTACAAAGTTAGCATCGCCTGGAGAGGGGAAACATTTAAGTTTTGATACCAGCGATAAATACATTACTTTCGGAGGCAGTCAGCTAAATGGCTTGCTAAGACTTTAAATACAAAGTAAATATTGACAGTCTGGCGGTATGTGTGTTGCGGGTGGGGTTAGGAGGTGCGTTTTACGAAAGGAAAAGAGGTGTCAGGGATGGGGAGGGAGGCTGTATGTGTGTGTGTGTGTGTGTGTGTGTGTGTGTGTGTCTACTTTGTTGGAGGCTCATCTATAATGTACAAAGACGATTAAGTTTGAGCGGCGGCTGGGGCAGATAGACAGTCAGTTGAGTGCCGAGGTGCAGATAAGAATGAATGCAAATATACAGCAAGAGTGACAGATTAACCTTGGACAAGGTTGAGCATTAAAGCGGTGAACAGGCAGGGAGCAGTGTGGCGCCTGCAGAGGTAAAGTACACACACACACACACACATGTATGGGGGGGGATGGTTTAAAACACACACACACACACACACACACAAAGATGTGGGCGTGCATACAAAAGGACACCTACACACACGTCTCGTAACGTACACACAAATATACACAATTAAATACAAAGATGAGGGAATACACACATTAGTAAGCCTTTATACACACACACACACATGCACATGCACACGCACACGTGTACACACACACAAGCATGGGCTCAGCAGGAGCAGGGAAGTGGGCTAGGACAACGTAATGAAACACATTTCACACTTTAACATTACATCCTATTGTTGCCATGCAGGAAGACATGAGATTTAATAGGTGCGCCGGATGATGTTTACCATCGTACATCACGCTGTTACACAACCAGCGCTCCCACCGGAGACCGATGCCGGGCTTAACGTGGAACACTGTGTTCCCTCTACCCTTCGTAATGAGTCAACTCATAGCAGCATAACACATCTTTTACCTTTCAATACTCTGCTAATTGCTTCCCTGGAAGATGACAGCAAAGAGCTAGCTACCCTCCACTGTAGATGAATGATAACAGCTCTCTCTCTCTCTCTCTCCATCCCTCTCTCTCTCTCTCATTGACGTCACTGGGAGACAGTATCTAGGAGCGGGTATAAATAGTAGCGGCAGAGGTAGAAGACGTCGGGGCCTGATGTGCTGAGCAGATGGAGAGAGGAAACGGTGAATACCATAAAGCAGATGGATTTAGCCCGGGTGGCTCTTACTGTACCGCATTTGTCACGTTTGCCCCGTTGTACCGACGCGCCGCCGATGTGAAAGCGGTGGTTCGCGTGTGTAAAAAGAGAACAGGAGTGCTGATCTGCTGACGCTAGTTAGCTCGTTTAATCTTTGCGTTTGCTATTTTTAACACGAGTGGGGGGGGGGGAATCCGTCAATGTGTTGATAATTGCACTTGCTTCACTTATTTTAAGAAAACTCCTGAATGTCGATGACGCAACTAATATAAAGATCATTTATTAACTGATTCAAGAGGATTTGGACAACTTCCACTGATTACAACAACAGGACGTGATCTCATGAAGCATTAGCAAATTTTAAGATGTGTACTGTATATTACTGTACCATCATTCCATCTAATGGCCTTGAGAGAAATTAAAGCAAGGCAATGGGGACTGAAGCTTTCCAGGTTGCAGTAGAATACTCCTCTTGGTATGCATGTGTATAGTACCCTCAGGTATAAATATAATCCTGGAAGTAACTAGAAAAGACATACTGGAAAATATTGGAAAATGTACTGTATGATCTGAAGTAATATCTTTACAAACTCATGGTTAGTTAGAGTAATGATTCATTAACGGGTGGAATTATCCTCCTCAACACTGATTCTACATAGCAACTCCTTTTTCTTAAGAGTGTTAAGGATACATGCACTAATTACTCTCTGCACAGTCCTCGAACCTGAAGTGTGTCCTTCATAAACTCTGTCATATAACAGCTGTGCTTGGTGACACTCAGCTTACTGTCTCCCAGCAGTTTTATTCTGGGTATTTTCAGATGGCATAGTGCTAAAAAAAAAAAAGAAGAAAATTGTTAAACATTTTTGCAACAATAAAACATCTTCCCAATGACCCTACCAAGCACCCACACACACACACACACACACACACAGGCATAGGATATAAAGGTTTGCATGAAGTATTTGCCCAGGCATATGGATGATGTCATCCAGTCAGCAAACACTGCCCACTGCACTGCACACACAAACGCAGGCTCGCAGTTCCTCAAGTGGGCCCACCGCGTAGACCCTTGGAACCAATTAGAGAACATTTCTCTCTGAACATTTCTCAGATCGCTCCACTCCAATTTGCTTCGAAAAGACACCAACCTAATAGGCGGTAATGAAGGAAACAACGTTTTCCACTGCTTCCCCAGCTTACTGAGAGATGTTTCTACCGATAGGATGTTCGCTGTACGTGAAGTTAATATCAAAAACCAGCATAGCGAGATGAAAGATAGAGGGGAATCATGAGGGGTGCACCCCCAAAACACGCACCTTCACCCACTCGTACACCAGCAGACACACAGACACAAACATCCACACCACAAGGCAAGGAATTCATGACTACGATGACAGATAGCAAGCCCTGCTGACATCAGATCCATGCAGATTAATGGATGTAAACTGATTGTGATAAGAAGCTTCTGGAAATGAGCAGCTAATGAGTAAACAGATAGGATGATTAGTACACAAATACTTCAAAACCAAATTTCCGTGAGGCTGCTTCTGGATTTGGATTTCGGGTGGAGAGCATTCAGCCAGATTGCCTACAAAGCCTCTAGAGAGTTGGAAGGACGGCTAATAATAACGTCCTTGTCTTTCCTCTGAACCGAATGCTCCGGTATCACAAGATTGCACTGTAGTAAACGTTGTGGGCTCTTGGAAGAGAATCAGCTGAAAAGGTTGATGTTGGTGTTGGATTGCAGTAGTGGGCTTTGCAATGGCACTAGCATTGCAAAGTTCACATTAGAGATTTGATGAGGGGCCATGTTGAATACCAAGGGGAGTTCAGTTGTTAGAATAGTCTCTCTGAGGTCCTGCGTGTTTTATTTCATCCCTCCTTACAACCTGGGAATTAACTTAGTGAGATGACAACCTCGGGGTTCTCCCTGGTCAGGTCAAAGCAGATTTATTGAACGTGGAGGAAATTCTAGGTGAATGGTGTCTTTGGTTTAGGCTTTTACAGTTTCCTATACTTTCTTTTTAAAGTTATGTATCCCTGTTACATGCTACCCCTGGTGTTTTGTTTCTTTTCTTTTGTCTCTCCTCTGCTCTCCCAGGTTCTTTTTAATCTAACAGCTGATCATGAGCACCTGTGGCTGGGCCTTTAAAAGGGTCCTGTGGAGCTGGAGAGAGAGAGACTTCTTCCCACTGCAGCACATTTGCACACGTTTGTCCAACTTAATTTTTTTTGTGCTTATTTGTTACATACTTTTCTTTCGGCCAGACCTCTCAACTCTTAAGGCAACATATCTAATTTGTTAATTATTTTCTGTAAAAATAAAGTACTCATATTCGAGTTTTTGTTTCATTTGGGGCCGGAACAATCCCCACAGAAGGGAATCATTTGAAGGACATAAAGTATAATATGACAAGAAAATCACAATGGATTATGAATAGAAACTGAATCAATGCCGGGAAACCAGAAAAGAGTTGTTATGCAAATACAAAAATAAATTAAAGCAGCCTTGAATGGGGTCCTGTCAATTGCCATCGGAGAAATGAGGAAATTGGTGCCAAAGTACTAAAAGCATGAAATTATGTAGATAATTGTAGAATGAATGAAGTACAAGGACAGGTTTACATAAACACTCACCAATGTACAGTATGACATTCAATGAAAGTTTAGATAATGGGAAACATGTTGCAAGAGGAAACAGGGTATATGTAATGTGTTATGTAGACTAACGTAGTAAATTACATCATAATAATCAATCAATCAACACAATAGTTTTAATGTTAGATTTTAAGTGAAGCAATGTCTTATTGACAGTTTGATCACAACAGGTGATGGCAAGGAAAATAACTAGAAACACGTGTGTGTGTGTGTGTGTGTGTGTGTATGTAAGTGTATTGCAGTTAGGCGTAATTGCAATTTCAGAAGGCTGGCGGTATGGCTGGGTGTTGGGGGGGCGGACCCCTAATAAATAAATGATAGGACAGACCAGCACATTACTCCTAAGTTTTAAAGTTAGTTAGTTTCCTATATTTCTAATGTGAATTCAAAAACAAAGCACAGGAAAAGAAAAGGCCATGGTTCTACTTCTGCTCAGAACACTCATTCTCATAATGATCAATCGTTCGCTCTCCATTGTGCTTTCCGCCTTTAAAATTAGGCCATTACTGAAAAAAAACTTCGATCCTGAAGTCCTTCAGAACTACAGACCAATCTGAAATCTGCTGTTCTTTTCCAAAATACTTCAACAAGCTGTAGCCAGACAACTTATGGACTTCTTATGGTCAAAAAACAACCTTGATCCTTTTCAATCTGGCTTTAGATCTTTCCATTCCACCGAAACTGCACTCACAAGAGTGGTCAACGACCTCCTGTTAGCTGTTGAGTGCAGCCTTCGATACACTTCATCATAAGATACTCTTCTTGAAAATAATAATTGATAATCGTCTTGAAAAATTATATTGGAATCTGGGGATCAGAACTTTCATGGTTTAGGTCTTACCTACTTGATAGATCACACTGCGTCTTTCACAACAATATGACCTCAGTGTTGCAATGTGGACTTTAGTGTGCCACAAGGCTCTGTCCTGGGCCCACTACTATTCTCTATTTACATGCTACCACTTGGTGACATCATTTGTAAATTCGGCATTTATTTTCAATGCTTTGCTGATGACACTCAAATTTACATACCTGTTAAACTGACCGATCACTAAAACTGAGATGGATGTTGGTTATAGGACCAGAGACATAGGTATCTGTTTCATAACAGTACTCTAAATTTTGATAATTTTGTATGTTTGTCATACAAAATCAAAAATCGTCAAAAATGCGCGATGACCTTTGTATCATCAAGAATTGATTATTGCAATGTCCTTTTTTCAGGCTTACCTACTGGGCACATAAAAAATCTCCTGCTGCCAGAATCCTGACCAAAACTAGAAAATTCGACCACATAACGCCTGTCCTCAACACACTGCGTCCCAATTCAGGCTAGGTGCGACTTCAAGGTGCTTCTACTTACATATAAATCATTACATGGGAGCGCCATGCACCATCATGAGAGTGTCTCTTATGGTAGGAACTTATGTTATAAAGTACCCCATCCTCACACAACCATTGAATGAGGGACACCACCGGAACAGGGTTGGTTTTAGGACCCTAGAAGCACTTGGGTTTATGAGTCCTCTTATGTCCTCTGATAATGAGGTCATTTTTTGTTTCTTTAATCATTTATTAAAAAGCTTACATATAAGAACTTTTATTTTCACTGCCACTCCTAAAAGTATTTTTGGTGGCAGCTAATAATGTTTTCACTTCACCTTGGTGAGTTTTTCAATGACCAAGAAATGGCTTTTGGGGATGAGTTTGCTCTTTTTAATGGAGACATCTTAATTACTTGGATAATATGATTTGGACTGATTTGTTTCAGCGTGAGTACATGATTTTCTTTTAATAGTCAGTGGGTACGTCAGCACTTCTCAGATGCTCCACTTCAGACTGCTTGCTTTTGTGTATGTATGTGTGTAGGCAACCGGTGTAGGTGTGTATAATTATGACTCAGAGAAGAGCAGTGCTAGAGATACCCCAGCAGACAATATTATTCTCTCTCCGATACTCCCATTCCCCCTCGACTGGTGGAGCAAGAGAAGGAGAGAGAGGGAAAAGGTTACACCAGCAAGGGTGGGTATTGAAATTCAAGACCACTTCACCTAGCCCAGGAGTAGCTGTCTCAAGATTAATGAGCTATTTGGGGAGAGTTCAGCTATTTCACATGCACAGGGTCCACATTAGTGATATAATTAATTTTACAACACTGGGGTGTTGTCACCCAGCAGTAGCGTGCCATGCGCCTATGATAAGCATTCCCTAATTAAACAACAGCAAAAAAAAAAAAAAACTGGTTCCACCTTTTGACATTCAGAAGCTTGGGAGAAAAACAAGCTCGGGCTGCAGTCGCACAGCACCGCTTCATCCTTTCCTTTCCTCACCGGAACACCTTGTGTGAGTTTTACATATCTCAGAGCTGGAGTGATTGGATGGATACTGATTCAGGTGTCGACGGAGAGGCGAGAAATGTGTGGGGAATCCAAGCAGAGTACTTCTGACAGGTGGGGGTTGATGGCTGCAGGCCCTACAGTTAACCAACTCACTGTTTAACCCATCCACATCACCTCGGCACCCCTCACCGCCGCAAGACCTCCCTTCTCAGGTCAATTTATGAGAGATGAGTGGGTTTTATGCTAATGCTCTCCCACATGTATACAACATGTAGCTTGAACTTGTGTGCATAAATGTGTGTTGGCTCTACCTGTACACCACAAAGTACACACTATTAATATGCTGGCTTGAGATACAATTACCAAAACAAAACAAACCAACATATGAACAGTTAAGAGATTTGCATGAAGCTGTCTTTACTGGTTGTTTATCAGTGTAAATTGCTGCGTACCTAGGAGAAAGCCAAGGGTCAGTACAAGCCCCCAAGCTTTAGCGCAACCTTCCACTAAGAGAGCTACCTAGTATGCCTTTAAAACGCTGCGTGGATCATGTTGCACATAGTAAACTGAATTATTTGTATTCTTCAGGATTTCAGTTTAATGGAACCCTGGACCGACTGCCCTGGAGGAAATAAATATGTATGAATACCATAATGATTGCATGATATACACTCAGGGTACAAAGCATGCGCATACGTGGCTGCTACTACATGCGCACAATTTTAAATGTACGTATCACTTAAACAAATGTGTGCAGTGTGCACATTTTTGTAAAACTACCAGTGGGTGTACATGTTTTGCACGGCATGCACACTTTATTTCTTTAGGCTGAATAAAACCAAACTGGGGATTGTGACTCTACCTGCCACCTGAGATGCTTTGGGCTCTCCGTCCCCGAACCAAAATCTGTTTGAGATTCAAACCAAACCAAAGAAAGGGTAACTAGGACATAATTAGGCCACAGCTGCCCGGCCAACATGTCCATGTGGGCCCCACATGCCCCCGCATGGCCCCACATTGGACAACAAACTACCAATCTAGCGATCCCAAGATGCCGAGACAACAAGGTTATCAGAAGTCACCCCTATCTGGCAGCACACCTTGACAGAAATTACTTTTAAAATGTTCAATGAATGCCTTGCCTCTATTTCTGAATGTTATTTCAGTAATTCAGTGTTTCAACTAACAGCTGTCTTTTGTAAACCTGTGATGTTGCAGACAATAAACTGTCAAAGTGCACATTACTGTAATTAATTGCAGGACTTGATTTGTGGGAATGTATTAATTATTATATTAATGTGTTTTATCTTTCATCATGCACACAAAGTAATCACAAAAAAAAACATTTACACACACACACACACACACACGCTAGTCATGCTATTACAGCTACTTACGTTATGTGACCTTTTAAAATGTTTTCATGCTGTTACTCTTCAGCAATTATGTTCATTTTCCAGTTCCTGTGTGTGTGTGTGTCTGTGTGTCTATATATAAATGTACTGTATATGTTACATGCTGACACTGAAGTAAAAGGGGCAATACACAAGCCTAGCATCTCCATTGCATATATCGCCTTGCACTAGATGTCCAGTGCAGAAATTAAACGGATAGATGTTGAGTTTGTCAGGAGGAGATTCATCTGGGGGAAGCGGGGGCAAGGCAGAGATATTGACAAATGCCGCAGAGGGTTTGCAGTGATTCAATTTCATGGGCTTTTGCAACATTTTACACTAAGGAGTTATGGGTGGAGTCCACATTTATGCATTCAGGAGCTCTGAGACGGGTTGCTCTCCAGTCGTGCTCGTCAAATCCGTTGCCGTTATGGCTGTGGGGGAAAAATGACGCAGTGTTTGAAATGAAAGAAATTTAAAGTTTTTTTTTAGTTGTTTTTTTTTTTACAGCTAGCTTCATATTGGTGCTATTTTTATGCAAAGCAGGAATTGTGGCACCTCAGATGTTGCTTCTACTTTTGTTTTGTCTTTGTCATGTTTTGTGGTCGCATTTAATTTTGTGCAAAATACTGGGTGATGCTTTTCTGTATCCCTCTATCATCCTGTAAAAAATATCTTTCTTACAGTTAATTGTGTGCATGAATTCTGTCACGTTAACATAACAAACTCTTGTCTGGAGATTTGCATCAGGACAGTGTGTAAACATCAAAAACCCCCTTTTATCACCGCCCCCCCCCCCCCCGAAAGGTGAACGAGTCTCCCACGTAAAGCGAAGCCAACATTCCTCCCAAGTTTGCCTGCTTTCCTCTCACCAGCCTGCCTGATAGGTAACACAGTCAAAATGGGCAGAAGTAATGGGAGACAACACAGGCGGAGGCAGTGCCAACAGCTCGCGGGTCCTGCATGTAGAGAGCTGTGCCCATGCGACAGATGGATGTAGTCTCTGGACTGATTAATGTGCTCACTGGCCTGTGCTTCAGCGGGGCCACAGCAATGAGGGAGTTCACAGAAGTGGGCTGTATATTTGTTCTGTCTCCAAAACAGGTGTTATACTTGTTTGGTCCCCTCAATCCGCTGCAGTTTGGATAGCCGGATGATCCTTACCGAGCACATCTGACACGAAGGTCAACCAGGCATTTATGCTGGAGAGGCATTCCCTCTTCGTCAGGATACACGAGTGAATCCAAATCAAGTCAAACCTTTTTTTGCCGTGCGTTAATCCGTCATGGGTGGGGGGAAAGATAATGGAATACTATAACGGGATGGAAACGGGGGGGAAACCGCAGTCGACGGCAAGGTCAAACGTATTTATGAAGCCGTTGAAGAATACGCATCGCCGAGCGCTTCATCGAGTAACCAAGGGACGTAAAAACCCGAGGCGCTAAATGACGCCGACTAACACACGTGGTTTAAACAAATCACGAGCACTGGCCGAGCTTGTCCTCACTTGCTTTGCCTTTCAAAGCGTAAACCCACAACTTTAAAATGTATTTCATCCTCCCACTTATCTGGGTTTTTTTTTTTTTTTTCCTGGTTTACACGCCACAGTGCTTTAGTATTTGCTCAGCAGAAGAGCCTGGGGAGCCCCCCTCCTATTAGACGCGCCATATATAAAACCAGAAGAAAAAAAAAATCAATATGCATCCCTTCTCCCCGGGCCGGACCACGGCGCTCTACTCCATCACGGGGCGCGGTGACGTGAGGGGAGAAACCAAACCAGGATGCCAGGACTAATAGCCATCAAAGCCTAGTGACAGTGAGGCTTATCTTGGGTGAGCCATATTTCCACCGCCTCCCCGAAGATCTGGCTGGACAGTGTGGTTATCCCTCCCTTCCGATAAACTTCATCTCCCTCCCACACACACACACGCTGACATAGAACCTATACAGTATGTCACATCCAGGCTATAAGCTGCTAGCGCCGCGCTGTCCCCTAATAGCCACCATGACAGACATCCACTCGACTGGGACAACAACTGTAGTTTTTTTTTTTTGTTCCATAGCTCCACCTAATACTCTGCTGACATGCATTTTCCTCCTCAGCTCCCCCCCCCCACCCCCCCCAACACTCCTCCTCTCGTGCTTGTTCACTCGTTTTATCCCCATCTTTAAGAGATCGCGTCTTCTCCCTTTCCCTTTGAGATTAGTGGTGGGTAAAGATGAAAAATTGTGTTTTCAGCACAGTGACATCTAATCTGTTTGGCGAGCTTTAATTTCCCCCGACGACGTAAGCGCTGGTGGGCCACGAGCTCACGACAGACACACTTTTGTCGAAGGACAGGGATGACACAGAGGGAGAACTTTGCAGACTTTTTTTCCTCATCTTTGATACCATCTGCTTACCACCGAAAGCTTGTTTTTTTTTTTCTCCCCAGATTGGTTTCAGAATACGCTTTGGGATCCCTAATCTTCAAATTCTGTACAGGCTATATTAATTGGTTGAAAATATCTCTCATGTGTTCGAGCTTCACATTTCCCCGGCCATATCCAAACCCCTTCTTTTCATATCTGCAACTCAAATGCAACCGACAAGAGAACGACTCCCACAAAAACTTGAATGAAGGATGTTCCTTTCTCGCTAGAACGAGGAACATTATTTTTCGAGCTCCTCTTATTGAGCAGCGATGAAGAGACTGGCTGTGAGGTTACCATTTGTCTACACAAAAGAGAGGCTATTTTTCATCCTGACAGGCGTAATATGGCCTTGTTATTGGCATAATGTGTGAATAACATGAGTAACGTACCATTTTTTTTATTGGCCTCAGCTACGATGTGCAGAAAGGGGGCAGTTCGACTTTAAATTGAATCAGCGTACCCCTTTAGATTCATCTTTCAGCCTCGCTACAAACACGAAACCAGAATTAGGTTGTCAAATTACCGCCTTGTCTCGAGGATCCGTCACCCTCTCTCCTTCATGTGGCAAATGCCCACTGCAACCACCCTGCAGAGATAGATTGAGCGATACATTGATCTTCTAGCAGGAAGAGGGATGGAGGGGAGAGAGAGAGGGATGAAGAGAGAGAGAGAGAGGGATGGGAGGAGGTAGTTGAGTGAATCGGATCTTCATTTTCAACCACTTTGACAGGTGTCAGAGCGGAGCCCGCCGCTGTTACGTAACCGACGAGGACCCACGCGGGAGTTCGCAGTCATGTGTCTGCGATATATGCCTGATAAATATACTTGAGGGGGGGGGGGCGGGGGCGGGGGCGGGCGTACGACGAGCCACGGGGGAAGGTCAGCGCCGTGTCAAGCGTTCGCAAAGCGGTATCGGGGTAATGACAAGACAGCAGAGAGCATGAAATATGCTTTGTGTTCCAAACTCAACCCCAACCCTCCCAATAAATATATATATATATATATATATCGCGGTTGAAGCTCACCTGCTGAATGAAATATTTTGTCCAGCTGAGAAACCAGTGAGATAAAAAAACGATCAGTTACCAGTTACATGTTTTGATAGTTTGAAACAATGCACATCAACCCTCAGGCGTTATTGACTGGGCCTTGTGTAAGCCATGACTCGTCCAACTCCTGTATGTTTCTGACTTAAATGAAACATATTGAACCTGTGATCCCAAGCTGCCTCAAAATAACACTTAAATATTAAACACCTTTCCACACATCTGAATAATGAATTAAGGCTACATGTGTGAATTTCATAATGCAAACATATTTCAGTCATATGAATTATGGATTTTACAAAGAAAAGTATTTTTACGGTGCGATCGCAAGCCTGCACATATTGTGATTTTTATTTATCTAAAGTATCAGCTATCATGATACTCGCAAAAGTGTTCAATTTCAGTTTACATGCACCAAAGTGACCATAGTACTGCGTGCAGCCATTTTCTCTCAGTCAGTGTTGGAGAGAATGACATTTTGAAACAGAAGTACGATATCCAGTTTCTAAAATTGCATTCTTTCTGCAAGTTGGCATTGAAGTATAGGCATATGTGTGGTGTCTCTACATCATAACATTGAATCCTTCCAGAGAGAAAGACCTACTGTACTGTTCTGCATCGTATGACTGAGGGTGTCTCGACATCTGCTGCCCCTGTCACAGATTACCTAGTAAAAGTCAGTGGTGTCACCTGGAATTCACTACAAGTTACTAAAAGATAGAATAGAACATCGATAGACACAATAGAATATAACATTTCTGTGCAGTATTGAGTTGGACCGTGGGCGGTATCCTGCTCCAGAAGGGTGCAAAATAGTGTCCAAAAAAAGCTCCACTCTCCCTAAAGAACAGGATTGTGATTCACTCTTCGATCTCTTCTCATCGATGTTGGGTGTTCCTACGTCTATACTGAAGATCCATACACCGTATCTTACTCTCGTGGACTTGAACGTCTCTTCTCTGTTAACGAACCATGTCATCGCTTATGACTTACACAGCCGACAACAGAATCCTTCCGGCTAAAAACGTCTTGGCGATGGCAATGAGAGGTGAGAGTGGCGTGATCGCCCAAGGTTTGATGGGACATCTCTTCACCATGTCTGCCCATCTGTCAGCCAGGTGCTGACTGATGGCTGGTCACTGATGTGGTGGGGAGCATTAACCATGTCATGCATTTGCACAGAATAGTCCTCCATCACCTCCCCGATCACTTAGCCCGGGCAAGGGGGAGACCTGACTCATCCCACCCCTGACGGCTGAGACCATTAGGGTGATGCACAGTGGCCCATTCCTCATCCTCCACCGGCAGCGTGATGGATCCACTCCAGCCCCCAGGCTCAAAAATGGGCCTTCCCGTTTGGAGCTAGAGGGGGGGAGGAGGAGAGGTGGAGGAATATGATGGAGAGTTATGAGGTTGAGCCGTGTGTAAAGGGTGCAGGGGTACTTCCCTGCTGACCGGCGGGGGTCATGGGTTGAGATCCCCGCTAAAGGCCAGCTGAAGACTTCATATTTATGAGCCATGGTGCTGAAACACCCATTTTTTACACTCATCACTGTGAGGAATGGATAGACACATATATAGATAGAGATATATAGATATATAGGCACTATTCATTTCAGTTAAAAAGCATTTTAGACTACAAAAAGGGCGAGCATGTCGAGGCAGGCACTTCATCGATAAAGGACACCCGTAACGAGTCGTAGTTGGAACTGGAAACACGGCTAATGAATCCAACGCTCGCTACCAAATAAGCCTGGAAAGATCTCGACGCGTTAGACGGCGTGCATTGCAAAACGGCATCCCTCGTTTTAACAGATACCTCTTAAACCTGCGCCTCTATGTCTGCGCATTGCTCTATCGAAGCCTCGGTTTTATCCGTCCGCTACCGATTTTAACTTTCCGGCAAGTCATTTGACCCGCTTTACCCTTTTTCCGGTTGGTCCCCGTGGCTTGTCAATTGAAATCTACAATGGTGAGCGCGTTGTAGCGTTGTTTTGATGAAAGAAAGAGAAAAAAAATAGACTGTTAACAACCTTGTTAACAGCACAATATGCCCTTTTCAGCACAATACCTTTCCCATCATAAAATACGCAATATTGCTTACATGCACACACAGATTCTCATAAATATGTACACGCACACACACACACACACAGAATGCCGTATAATGAATAATCACAAAGTAATAATTACCTTCCAACAACCTTTTTCTCACTACAGTGCATCTTTGTGATTGAAGTCCACCCACATTGAGTTAATTGCGTTTATTCCCCAATGCCACAAATATGCAATTAAAATGCAAGCGTTACAACACAGACCTGCAAAATCATCAATGCACACAGTACCGCTGTTAAAAATAGGACCCCGGCGCCTCCAAACATTTTAGTTTCTGGAGAATTGAGTGTGAAGTAAAGATGTGGCAAAATCGCTACAGCGGTCCTCCTCCGTGCGTCTGTCCTGCATTAGTACAGCTGTCAGTTCTCGTCTCTTCCTGTTGGCGGCAGGGGGGGAAAAGTGCAGCGGTATAGTTCAGTAAGCGTTCAGTAAAAAAAAGTGGGGCTGCGTCTGAATACTATGTACACACATTCGCAATGAAAAAAACTTCCTATGGGGGAGAGAGTGAGGGAGGCCTCAGCATAACCCATCATCTCTCCTAATGAAATAAGAGCGTGTCTATTGATCGGAGCGGAGTCACGTGTGTGTGTGTGTGTGTGTGTGTGCATGTCTGAATGATGTAGACAGAGGTTTTATTAAAACGTGTGTATGTTTGAGTGTGTGTGTGTGTGTGTGTACTGTCTGTGCGAGAGAGTACAGTAGACGTGAGCGCGGAGCAGAAACTCTTAATAATGCAGTTCGTCGAGCAGGTTGGCCCCTTCTCCATTTTGCTCAGGCAGGTTGGAAGAAATGCTGATGATGCAATGTGCTGACCCACATACACTACCTGCTCCCAGCAGACTGCGCCAGCTGGGGCAATCTCTCTCTCTCTCTCTCTCATAAACCCTCTCTACCTTTTTACTTTTTCCATTTCATCCTCTTGATTGTTTATAAAAGACCATTCAATTGCATGGTTTTTCCCTTTTTTTGTCCCCACTTTTGCCCTTCTCTTTCTCCTCTCAACGTGCAATACGATCACACTTACTAACCTTCAATTTCTTTGTTGCGGTCTGCAAAAAAAAAACGCTGATTGATTGAGCAATAAGCCATTGACTTAGCCAGGAATCAAAAGCAAAAGATGCTCACCCGTGAAGCATAAAAAGCACTAGAGACATAAAGGCTGATGAAACTGCTCGCCACTCACTGACAGGGGGAAAATGGTGTAGAAAATGGATCGCAGATACAAAATAAGAGCGGCCTTTTGATCAGCCGCACAAGATAATGCCAACCAACACGCTGCTTGACCGTGCTCCCATGCTGGTTAACTACAAAACGTACCAGATGACCAATTTCTCCCTCGCTGCTCTCACTAGACAAGCAAGATCAAAAAAAAAAAAAAAGGAAAAGCCCCCTACAAAACACCAATCAGGCCTTTCATATCCACCATTGGGTGCCCAGGGGGAACTGCTGTATGAAGTGTAGCTCCATTCACACACACACACACACACACACACACACACACACAGACTCGGCAAATACCTGCCCGTGTCACATACATGGCCCGGGGGGGGAAGTGGCAGGCTTGAGGTTAAACACGTCACCTGGTGTAATCTCCAGATCGCCTGGGGAGGAATCGGGGTGGAGAAAGTGACAACCCACAGTCACAGCATCCTTGAGCAAGGCACTGCGGTCATACTGGGCAGTTCCCAAGTGTGAATGTGAGTGCCGCTATATGAATGTGAAGCAGAAAAAGACACAAGTGTGCTCAGTCAACTTTCTCTGGATGAGTAAAGGGAATCACACTTGACTCGGAAACTCAGGAGCCGCATCCTTCATCGTCTTGCCAACCGCATCTCGGTTGACGACACACTGGCTTGATTATCGCCCTAAAAATCAAAAAGGATGGAGTGTGTTTCCTGTAGAACAGCTGTGCACTCAGTGGCATCAGGCTGTGTACACTTAACACCACACCGGCTACCGCGGAGGATGGGGGATGTAAGGAACAGAGAGCAAACAATGGTCGGTGTCCAACGATGGCCAGTCATGACAGGTACAGAAAACGCACCAGAATATCACAATTCACACTAAACTGGTTCAGAAAGTTGAATCTTTTTCCTTGTGGTTGGATCGGTGTGTTTTTTTTTTAGTGGGGCTTATGCGTATAATTACATAGACACACTTATTTTCTGCATGACAGCCTTTCTGCCATAATAGCTTCTGTTTCCAGGGGGGAAAAAAAGAAAAGAAGAATGAGAATCAGGTAAATTGGAATTTCTCTCATCACGCCTTTCACTAAGCCCGTGTCCGAAATTACTTTCCTCTTCTTTCTCTGAAAAGGTTGATTGTATAACCACACTGGAGTAGGCTAATAGGGGAAGTTGATACCGGCTGGAGGAGGGGAGGAGGAGGAGGAGGGTGGTGGTCTTTTTTTTTTTTTTTCTCCCCGTGTAAATTGGAACGTTAGTTGCTACTCAATAACAATGAACAGCTCAAACTGCGTTAATACCTTCCTTTGTGGGTTTTTTTTTTGTATCCTCGTTAAGAGAATATGAAAAAAGTAGATTACGTCATTGTACTTGCACTCGGTTTTGCGAGGTGTCAGCAAATAAAAGAAGTAGGTCACAGACAAAAAAAAAGGCTTTGTTTAGCCCTCGTATATCCCCTAACTAGACTGACTCCAGAGCCCGAGGGCGATATTAACACATTCATTAAGAGGTCGTGGTTTACACTTTTTATTCCATTATCGACCTCGATCTGAAATCTGCATCGGTTTTTTTTTTTCTTCCCTTATTCAGAGGTAATCGATGCGCCGCTACCCCGCCGAGTTTTAAAACCCCATGAGTGACATTGATGAATGGAGGTGCCAGTTGCAACGCTGAATAGAAAAGGTGTGTGTGAGGAGTGGAGACAAGCACTAGATGCAGAAAGACACAGTAGAAAAAAAGAAAAGAAAAAAAACATTAAAGCCAAGAAAAAAAAAAAAATGTGGAGTAGGCCAAAAAATTTCACTGGAAAAAAAAAAAAAGGAGAGAAAACACAGGATCCAAGTCTGTGGAGGAAGAGGAAGAAAAGCCTGGTGCTCAGGTTGATGTGCAGACACCCAATCAGACAGCCCTTCATCCCTTAACCCCCAGCCAAGAGTAAGAGTGGCGAGATGAGAGGAGAAAGGGGGAGGAGGAGGAGGGGGGGGGGGGGGGGAGGAGGAATGAGCTCGAGAAGCGCTGAAGCTGGATTTTTTTTTCCTTTCTGCGAGAGAGAAATAGAGAGAGAGAAGGAAAGGGAGGAGTTGTTGGGAGGAAGAAGGAAAGGGAGCTCATCTTCTAAAACAGGGAAAGGCATGAGTCAGTCAGATGAAGTGGAAACGTAAAACCTGGAACACAATGTGCTTCGTCCTTTTTTTTTTTTTTTACGGTCGAGCTTTCGCAGCCCCGTGAGGACAAAGCTTAAAAAGGGTTCGCGCTAGCTAGCTCTCGAGACGCCGAGCTGCGGAAGATATCACTCCTCTAATTCAGTGGCGCCGCTTCGAGTTTAGATTGAATTCGCAGATGAATATGAAGGTCAGGTGCTGTACTGTGTACACGCTCAATCTCCACGGCCATTAGTGCTTAGTTATAAAGCCATTAATGTCCATTATCGTAATTACCTCTGCTAACTCGCGGAAGCCACTAGCCGCTAAGTGAAATCTGCAGAAGTCGCGGCTCCCCTGAAGTCCCTTGGAGTTCTCTCTCTCTCTCTCTCTCTCTCTGTCTGTCTCTCTCTCTCCTGCCTCGCCGTCATCCATCGTCTTCTGTTCTTCCACCTGAGTGCCCTCACCTTTTTTTTTTTTTACAAACACAACCCTCCCGGAGCCGCCTCCTTGCATACATTAGGCGCGCCATCAATATGCAAGTAGCGCGTGTGATGAATTAGTGATGCGGTTCACTCTCGACGTAGCGCAGCCCGGGAGAGGACGTTCAGTAGTGGCTGGGTGGGGGTGGGGTAGGGTAGGGGGTTGGTGTTGTACCGGTTTACACCTCCCAGCCGCCCCGGTGGAACAAGCAGGACTGTTGTTCCCCTTAAGGGGGCAATACGTCCCCGTTCCGTACCTGCAACTCAGCTCCCCAGAGGAGGATGCAGCTTTTCTACGCAGCATAATCCTCCCCCTCACCCCACCACCCTCTTTGTAGAGAGGCTGAGGAGAGAACTCACAAATAGACTCAGAAGTTTTTTCTCGCGGAGCTCGCGGTCGTCCCAACGAAGGTGGACTGTGTGCATTTTTATTTTTTTCATCTCTCTGGTGACATTGCTCAATATGTACAAATCTCCCTCTATGCAGCCAATCCCTCCTAGACCTCATTAGCGGAGCGCGGTGCTCTCCGTTGACGGTATAGCGCACACACGTCGGGACATCCAGCGATACGACTCGTCTCGTTCCCCCGAGCGAGTTTTCTTCCCCCCCCCCTCTAGCCGCGTAACGGCGCTGGAGGTCAAAGGTTGCTAACGGGCCAACAATCCAATTTCACAGCGCCCTGCCTCTGACAGACACCGTGTGATCTCGGGCCGGGACCCTCCCCCTCCCCCCAACCTCCCCAACCTCCCCTCCTCCACAACCCCGCCTCTCTGCGTATCCTCAAGAACACGGTGAACTTAATCAAACTTTAATTAGCCCTCTGCTTTGGTGATAATTGGCAGTCGAGGCAGGCCAGAACCCCGGCTCCGGCAAAGGCCAGCCGTCTCCGAACGTATCCTCGGCTAATCACGGAGCGGAGAGCCGTGGCCGTAAAATGTTGTTTCCCTCAGAGAGATAAAAGGCATGCACAGACATACAAACATCTTGAGTTTCAGGCATGCACGCAGACTCCCCCCGCCCCCGCCCCCGAGGGAAAGTTCATCCTCATCTCATCCTCATTGCAACAGCCTTCAGCCGTCTTTCAATCTCTCTTCCTGGAAGCGGCTGCACCGAGGGAAGGGCCAAGCTGCGGCGGCCAGGTACTTGAACGTCGTATGTTAAGGGTCAGTCCTCCAGAAATATCAAACCTCAAGCCAAAACCGATGTTACCCTTCTTGCAGAGGACATGTCTCCACTCCAACAGCACTTGTGCACCTTTTAGGAATGAGCCAATTTGGACAAAGCTGCTATGGACGTGCATCAAAGAAATTCTATACACGTGGGCCACTTTCTCTCAAGGATTAAACAAAATGTTTTTTCAGTGGAAATGTTGAAAGACG
This sequence comes from Hoplostethus mediterraneus, assembly GCA_034670385.1. Taxonomy (NCBI): domain Eukaryota; kingdom Metazoa; phylum Chordata; class Actinopteri; order Trachichthyiformes; family Trachichthyidae; genus Hoplostethus; species Hoplostethus mediterraneus. The sequence goes on from JAXDDW010000165.1 coordinate 393,610, forward strand.
TTGACTCAACAAACCGATCGCATTATTTGTACTGGCTTTTGGATTACACGATAAGGGATGAAAGAAAGCCAAGAGAGTCAGAGGATGAATAGAGCTGGGAGGAATGCGAGATGACCACCTGTGGGAAGCCTCGCCGGTGTCTTTGTAGGTCAGTCTTGGGGGGGGCCTCGCATCTATAGGATCTTTCTTTCTTCAGATGCCTCGGCCGGGCAAAAGAAGAAGAAAAAAATCTTTCGGCCGGCACCTCCAACGCACCTTATACATGGAAGGTTCACAGCTAATCGAATCGACAGCGGTTTCTCAATATCAGACAGCAGTAAAGAGTACAATAAAGGAATAGAGAGTGAGAAAAAAATATATCCATGTGGTGTGATGTGTGTGATATCGAGCAGTAGACATAAATATGATACATGGATATGTTTGGAGAGCCAAAAAGTAATAAAAAACAATTATGGCCTGGGCCTCTTTGACCCCGGTGGAGAAAATCCATGCCAACCCAATCTCGTTGTGGGTGTTATGATCTAGCGAATCGAATGTCCCGTGAAATGAAATCAATGGAGTTACTCACTCCAGAGCCACGTCAATCTCTCCGAGAGTGAGGTGCCAGTGGATTTAGAGGCCCTGCTGTCCCCCCCCCCCTCATCCCCCCAAGAAGATTTGGGTCAATAGCACTAATGTGAAAAGTTTGAGGACAGCGACAGGGAGGCACATTTCTCCACCGAGACTACAATACATTACGAGCCTGTGTTTCGCGGCGTACCGTCGCCGGTGGAATAGTGGAATAATGTCCTCTGAGATAAAAGCGAGTAAACAAAATTATTTAATGGTGACCATTTGCCGTTAAAGGTTTATTGTCGCTGGAATCTGTGTGGAATAGGTGATGGATTGTTTCCGTACACCCAAGTGGAGATAACAATATAACTTGGATTCTACTTTGTCTGGTCCAGAAGTTTCAAAACAAAATAAAAAAATAAAAAAAACATCCAAACACCACTGAGTATCTTTTTATATATATGAGTATTTTGTTTTGTTTTATTCTCCCCAGATTTCATCTCCCCATGGCGAGAAGTGGTGAGGTTTCTTTGCTTTACCTCCCTAAGGATATTTATTTTGTGTATGTTTGAACAAGACTAATAAAGAATCAACACTGAGACTTGTGAGGTAAAAAGAGTAGCAACAAATATGTTTTGCAAAACTCTCAAGGATATTTCAGATTTCAGAGAATAAATTTGTTTTTTTTGTTTTTTAAACCAAAAATAATGAAGTTGCTAGGGTTTTGTAATTGTACCGGTTCCACCATCTGCTGCTCTGACTGACATACTGTGGCTTAGCTGTGTCACGGAGGCGATGGTGTGGTGTTCTTCCTGGGTTCGCAAAGTATTTCCACAAACAAATCCAAAAGACTGAGCAGGGAATTTGACTCGCTAAGCCCTATAGTCACGATAACAGTGATGTATCTCGTTGTATCCAGGTACTCAACGCCGAATGATGCGTACTTGTGACTTGTGTAAGGGTACAATTTACACATTCGCAATATATATGTTACAAAAAACTCTTTCAGAGCAGCTTCATCAGACATTTGTGTTTCAATGGACTCAATAGGTTTTTCTCTGTGCCGTTCACTTGGAGGGACAAAAATAAAAAGAGAAAATTGAGATGAGATGGTTTATGCGGTTTATAACGCTCATGATAAGACAATCAGCTTCTGTGGCCATGCAGGCTTGCAAGATACACCCACCCGTCAAAGAAACCAACCTGGAGCGCTGAACGAAATCAAAGTGCAAGACGTTTGATGACTGGTTACAGGGAGTTAGGTACCAGCGAGTTCACGCGCAGGTAGACGCGGTGTTTCTGTCAACTGTCCCTCAACGCTGTGTTTTTGCCATCGAGGGATTAGAGCCGTATTATTCAAATTGAATCTCGCACAAGTGCCGGAAAGAGCGGAGGGAGCTACACCGCCGGTTGCTATTGCCTTCCCCGTGACATTTATTCTGAAATCTCCTGTGTAATCGTTTTTCTTAGAAATGCGATGAAGCCGTTTTCAGCGCGATACCCAGATGCTTGCTCTGTCAAGATATCCACCAGATTAACTCTCTCTCTCTCTCTCTCTCAACATGGCAACTTTCAATACTTAGCGTAGTGCCCTTTGATTTAGCATCACTTGCCTTTAAATGTCATCAAATTACGACATATTACAGAGCAGCAGTCTTCAGCGTGGCAATCTTTGTCCTCGTTCTGCATCTCATCAGGCCAAACCCCCCCCCCCCCCCCCCCCGCCCCGCCCCCTGTATACCAGTGAGGCGTTCAAGTTTTTTTTTGAGACTGGATAGCATTACTCTCAAAGGATCGCTTGTGCTGCTGCCCTTCAAGCATTGTGCCACCGTGGCAAAAGGGCCCCCCCCCGCTCGATGACACTGACGGGGTCACGCCGTATTGACAAGGTGAGCGGGGACAACGCAAGGAAACCAGGTGGCAGCACTCTGGAGACTCTGCATATCTTTTTTGGACTGAATCCCCCGCTCGCTCGCTCGCTAGCTGCTGGTGTTCGGAGGCGAAAAGCACTCCAGAGCTCAGACAACAAACATCTCACATTTAGCCGCAGACATCCGCGTTGCACTCTTGTACTGCTCGCATTGATTTTGAGTCTTGATGTTGACAGACTCTCAGGCCCTCAGACATCTTATACATTGCAGGGGTTGGTGTTTTTGTCTGTGAGTGTGTGTGTGTGTGTGTAACCAAGCCACCCTCGGTCCGAGGCCCCAGGGATCCCCCCCTATGCACTGATTGTGATAGCATTTTGAAGTTCCCTTGTAGAGCACAACAAAGTTAGCTCCCAAGGACGTAGCATTAGCATTCAAGGATACCAGTTTGACACAGCCTGGGCAGACTTCTCTCCCTGCTGGGCTGAAAAAAAAGCACAAAAAAAAAAGGGGTGGTGGGGGGGGGGGGAGCCTTTGAAGTACAGGCTTCACAGACTCATCAATAGTCGTTATTGACCCTTCCCACTTTTATTTAATAAGGTTCCCATTCCTGAGGCTCGGTTTTGCTCGGCGCTCATCGGTATGCTAGGCGGCGTCGCAGCATGCCGTCATACTGCTGATGCCAAGTATTTCCGCATTGATTACACCTCTGGGATTAGCTCAAATGCAAATGCAGGCGTGTGTGTGTGTGTGTGCATGTGTACGTATACGAGTGTGAGAGAGAGAGAGGAGTGCAGAAAAGAATAGCCTCATCCACTTGTACGTGTTTGCAGGCGTCGATTGTTCTTTATTGTGCACATGCTATGCTCACCGAACAAACGCTTATTCTCACACATACAGAAGCACAGAGATCTCCAATGTTCAGGTGATGTCTATTAATACAGCATTTCATTCAGCCCCCCCCCCCCAACCTCCCCCACCACCACCACCACTCAGGCCCTTGAGAACAATGGAAAGCTTCCAAACCCATACAGGCAGGACTTGCATGTGAGAATCTCACTTTCCTTGAAAAGCCTGGGAAAGCATTACGGGGGGGGGGGGGGGGAAAGCAGAACGAAGCGAGGCTGAGCGAGATTAAAGGAGAAATCTCATCTCGTATGATTACCTCTTGGATTATAACGCGATCAACCGTTTCCTGAAGCGATCTTTGCGAAAAACATCAGCAGACTATTTACAAGCGCTGTGTTTAAAATGTACACTCGAGCCATTTTTACCCCATTAGATGAATCCTTGTTTTGATTTCACGAGCGCTAGGTACAGTTCACACGCGCTCAGTGAAGGTCAGCTGAACGCAGGAAGCCCCGATTGAATTTGTTTTGTTTAGTTTTTTTTTTGCCTCCTGTATTGATTACTTTAAGAAAACGCTCGTCTCCTCCGCATGCAGGTGCTGATCTAGTACATGATGAATGTATGTGACATCGCTACCCGCCCCCTTAAGGATTACGTGGAAAACAAATTAGATGATGTGACCTTGATTTCAAACATTTGTAAGGAGGAGGAGCCAATCACACGGCGAGAGCGTGTTGCCATAGCAAAGTGCTGATCGTGCTACCTGGATCATCTTTTCAATCATTTTCCTTTCATGTAACATCAATTGTTTTTGACCTCCCTGTTATTTGTTTCTTGCCGTGCTTGTAGATTTCTTACCGTGCTTTCATTACTTTTCTCGATTTTTTTTTGTTGTGTCATTTTTATTGATGATGATGATTATATGCCTGCACCATCCTATATGAAAAAGGCGTTGGGTACCCTCCCTGCAGGTTGACGTTCTGTCAATTATCTGACCTCCTTTTTCCCCTTTTTGAGCAGCTTGATGTGTCGGTGCCCTGTCACACCCGTAATCATCGCTCCCCGTACCTGTTCTCCTTCCACTGCTGAATTTGAATTGATAATGTCGCAATCTGGCTTTGTTTTGCCAGGAATGATAATCAGTTTGTCAGGAAAAAAAACCACACAAAAAAACCCACACAGTAATCTCTAGTTCAACGTGAGACTCCCAAGAGGTATCCAGTGCTATGGTGAAGCTCCCTGGGGGCAGGTAGGCAACCCCCTGTGGCTGAAGATGTAGTAAAATAATTATCATTACTTTGCTGTATTCTACTTTATGCACTTTGATGTATTTTGTATTAAGCAATTTTGATAATGGAAAAATGTCAGGCCGACAGATATAAAAAGAGTGTTTTGAATAACTATATAACCCTCATAAGTATAAAAAGTGTGTTTTGATTGAAACGTGTAACCTATAAGAAAACCCAAAATAATCATAAAGTTTTGAAAGATACAGTTTGAGGCCCTCTCACAAGAGGGGAGACCAGAGACAGGCTACACAGGCCCGATCATGAAAAGAAGTACCTAAAGATAGACTGGCAGGGCATGCGCAGACAGGAGAAGTCCAGGGGGGAGGTACTGCCCACAGAGATCCGCCCAGGGGGCCAAGCTTAATATCAAGACCCGCCCAGGGGGCCAAGCTTAATATCAAGACCCGCCCAGGAAAGCCAAAACGTAGCATTAAGACCCGCCCAGGAAAAGCCAAAAAGCCAAGTTTGATATTACGAAGCTAGGTACAATGTCATGGCGCTAGGATGGTGGTAGGTGATGGTTATCTTTGCTGATGCTTGTAGATATGCCCATATAAGGTTGGTGAACTCACTATTTCTGCTGATCAAACAAAAAACTTGCTGACATTGAGCTAGAATTGGGCGTAAATCGGTATTCTCCACCCAGTTTTTAGGATAAATAAGATCATGCGCATATAGCTTTTGCTGGTCTGGTTCCGGAACCAACTCGTGTGTCTTTGTGTCTGTGAAGAATAAAACTCTATGCATTGAACTCTGATCATCTCCAGTGATTTATTTTGAACCTGTTTGAGACTCTAGTAACTGTTGAACTTTCGGAATCGTGAAGAAGATTAAGTGTTGGGGGGGAGGTCCGGTCTTTCAACACTGGCCTGATACTTGGACCTTTTTCCCCCGACATCAAAGATCTGACCCTTCTGGATATCTGATGGAGCCGTGATACTGGTGGTGGCGGGAGCGTGGGCCAAGGTGGTTGGTCGATGCAGAGCCGGGGCGTGTTTGGCTCCAGCTGACACCGTTACGACTGGAGCTAGCCTTCCTGATCGACTTACGCTAAGCTACATTTCCAGGCATATGCACATACGCAGACAGACACACACATGCATACACACATGCTCCAACCCCACACACACACACACACACACAAACACACCTCCTGACAATCCCTTGCCATCCCGATCTTCCTAGCGCCCCGCAGGGTAATCACATCGTCCACAGGAAGTAGACATCTTTAACATGCACGGCTCCAGCTCGTGTTTTTCAAACTTAACATTTTACATCCGCCGAGGAAACTTTCCAGACTGCAGCTCTGCCACCGCGCGCTCAACCAACATGATTTTCTTGTCTCGAAATAGCAAACTGGGAGCCCTTTGACTCCCCGGGGGAACCGCACCATGCCGAGATGCCATATGGAGGTGGGTGTCTGGTGGGAGAGCGTGGTGGAACAACAGAAACAATCCAGGTATGGAGGAGGTCACCATTAAGCGTCACCCTCCGGAGGGATGGTGCATGATGGGAGTTGCGGTTCAGCACCACTCACTTTCAAACTCTTCACACAGCTGTCACAGCTGCTTGGCATGGATGACAGGTGGGGAACATCTCGGAGAGAGAGATGGAGAGGGAAACAAGAGAATTGTTTTACACTCTGCCAGTGTAAAGTGGGAACATCTGTTTGCAATGAAATCTGGACAAAGAATGATGCTACAAATCACCCTTACAGTTTATGTTGCTTATTAGGGTCATTCTGCCGCGGCGAGAAATGATTAAAAGTTTATGCAGACATTTTACAAGACTTTTTTTTTTTTACTTTTTATATGGATAAGAACGCCTATGTAGAGAAATATGCACAACCCGCGAAAAAATGAAGTCATTGCTGTGTTTACGTTCGGCACCCAACCACCTCTTATAAGCAATTTCCTTCCCTCCCCGAAGTTGGGGACAATCTTTTGAAATGCCGTGAGTGGAGGAGGGAAAGGGAAATATTGAACTGCCATCTACAGAATTTAAAATGTGATGGAGGAAATATTATCTTGCATGTCGCTGGGTGGGTATGGACGGAAGGAGCAACTTCTGTGGTGTAATCAGAGAATCATGTGGATTGAAGATTTTTCTGACAAAAAAAAACAATAGGCGGTGTATGAGCGTGTGTGCGTGTGTTCCACAAGGTTACTGTGTGTGCGTACATGTACGTGCATGCATGTGGGCATGATTCTGTGGGTTTCTGGTTACTGTGTGTGTGTGTGTGTGTGTGTGTGTGCTTGCAAGCCCACGCACAGGAGCATTGCTGAGCGAGCCTGATAACCAGAATGTGCGGTCACCTTGCCTTGTGATTAAAGGTTTGCGCTCTTTAGCTGCTTAAAAGGGAGACCGTTTGTCCTCAAAAGGGAGAAAGGAAACACAGCAACAAAAAAAAGCGTGTTTTATCAGTCACAGCCAGAACTCAATATTTCGCTATTTTTCTCAGATTAGGCTTATTCACAAGGTCCTATAGGTGAAATGCCTTCAAAGATAATAAAGAGATTAAGATCACATTCAGAAATCCCTGCCAGGGAGAGAGGAAAGCTTTTGAAATAAACAAAGAAGTCCAACTTTGTAGAATTTCACACTTTATTTTTTTCCCCCCTTAGTACTTTGGATTTGGCTTATGCTTAACTTCTTAAATGTTCACATCTTCTGATGCGTTGGTAAAGATTTATTTTCCTAGGTCAGTCATGAAAGCGCGATAAAACCCCAAGAAACCAAAACCACGGCCGCACTGAATGATTAAAAAACAAACAAAAAAAAACAAATCCTATCTTGGAAAACATTCATCTCCAGTGAAAAAAAGCTTCCCGACTCATCACAGGCTCAAATAAATAAAGAAGGGGAAAAAAATGAGAGCGGGATTACAAACAATGTCTCCGGACCCGGGTGAGCTAAAAGACTTTATTATTCCACAGGCCGTCCAATCAGAGCGGCGTGGTCACACTCTCCGTCCAAGCTGTCATCCATTGTCTTGCTGTCAGAGCATTTGGAGGGACACCGGGTGGCCCCAGGTGTCATTTAAGACCTGAAAATGACAATGTCACACTGCCAATGTCCCTTTTGCTGCTCGCACAAGGATATTATAACCAGCATGCAATCAGGATTTCTATAAATAGACGAGGATGAATTGGCCTTCACACACTTATTAATCACATTGCAAACTTCAAAACCCGTTTTCATCCCACGCTGTGATGTCTCTAGGATACAGACGCATAACCTGACGGTCTTCACGAGGTGCATTTTCCCTTTCCTCTCCTCTCTTATCCCCTTGCTCTTCCCCCTCATCCTCTGTTCCCTCGGCGAGGTCAAGAGAGAGAGGTGAGCAGCGTTGTCATTGACGGCGTACCCCTACTGTAGTAGCGTAATCGCTGAAATGACCCTCATGCGCACAGCCACTAATCAGGACTGTCACGAGGGAGGAGGCATGGCCCCCCGACGACACATCGACAGCCATTGGCGCAGAGCCGCTGCCCCGCCATTAATAAAGAGTCACATTTACATAAGGTGACAGGAACACAGCGGCTGGACTCCACCCCCACCCAACAAGGGCTGCATACACACATGCAGCGGCTGTTGCATCAGACTTGAGTGAAACTTGGTTGCTCGGTTGTTGTTTTTAAATCAGTTTGGGATTCCTTCACATTTTCAGAAACCATCCCCCCTTATAGATAAAAACACTTAAACAGCCGGTGGCGATGAACCTTGCATTTCTGCGTCCATTACATTTGTATTTGGTGTTTTTTTCTTATTCCCGTGGATAATTGGCCAATTATAGACAATGTGACATCTATCTACAACATCAACAGTAAATGTCAGGTTTTCATACAACATAAGCCTCTCCAGAGCCAAATGGGAACTTTGGATTTAATGTATTGATGGATGGAAAATGAACAAACAGACTAACTGACTAAATCAATCTATCATAAGTATATTTAATAACACGTTATTGTACATTGTGCAAGTTTAAACCATTTGGAAACCATGCTGTCTGTCGAGTTCGTCTCCGTGGAATCAGGGAGACGAAACAAGAGCAGAAAAGAAAAGAAGTTGTCGGCTCTTTGAACAGGCCAGCCACGTACTGAACAAAACACCAAGACAGAAACTAAAGGAGCAACTTAAATGACAGAAGCTGTGATTGCTTCAAGGCCATTTTCATCATCCAATCACACGAGATCGCACACGGACAAATCTAGGTACTAAAAAAAACAAACAGATTTTGCTCACATTACTATCAGACCAGACCCGGTTTGCATTATTGTCAGCTTGGACTCAGTCTCGTAGAGTCCAGTCTGTATGGTCAGATCTCAAATACAGTGCAGTCGTACCCAAGAACAACACTTGTCCCGTGGTTGCAGACATGGGCACACGAGCTAGACATGACAGACAAATCAAGCAGGTAGTTCCTCTGTGTGGACGCTAACCACCGGATCAATAATAATCATCCTACTGCTAAATTTAACCCGCCCAATTTGTCCTTGATTTCGCAATCTCGGCAGAATTTCTGGCAGAAAATGGGTTGACGCCTTGAAAATGGACTGCGCCCACAGGAAAAAAAAGTGAAATCACAGAATCACGCTGAAAATAACAGAAAATCACAGAAAATTATGCCGGATGCCGCTGAAGGACGCTGCCGGTCTCTTGTTGCCAGCTATAGAGCCACCACATCAAACCCAGGGACATTTCTACAGCATAAAGACTGCAGTTCGATCGCTGGTGTGAATGGTATGTCAGCGCTTTATGTCCAGTTTCCTCTGATGAAGTGGTTATTTCTAGAGGTGCATTAAAGCAGATTTCACTAGGTCAGGGTTAGATTAGTTGAGGTATGATTTAGCCATACTTTAACATACTTATGTACCATACTTACTCTTACTTACATACTCTAGCTCACCTCGGCTGAGGAATATTGCAGAAACCTATTTTTCAGAAATGTACATTGAGAGAATTGCGCAAATTATCAGTTTTTTTGGTTGTTTTTTTGTGGAAATCTGGGGGGACTAAGAAAATGTTATTTTATCATTTCTAATCTTGTCAAATATGAACACTGCACGTCTTCACCCGTATCAGAACGGTATTAAAGGACCAAGGGTACAAACGGTCCTAGACACTGAATCTGTAATGCAATTTGACTTTTGATTTGACTTGGCAGTGGCAATTTAATTTCCTTTAAATTGCCACTGCCAAGATACTAGACCGATTCTCTGTGTAATTTCTGTCACTGAGATGATACATAGTTGTGTGTGTGAGTGTGAGTGAGGAGGAAAAATCATGGCAGTATGTCTCAAATTTGTACAGTCAATACAACACATCCAGTCTCACTCAACTGCCTCTCAACTGCATACAGTCGACATGCCAATCTACACATGCAGCGAGCTAATGAATGAAATAAATTTGCAATTGAACTCAAAAACAAACAAACAAAAAAAATCTTTCAAAGTCAAACACGACGTCTTTCGCTGTGTACGTGTGCACGGCACAGATTGAACGCCGCCATTAGCTGTGCGGGGGATTTTTAGCGGCTGGGGGCATTTCAGTCGGAGCAGCGTTGAGCGGGACCAGATGGCTTGAGGATTCTGGGTAAACGGCAAATCCTTTGATATGTCTGCGGCGTCCCTTTCACCAGAGACATCAACAAATATGTGCAAAAGCTCTGTTCTGTGTGCACATGGGGGACCGGTCACAAATTGGAACTTGGCGACGGGAAGACGATCAAGTGGCATCCCCTCGTGTCGATCGCTTCGGCGGCAGCGGGGCTCTAGTAGGACATCATTCAGAGCTGCGCTGCATACAGATGCTCTCATGCAACTAGTTATCTTTTGCACGTATATGAGCGTTTTGTTTCTGCAGTGTTTAATACCACGTCTTCAAGCAATCCAAGTAAGTAATATGTTTGTTCAAAGGTTTTTTTTTGTGGGTGGCATTATAACTGTATTCGGTCTCCTCTATTCTGCAGTTGGAGCTAGTCGGACAGTCTGACTTTCCTGTCCATTAGTTTATCTGCGTGTGCGATTTTGTCGATCTCCTGTGTATTATACAGATAATACCAAAGTGTTTCCTAGTCTCATTTCCAATAATTTCCCATTAAACCTGCCCTTTAGTGATCAAGAACGCAGGACTCCAATTAATTGAGCCTTAGTCAGACAGAACGCCGCTTGATGTCACTCCAAGAAAACAAAAGTATTCTCCGACTCGCCTCTTGATGATTAATTACAATCACAATAGGAAGGAAAAAAAAAACTCTTGCGGTCGTATCTCGCGCATCCAAAAACGGTTGTACATTTTCCTTCAACCCAGGCGCCGAGCCCAGTCTATCACTACTAAATGTCTGTTCCAACCTCGCTGGCGGGGGGTGGGGGGGAAAGAGCGCTCCTCTGACACACCCCGTTACCGCTAATGAGATCCCCCACCGAGAGGTGAATCATGAAAACAATAATTCCATTAAAAGCTATTTGCATTTGCCTGATTAAGATCACAGTATAACGTAATTACTGTAATTTGATTGGAGGAGCGTATCCTTATTAGGGGTTGGGAAATATAAGTGAAGGGCACCAAGCAGCAGGACCAACTTTGGAAAAAGTTCATCGTGGAGTACAGGGCTTCATAATAGTTCCATAAGCAGTACAAATAGTGTAATATGTAGGATAGGTATAGTACCTTTACACTGTAAGGTCCTTATATTTATCTATCTTATATAAGTTATTATTATATTAGTTATCTGAGTTATATTTGTCTCCTAATACATATTTCACACATGGTGCCCTTTGCTCACTGGCGCCAGCTAGGCATAGTGGTCGATCACCAGTATTACCACTGCCAGCTTCTGGGGGTGGGGGGGAGGTAGGGGGGGGGGGCACACACACTGCTGTACCAAGTCAGCAAACACGCCAGATATCTGAGAACAGCCTCTGACCTCAGAGAGCAGCGGAGAGGACGGCGGGTTGCGAGTCCCCGAGAAACGATAAGAAGGATTTTAAGTGGAGAGAGTGGGAGTGGAGTGTTTGCTGCTGACTGTGCTGTTTATAGGACGGACAAAGGCGGGCCCGTGAACCCTGGAGACCAGACCCGCGGGCATCTAGGACCCCGGCTAGTCCTCGGGGTATCTCCCCACAGTTCCCCACCAGACACTACTGACCACCAGACCTGCTCTTGTCTTCCCTCACTGCTTTTTCCTCACCACCACTAATACAACACACTGTTATTTGCACAATGGCTTCAGAGGGTACCGCAGCATATGGATGGGCTTACATACAGCGGGGACGATCGGGTTACATCATCAATTTAGATAACTAGTGGCTCAAACCATTACTTTCTAAACTGATATATGTCTATAGAGTTAAAGTGACTGGTGTTGGATTAGGTTAGCGCGGCTCCATATTCATTTGATGCTTGAGCACGTGTGAGTATGCATGCAAACACATGCACAGACATGCACGCCACTAATATTCAGAGCACAAATACTCAATTACACACACACACACACACACAGTATGAGCTGTCCATATCACTAGACATAAAGCCACGGGTTGTCATACTCCCAAGTGCATTCACACTACAGCCTCATCTGAAAGTCATCCTCCTATTGTCTAGAGAACACTCCACACTGAAAGAGCTGCCTCCTCTCCACAAAGCTCTTCAACCCTGATTTAAAGTGCCATCCAAACAGGGTAAAACATGCAACATGCAATACAAATGTCAGACCCATTTCTCAACATAACGGCCGGTCTGGCAATAAATTTGCGCGCCGCCCCGCTTTAGCACTCATTCCATAATTCAAAATATATTATAATTGGCAAGGCCGTAAAATATATGTTTGTCTGTAAATACCGCTAGAGGCTGCTGGGTAATTCAATCCACCATACATAGGGAATTTATACCGCGGCACATCAGTAGCCAATTTCCTCGGGGGAAATGAATCTCTGCAGCTCTTAGCAGAGAGGATCTCAGGATGAACGCTGACCACCGTCCACTCTGTAAATATTGACAGTGGAGGAGAATGAGGTGGCGATACATTACCCTCGTATATGCTACGGCTAAATTGCGTCCGTGCAGAGGATCGCATGCGCGGCGTGTCTAGCGTCTACAGGAGCCACAGTTATGGAACAGAGTGAGTTGGCGTCTGAGGTAGCTTGGCCGGAGGGTGAGGTGGTTTAACGGTGACCTTATTGATTTATTTTATAAGCAGAGGGACTTGTGGAGTATTCTCTAACCTACCATGTTGTGTTCATTGTTAGTATTGTTGGCTGAGTTGTCACTGTCCTTTTAGGGTCAGGGAAATGTCATGTAGTTAAATATGTTGTTAGGAGGCAAATCTTACAAATTGTCCTGCAATTGTTGCAGTACTAGTACTGTAGTTTTTTAGTATTTAGGCCTTTGTTTTTTGTACCTTGCCTTTGTATTTTGTACATTCTTGTGATACTGTTATGCTGCTGCAACCACAGAATTTCCCCCACGGGGATCAATGAAGTATCCATCCATCCATCCATCTATCCATCTATCTATCTATCATCCATCTATCCATCTATCCATCTATCATCCATCTATCCATCCATAATAGGGTTTTAACAATACTACTGTTTTTAATGTAATGTTGCTGTATAAACCGACACAATGGTCTTTAAATTCACTGCAGAAAAAAGTTACAGCCCCCAGAGAGGTTTGGAAACCATCGCTCCGGTCCCATTCTACCGCGCCTCCCTCCCCGACTCACAACAATAACATGGTTAAGGTGCTCATGATCTTCCCCACACAACACCTGCCACGTTGTGTTATGATGTGAACCTTCCTAGCATCCCCAGCTCCCATCTGGCAGCTGCCAACATTATAACTGTTCGCTAACACGGGGGTTAATGAAACCCCCGTGTTAGCGAACGCACCTCGGCGTTCAGGGCTCAAGCTGCTCGGAGAATCGGCGCGCAGCCCTGAAGGATTGGCTCCATTATGGATACCAGCACGCGGCTACACACACTTCCAATGGGAAGAAAAGGGAAAGGAAAAAAAAAAAATAATGCTCACACCTGCTACCTGGGCTCAGCTGTTGCCATGCAACGCAGAGATGATGCATTCTGTGATGTGCTCTCATGCTGTGCACACAATGTCTGCAATTACAATGTGATTAGTGGAGTTCCAAAAGTGTTGCTTGAATGTGCACAGGCGTTGTTTGTGCAACCATTTACTTCACGATTCAACACACTGTTTTGCCCGGGTACTTCTAGAAATATTTATCACCATCGTATCAAATACAGTATGTGGATATGTGTTGCTGCTGCTGCACCAGCTGCTATTAGCAGGAGTAATATATATGAAGTGGAATATTATGATATATGCAAAAATTGTAGAAAATACATACTGCATTGATTACCACCTTCTGTTAAGTGAGCGTTTCACTTCAAACAGGCATGCTAGGAGGCCCCAGCATGCAGGCACTCAGGGGGAGCCAAGCATTTGCATCCAGCTTCACCGAGGGGGGTGACGGTGGGTGGGGTGATGGGGGGGGTTTGGTCGGTCCTCATCAATAACGTCAATGGTGCGTGGTCCTCTCACGCCCCCTTTCTTTCTGCAAACATTTGGAGAATGTGAGATCAAAGACCTAGACCTTTCCTCTCTGGCTTTTAAAAAAAAAACCTTTGAGGATGCAACCCGGCATTTATCGCAGCTAGTGCCTTTTAAAACAACATGAAAAGGGGCCCGGTCGCCAATATGAGCGGGAATCGGTTTTGTTTCTGAAACGTACGAGAATCTAAAAAACACACGGACGGCCGACAAGTGGTAACGCTTCTAACAACACATCATCGAAAGACAAAAACAGTCACACACTCCCTCGCCATACACACACACAGTTAAATGATGATACAGATCTATTATCAAGGCATCTGTTGCGATCTATTTTTTTTATTTCGCCCCTTTTTTATATATTTCACTCCCTTTTTTCCTTCTCTTGTTCATGAGGGGATCAAAGCTTCGCCGGGTTTACCGCAGACCCGATAGTCCCAGCCTCCGGGGCAGCGAGCATCTTGTGAAATACCGTTGAACTAAACAACAATTAGCGCTTGTAACACTGTATTTAAAAAGTGCTAATAACCAGCTGCAAACAGCTAGTTAGCTTGTCAAGCCTTGATCCATAACCACTCACAACAATCTCCCACTGAGATGGTACCAAACAAACCATGTCTTCTTTATGAGCATCTAATGGGCAAATGCACAGGTAAGAAGGGGGTTTGTTATGTGGTGGGAGGTACTGTTGCTGTGTTTGTGTCTCTCCACGGTGTTATTACCTGGCAGGGGTTATGTGGGCGGACACATACACACACACATAGATAGATATATATATACGCACACTGACATCTCCTCTCCTGCCTTTCTGCCATTACACAAAGTGATGCTAGTCGACACGATCACTCTTACTCTCCACAAAACGAGTGGTCTTGCAGGGGGAGAAACACTTGTCCAAGGTGATTCAAGGTGTAGGAGGATTCACACGATGTTAGATTTGAAGTATTATCAGCATATGTTTAAAAAAAAAAAAAAAAAGGGTCTGGGAAAGAGCGGCGAAACACAGACAAGGACCCGGCTCCCTTTTTGATAAGTGATTTAAGAGTCCGAGTGAGAGCAGAGGAGTCAATGATGCAGATGATGGTCTGATGCAGAGGGCTTTTATCTATAATTACAGGTCGGGCGGCGGTGGACGCAAGGAGGAGCCTCTCTCTCTCTCTCTCTCTCTCTCTCTCTGTCTCTGTCTCTCTCTCTCTCTCTCTCTCTCTCGATAGCTCATTCTCGAGCAAAACGTCTGTGTCTTTGCTGATTGGGAGCCAGAGGTGAACTTGAGTCACTGTCATGGATTTCCATCATCATCCGTCAAAAAAAAAAAAAAAAAAAAAAAAAATCCCTTCAGGGAGGATGACGGCATGGCGAGTACATGAGTAACATGCGAGCGATCGGGAAAGACACACACCACTTAAACAGACTATGCGCCTCGAAGATTTTTTAAGGTGTCCTCGATCCTGTAGAAAAGGAAGTGTGTGTGTGTGTGTGTGAGTCTGATGATAGATGGTGTGATTGATGCCTGATGATATACTCTCTGATGGGCCTGACAGTGTCCTGTCTAAACAGCTGAGCGTCTACTCGTGTCTTGAATCTTAACATCCACCCCCCCACCCGCCCCCATTTATCATTCCAACACCCGCTTTCAACTCCGCGAGACCCTGTTGCTTGATTACAGCAAGAAAAACTTAACTAAATATGGATGAAAGCGTTGACTTAGTACAAGGGCAGCTGTCATTGATATCTCTGTAATTTGATTCATCCCGGCTACTCATTCCCCAGATTGGATGTGACACCGACGACCCTCAAGAGCGCTCTCGCTATGCAGGTGACGTTTGTGTTTCAATAGCCTCCAAGGTCAGGAGTGTTACCGCCGCTCAAGTATCGTTTCCTTTTAGTCGACTATGTGTTGATTAACGTAGTTTTTTTTTAAGTTTTTTTTTTAATATTAAACACGTGTCACTCTGTTTTTTTTCCCACATCAATTTCCTTTGGCAATGACAAAGTGTTTGATTTGCTAATTTGTCTTTGACTTGCAAATGGAGGTCTCCGCGGAGCGTTTCTGCGTGCCCCGGCTCAATTTAGTTCCGTTTTTTTTTTTGTGTGTGTGACTTTTGGGGAGGTCAGTGCCGACAATAACCCCCCACCGAACATAAAACCCAACAGAACATTAGCAGCGGTGGCATGCGTGGGCGTGGTGAAAGGCTGAAAAACTGTGGCGTGGAAGGATAAGCAGCAAAAAGAGAGATCAAAACATGTTGTTTGTTTGCGACAATCTAGAAATGTTGTACAGAACAAATATGGAGAATTAACAGTGAGCAGGCACTTCTACTTTCCATGCTCCTCTATTGATTTTTTTTTTTCTCCCCATTTGGCCACTTGGGACTGCAAACAAATGCTTGGGAGTGTGCGTACCTAACTGGGTTCACTCCTGGCTGAAAACCAACAGAAATGTCCAGGCTTTCAAAATAAAACGCAGTTCCTCCAGCGGCCCATTTATACTGCCACTCCATTTAAACCAAAAGTCAAAGGGATTTTTTATTTTTTTCCCATCTCTCCAGCATTACTTGTATATATTTATAACTGACACGGAGGTGCAGAAGTGCAGGTGCCAGACACCGCCAATTATGTTCCCTCATTAAAGAGTGTGGGAGGAGGCTAATCTAATCGCGGAGTTCAACGTCTTGACCCGGCGATAAATAACAGTCGCATAATGACGAATGCCGTTCAGGGCGGCCCGACGCCTGCCGCAGTACGCCTGTACACGGTAAAGAAGACGAACCGTGTAATTATATCTATCAGCGGATTACTGAGGCATCAAGGCGGTCATCGACAGATGGCTTGGAATGGTCTAAAAATGGCTACAGAGGAGTTATGTCGCGCCAGCCGCACACACACGAGTCAGTACATGAGTTTGATTTTCTTTTGATTGCGGCACCTGCCCCCTTTAGATCAAGCCACCATGACCCATGTGTGCCAGCGTGGGCCGAGCTTTGTCACTCCTCCTAATGAGTGGGCTGGAAACCAACCGGCGCTGTTCAGTAAGTAATTAGCGATGAAGCTCACATTTTTTGGAGTGGATTATGACGCAGTGAAATAATCATTTAAGAGACCCGTGGCTTGTGTGGAGAGGCTTGTAGTCCCTCGTATTAGAGGACAACCTTGGTTCTTGTCAATTTTCTTTGGATCCCTGTACGGGTCCTCCTCCACGCGACCTTGGTTTCCGACACGCACCACGTGCGCTGGGGCTCCCCAGCAGCAAGACAC
The DNA here is from genome assembly GCA_034670385.1 of Hoplostethus mediterraneus. Classification (NCBI taxonomy): domain Eukaryota; kingdom Metazoa; phylum Chordata; class Actinopteri; order Trachichthyiformes; family Trachichthyidae; genus Hoplostethus; species Hoplostethus mediterraneus. The sequence goes on from JAXDDW010000165.1 coordinate 410,990, forward strand.
ACCTGTGTCGCCCAGGTGTTTCGATGCTCCGTCCCTCTTTTCCCCCTCGAGAGGCGATTGTAAAAATGGCTGATCTTGCCCGTGGCTGTCCTCTCTCCGTTACCTCTATTCTCCCTCCCTTGTCTCCCTTTTAGCCGCTTAACGAAGAACATCAAAAGAAACAAATAGGCCAGTGTGCGAATGACCCGGCGCGACCTCACATCGCGGCTACCCCCCCCCCTCTTGCGTATTCCCCATTGGTGCCGATATCCTCGGCGTCGTCTTCTCCGTGCATCAAAAACCAATTTCAATAGCGCGGCGATGAGCGTTAGCTGGCCCTGAATGTGATATGATTACTGCTTCAATTACCAATTGTTTGCCGGTGCCTTTGGTCATATTGACGTTTTTAAATTGAGTCGTACGAGGACGAAGGACTCGACTGCCGGAGCTCCCTGTGTGTATTCTGGAGGAGTATAACCCCACCTCAACGCCGGCAGTGTGTTCAGCGAGGAATCTGCATGGGATAATAGGATATCATTACCTCACCATCCTCATTACGAGGTCCTCATCTGCCGAGGCTTGAGCGTAATGTTAATTGTTACGGAGGAGTAAGACCGCAAAGGGGCATTGTAACTCAAAATGACATTTTGATTGGATTTTGCTCCCTTTTACCTCATTAGGAACTCAATAACGGCTTGTTTGGATGTCAACAAGGCAAAGTGGTCACACACGGGAGTCGGCTAATAATAATTCCTTTTGTTTGCGCTGGCTATCTTTTCCGCAGGCAAATCCAGTGTACGGTTGGAAAAGGTGTGTGTCACCAGCGACTGCCTGAAAGGATGCTCCGCTGACAAGCACTGGGGAGAATCAGTGGTGTGTGTGTGTGTGTGTGTGTGAGTGAGCGCGTGTGTGTGTGTGTGTACACCTTATAATCTACTAGTAGCCTTGGGGGGGAGAATCAGAAGGGCAAGGAGGAACCAGTTTAAGCTAGCTGCTGCACAGCTGTTAGCAAAGAAGGACATGCTCCTGGGCACGATTACACACACACACACACAGACATCCATATGCATACAGTATATGAACACAATATACACTCTCATGCACACATGCAAACACCACACATCAGCCCTTTCCTTACAAATTGGCGTCACATTGGATGACCAGAGATGTCCCTGTTGTGCTTAGAAACGTGACCTGTCTTTGTTGTCCAAACAATGTTGCATGTTAACAGGCTCTCTGCAGCAAACTGATACAAGTGCAAGTGCTTTGTTTTCCAACCCACAACCCCCCCATACACACACACACACACACACACACACACACACACTCTCTGACCAGATCACCTTCCGTCCCTCGGGGCCACTTTCCCTCTTGTCTGTGTCACTTCACCCATTCATGTGACTCCACACCTGACCCCATGCACCATCAAACTCTGTGTGTGTGTGTGTGTGTGTGTGTGTCTGTCACACATGTCTGAATTTGTGACATATGTAGAGCTCTCTCTCTCCCTCTCTCTCTCTCTCAATCAGGTCAGGGTCTTTGAATGGGAGAACCCACAGGCAGGCCGGTATCCAGGCTTCTCCGGTGTTTGAGCTCAGCTGTCTCAGCCTCGTCTGCCTTTGAAGTGGATACAGACAGATGGATGTTGGAGGAGCTGTGTGCTCCTTTGGCTGAGGAGAAAGCTCAGCAACATCAGTGGGCTGAGGCTCGACGTGGTCAGGCAAACACACACACACACACACACACACACACACACACACACACACAGTATATATGCAGGCTTGCTGAGTTGCAGGGGTTGGAAAGAAAAAAAAAAAAAAAAAATCTCCCCGACAGAAGGGAATAAACCCCAAACTCAGAGCATAAACAAAAACCACACGAGCCAGAGCTGCTGACCGGTAGAGGTCTTGAACTCATCAGTCGAGGAAAGCCCCACGGCGTAGGAAGAGCAGCGGTTTCTGTGAGGCCCAGACAACCAAAACCCAGTAGAACCAGCAAAAAAAAAAAAAAAAAAAGAGTGAAGTGTTTCGAGGTGACTGCTGTGGGGCCGTGAAGAGATGGTCTGCGAGGGCGGGGGGAGGGGGGTCAAGGAGCAGAGGTGGGAGGACAGGGGATAGATATGAGGGGGGAAGAAGGAGAGAGGAGAGTGGAAGCCCCGGAGAGAGGATGCTCCGGGGTCAGGAGTGGGCGTGGTGAAAACCCCAGTGAAGTGTGATCGCTCTGCAGCGGCTGTTTCTGCAGAGGAGAGAGAAGATGTGTGGAAAGAAAAGCATGACGGCACCGCAAACGCAGACTCTGATGTTGTTTAATTGTATTTTCTAAACCCTTCGGTGCTCTATACAGTTTAACAAAGCAATCAACTGACACGTAATATAATAAGTAATGTGTGACACACACAAGAGCTACTTCCTAATTTGTTATTTCTCTCTTTGACAGCTATCCCACGTCACCATTTTGCACTCCCTGCCACCCAAAACAAAACAAAATAAATAAATAAAAAATAACCTGCTAATTATTGTTTTTTTCCCTTTTTTTTTAAATCAAATGCTTAATTTTTAATCTTAATATGGACTGACAGTATGACAATAATGATCCACTGTGATAACTGCAGGGTGACAGTCTTTATCATTAAGACAAAAGCACCCTGAGGCACCTCAGGGAGAAACATGACGTGATGCTCAGGATGAAAGCAAAAGGGTTGAAATCATTGTTGGTATTGTTAATGATTCCTGAAGAGATCGTTCAGTCTTTTTAGTCTCTTTTAGTCTCTTATTGTTTCTTTTAAAGATACTTTAAGAGTTGAATTGATTTCTCTGCAAGGGGAACTAAATATTTAATGACAATTTTAAACCTTTTTTTTTTTTTTTACATGACCCATTATTTTGTATATGGGGATTAAACCCTTTGGGCGTTCTCCTCTTTATTTTTTCTCTACCAAAATCATATTCAGTGAGGCAAAATAGAGACATAAAACTGCATTAGGGGTTATGGCAGGAGAAAAAAAACATATACATAAGCAATTTTTATTTATTTATTTTTATCCAGCATCCATTTTTAAGGGTAGATGCTTTTTTTTTTTTTCCGGGTGGATACCTTGTCTTGGAACAAAGCTTATCGATTTGTTCTTTTTACAACAACAAGTTGAGAAAGTATGGTGGGAAATTGCTTCTTCTAATCCACCGCTGAGAGTTTTTCTCTGGGTTTTTATCTCAATTTGTATCACATCTATATGTGCTCCGGCTCTTTTCGCCCGCCAGAGAAGTGGGCTGGCTCTGATCACCACCGCAGCAGCTTTTACTGTGTTGGTCACCACTAAGAGAAAATAGCCTTGCTAGGCCTGTACATGTAAGAGGGGATACCATTAGAGAGGTTGATAATTGCACAGCACTCTAGCTCTCCAGTTGCTAAAAAACGTAATAGGACTGGATGATGGAACAAGACGGAGGAAGTAAAAGTGAGGAGAAAAAAAACAAAAAACAAGACTTGACAAGGACGGGTGATTTTTCTTTTGTACAGCTTTAAAGTTGTTTAGTAAAGTTGCCGACAAAAACACCTGAAAAGAAGTTGACAGGCCACAATTTCAGCCCCAAAAAATAGCCTGCACCAGAAGCAGACTTTTATCTCACTGTACAGGCTGCGACGGCCCGGTGAAGCACTCTGGATAAACTCGAGAAATGTTTCCGCAGTTGGAAATGACGATTGCCAGGAGGGGAATTTATTTTCACTTGGACTCGCTGTGCACCGTACGCCGACACACCGTTCTACTTACAGTACAAATAATACGAGCGTTGGCATTGTATGAAAAATATCGTTAGCCATGACTTAGTACGCTATTTTGCCATTATGAAGCTGATATCCCGATATCACGTACGCTCTACTAACCAAGTTTAAAGTTATAGTCAGGATTTTAGAAGACTTCCTATGCTCTTCTGCTCACGAGGACATTTACAGAGGGAAACAATTATCAATTATCATCTTTCTGCATCATAACGTGGCTCACTTGGTACAACCAGATCAAAAACCAGGCTCGACGACTCCCTGAACACATGAAAGGTGGTCCCTCGACAGCAAAAACATTACCTACAGTTGTACCACACACTAGCAAACAACGGTTTCCTCCAAAGACAAATGGTTCAATGTGGGAGAAGCGAGATTGAAAACTCTCTCGCAAAGGAAGAGACAAACTGAACACATACTAATCGCCATTGGGCCTGTTGATCACATCTGCCTCCCTATCCGCTATATGTGTGACAGAGAGTATGGGTACTGACTACCCTGGGCCCCCAAGCTAATGGAGGATAATGGATATTTTTAATCATCTCATACTTTAATGTCACGCTGCTCCAGGTTTGAAACAGGGTTTGGATGAAATCTCCTAAAACTGCAAACCCATAAACTTTCTCAAAAATATGATCCAGCAGGAATAAAATGTGGCTTGTTTCGCTGGGTTTGACAAAGTTGTCCTTCCCCTTGACAGCTTGTGAACAGGAAGACTGCCGGTGAAAGTTTGTGCTGTGACAGTGGGTGTGCGCTATGTGGGTAGCACCCGAAACCCATGATGTCAGTCCGGGGGGGAATATGTCCACTAATTGATCATTAAATGAATGTGTGCAGGTGTGTTTGAGTTGTGGATGTGTTTGAGGCCTTCCTAGCTATGCCCCCTGGTTTGAAGGCAGCCAATAGCATCGCACCATTCCACCATGTGACCCTCAGCACACAGATCAACTGACTAACTGGACCTGTAAAGTAGATAGAAAACGCCTATGTCTGACAGCCAAGATTAGACCCCCGCCCTACCTCAGGGTAAGTCACCGAATGTCAGGAAATGTGAAGACAAGTTCTCACAAGAGCGCCGGACTGAAATCGATTCTCGGAAAATCTGCGTCTAGTCACTGCATTCACTGCATTTTTGTGATTATTCCCCAGGGAGAAATCCTAATTGGCCCATGCGCAAGTTTTTGTAGGGAAGGGCCCGGGAAATGTCTCCACGGCTTGTAGCACGACGAGTCTCGGCAAACCTTGAGGGTTGTCAAGGTGAACTGGGAAGTGCGATGTTTGTGTGTGTGAGAGAGAGAGAGAGAGAGCGAACGGGAGAGAGAGAGAGAGAGAGAGAGAGAGAGTGCTCCCTATGCTACAGTAGCTCAGCCAGCATGCTGCCCTTCACGACAAACACACACACTTCAGTTCCTCTCTCTCTCTCTCTCTCTCTCTCTCTCTCTCTCTCCCTCTCCCTCTCCCTCTCCCTCTCCCTCTCCCTCTCCCTCTGCCCTGGCGCCGCTGCTCGAACTGCAGATTTCAACCGTTACACGCCAAACGTATTGCTTGCATCTGTGACTTAAGAGGCTGAAAATTGGCGGGTTTGGGGAGCGGGGAAGGTGGCTCTCCGTGTAATTTCACCTGGGTAAAGTCCAAGCGCGGGCCCTTGGCGCTCAGAGGTCTCACACTTTGCTTAAAAGAGAGAGTGTTGAGTTCATATCAACACTATCAACACTTCTCTCTCGTTCATTCTCTCTTCTCTCTGCGCTCACACACACTTTTGCCGCTTTCTTTCCTTTTAATTTCCTCGCTCTCTTTCCTCATTTCCTCTCCTGCTCGATCTCTCGCACCGCCTCCCTCTCTCCGTGGCGACGCGCTCTTATTCTCTGGTTTTTTGCCGAAGCATCAACCAGACCATTAATGCGACGGCAATCTACATATGAAATGTAATTTGCGGGGGAAATTAATTTCTACCCTCCATCTGTACATTTTTTGTCTCATCCCTAATTTGTTTTGAAGGAACAATTCCACCGGTCGCCATCTGGGTGTTTAAGGAAGAGGAACAGAGGTGTCTTTATTTATGTGATGTTAATGGGGATGTGCTCCGTGTACAACCACACAAATACGTAAAAAATAAATAAATAAAGTCGCATTGAGGGAACGCAGATGTCGTATGAAACATTTCGAGAGGGGTGAATGGAACCGTCCCATTAACTAACACAAACACCACTTGAAAACGTGGAGAGAAAAAAAAAACCTCAGTGACACCAGATGCACGCCATAATATCGGGTTTAGGAGACTCGTTTCGTTGCTAACCCACAATGTACTTTTGCCCCACTTTAAAATCATCACAGTTGGTGCATGCAACCAATGGCACCCCTCCGCTACAGGCTGGTGTTTACCAGTTTACTGCGCCAAACCCCCCCTGCAAAAGAGAGAGAAAACATTCTCGTCGACTCTCCCTGCTATTGAGGCCCTGGCAGGCAAGGGGTTGGGAGGCGAGACGAGAGAGAGAGAGAGAGAGAGAGAGAGAGGAAGAGCAGGGAGGATGCAAGAGCAAGAGGAGGAACATGTACTTGGCTCGGTTCATCCAAGCCCCAATTAAAGCGTTTCAATCAGCCACTAGGCAGCGTTCAGGCTGGGAGGGGGGGGTGGGCAAGCTGGTCCGGGGGACAGGACTTTGGAGAGGAAAGACGATGGATGGAGGGAGTGAGGGATGAGAAAGCATCTTGTGGTCAGTAACAGGAAACGCAAACAACATCAACAAGCAATTACAGCGAGATTCGCAAAGTGACACGTAGATGAAGCTGCTGAGGTTTTTTTTAGTTTGTTGCTCTGTGGAATATCGTTGCATGTCCGCACTTGACTTCAGATTGAGGAATATGAGGAAATTGCACGAGGGGGGAAAAGGGAACCCCCAACAATCCGCTGACCTAGAAGTATTTCGAAACCACGAGGGAAAATGTAAAACAGTTTATCTTCATGATTCCAGAGATTGTGAGTCTTCTTGGTTCTGCAGCTTCTAGATTTGAGTTGCGTTGACTCAAAAGGTTCGTTCTGTTTCAGGGTGAATTCTGCCCCCCCCCCCGTGTCATGAGCCCCTTGCTACTCGTAACCAGCGGGAATGATTTGCTCACCGGACACGTCACCGAGGAAAGGAGTGAAATATCCTATCCCCTCCCCCCAACTCTCCTTTTCTTTTCTTTCTCTGCTCACTACCATTGGCGCGCTGCAACACAATGTACAAAATCTGCATCTCCTCAGACCCCCCCGGGGAGTTACGTTGGGAAAGGCCCCACGGGAAAAGCAACGTGAAAGAGCAGCAGAAAAAAGGTAGGTATACGTGAAGGGAGCGCCGGGGAGAGGCGTACGTACTCACGTGCACCTGCGGCGCTTGATGGATGACGAGGATAATGACTGATGATATCTGGGAGGCCTGGGGGAGAACACCTGAGTGGTTCCATCAAACACACACACACACACACACACACACACACAGCCTTCTGGCTTAGACATGAGCATGGCAGTGATAAAACAGTGTTAAGTATTAGATGGATCTGATCGCAATGATGGCTTGACTTGTGAATGAATGTGTACGTTCAGCCTGCTGCACATGCTTGAGACATTTTTTAGCGTGTCATGTACCTTGTGTTCACGGTGTGCCAGAGGTCATAGATGACTTAATACCCCTTTAAATAAAAGATGATGCAGTAAAATGGTACTTTCTGTGTAATATGTACCTACTCAATCTGCTTTTTTTTTTGTAAAACGAGGCAGCATTCACTTGACTTTCTCAGTACAAATGCCCATAAACAAGAAAACTTGAATTCTCCTTGTAAGAAAATTGCAATTTCTACCAAAAATCAATAGTTATATTGATTAAATACAATACTGATACAATTCTATTACTAGCACAGTCCTGATATGTGCTGGTTTTTTTTATATGGAGCCCTATATTACACAGTACATGTATTAAAGACAGTTTTAGGACGTAGCAGTATACTGTAATTAAGCCTTGAAGCCTTCGGGGATACACAGCCTCCCAGAACTCATTTTGAACCAAAACAGTACAACTACATACGAACCTATTTCAAAATTGTACTTTTACTTTACTATCTATCTTAGACTATTGTGACTATTTTTTCCCCTGCACCTTAATTACTTGTAACGACAGGGGTGGCGTTACGGTTAGAGAACATCCTCCTTCAACTGGAGCACCTGGACCTCCAGGACCCTGCTGAAGTGTCCTTGATCAAGACACTGAAACCCTCCAGGGGTGCTGTGCTGTAGGTGACTGTGCTACCGACCTCCCTCCAGGGTTCAAGGGAAAAAAGACATTCCCGGGTGGGAATCAATAAAGTATTATATTATTATTGGATGGTGGAGCTCGTCTGCAAAGAGGACACTAGCTCACCAGTAAGCACGGGACTAGAAGACACTGCTAAGTTGTTATTGCAATTTAAACTTTATGTTGGAGTAATAAAGAATCTCATTCCAAATATAAGATGAGAGTGGCTGTGCTCCAGGCATCAGTCTGACCCTCAGGTATCACCACGGAAACGGAGCTGAAATCAAAATTTCAAAGCAAACAAGCCAAAATTGTACATGTTTTTACCGAAATCGTTTCTTTTCTGGTAAGCTGTTGGTGGGGAAAAATCCGGCGCCAGGCATCCATCTCACATTCTTAATGATTCATTTCCCTCAAGGTGTGTATATATAGAATCCATTATTCACTTTCCCTTACATTTCCCTTTGCTCCCTTTAGGTTTTAACATTAATATCATTAGCTCTGTGGTATTCACAGTATCCTATGTACCATCACTCAGCCGTCCTGGTGGGCACATTGCAGGATTTTGGGCTTCAACTACAAGGTGGCAGAAATCAGGTTACAGGCGCAGACAACAATTCAAATTTTTTTTGGAAAGGAAAGCATCAGAATCTCTTTGAACACAGACCACAACTCGCCTTGCTTCCTCGCTACACCTCAAAGCTCTTTTTTTCTGTACATAGTTCCTCCATTTATATATCAGAATCAAGTTTGAACAGTAACGACAATTCTGTCTCCCGTTCTGCAGATTTCACTGTTATTTGGGGAATTCAATACTCTGCCTACCATCCAAAAGTGACGAAACAAATGTAGCATTTGGCGCTGGGCTTCATTATATTCACACACCTGCACCAACTCCACCGACCTGGAAAGTAGATGTAGACGTATAGGTGCATGAGGGGTTGTGCATGCTTTTGTTTTGGGTGGGTGGTGTCTGTCTGTCTGTCTTCATATAGGAGCAAATTGAAGTGCGTCGGTGCACCGAGCAAACATCCTAGAAGTGGGGAAGCAATTACAGCAATTACATTAAAATAGCAGATTGGAGGCAATAAAAGCGAGCAGTAATCTCAGCGTCCCGGGGTTTCATGCATTTAAAGCACATGCTTATACCACCTCTGACCTTATCTACATTGCGCCATCATCACAATCAATATAAGCCAGTGTCTCATTTAACTGCGGGCCGTGCATCAAAGACGATTAACTCGGGTTAGCTTAAAGTGTATTCTGCGATATATATATATATACGTGTTAAATCCTACGTCTGCAGCAAACTTTCCAGAATTTCCCCCCGGGGATCAATAAAGCATTTATCTATTTACAGTTGAATACAAGCACATGCACGGTTGTGTGTTGTTCTTCATGCTGTGTCTCGCGAAGGCGGTATTTTGCTCATCATTATCTGCTTTCATTGGCGCAGTTCAATCCCATAAACATGTTGAACTCCTGTAATTTGCATTTCTCGTATGTTTTGATCCTCAGGGGGAGAAAAAAACAAACTCCTTTGATATGGTTTTGATAAGACATCGCTGAACAACTCATGATTTCGCTGCTCCTCTTTTCAGCAGTTTTTTCTTTAAATCCCCAACCATCATCGCTGCTAGTGAGCAGGTGTTTGACACAAATTTCTTTATTTATTTGATCAAATTCTCTCTTTTTTTTCCCCCAGGAGATAAATTAATTCTACTGAGCAATTTCATTTACAGTGAACCCCCGTTGTTTCTACACTTCTCCCCAGAGTCTTGTTTTCTTCCTGCTGTCTCACCAGGCTGTCGTTACTGTTGCAATATGAGGTTATGATCCACAACCTAAAACCATGGATTTGACCATAGAGTATATTGTTTTGGCCTCATAAACGACAACCTGGATGGAGCTGACGGTCTCCGTGCTGTTGAGAAATGAGTAAGCGCTAGTTAACACAATAAGACAATGCTGGAAGGGTGAATGAACTTCAACGGACAATTACAAGTCAACCATGAAAGAAACGAATGAGATGAAGATCTGAACCGAGCGAGGTAGCAGCTCTCACGGCGAACGACCTCCCAATCCAAGCTCCACTATCAAGCGTCCTCAAAGGTCAGGCATTGCCATCAGCCATCGAGGGGCAAAAGCTTCCTTTGAAATCAATGGAAGCTGCTCCACTGCCTTCATCGCATTGGCATCGCGCTGTGTGCGATGGAAGCGCCCGAGCTCAAAATTCAGATCAATGCCTATCGTGAATTCAAATAATGAGGAATAAAGTTGATATTGGTCGTTTTCTGGTGGGTTGACTCAAAAAATCACAAGATGATTGATAATCCACATAGGCTGTGATGTTAATTTTGTAAAGTCTGTACATTTGACCCATTCCAACTACATCTCTCTTTTTTTCCTCTTTCTTTAGTGAATTGAATTGTTTTTTTTAACTGTGATTGCAGCCAAAAAATCCCCCATTGGGAAGACAAAGATAGTGTTGATGTGTGTGTTCATGCACAGGTGCGTATATATGTGTTATATATATATATATATATTTGTGTGTGTTTTGTCCCATGACAAACACTACTGCAGCTGTTTTCGCTAATTAGCACACCTTCAACCAGAGAGGAGAAGCTAATCAGGTAAATGAGCTGCTGTACTGTTTGGCTGGAATGAAAAGCTGCTGACTCTCGGCCCTCCACGACACACGGTTTGGGACGAACTTTCCTTTGAGGAGGAAAACAAAAAGGAAAAACACGGGTCGACTTGGTGGGAAATCATGAAAATACAGGCTCACACTGACACAAGCAAAAGCGCTAAAAACTTGAAGTGGCTAAACCTCGGAGGTGATGCTATCTGCCGAGTGTTCAGGTGAGATTTGTTTATCTCCATTTGTCAGGTCAGGAATTCCAAGAATTCCTAAATGAAATTCTGCGTCTGGGCAGCGAGATACTGCACTTTATTTTTTTGCGAGCACATTTTTATCATGATGGATTTGCTTAACACAGAAGCCCCGGCTTTAGCTGCGGGGTGAGTAGCGGGGTAAGGGGGAATTGGAATCATGTAAAGGGAACGGGGATTTGCAGCCATGATTTGTGCGTTTGTTTGGTTCCTTTTTCCCCCCGAAAGTAATTAAAGCCCGATACGAGCATAGAAAGCCTCAGCCAATCACTCCTACGTGTGTGATGGGGATTGTTGCCTGTGCTTACATTCCTAATTACACTTTAACTGTGTCTCTTTTGGAATATAATAAAAGCAGAGCACTCTCGGTGCCACTCAGCCGCAGTCGGCGACGGCGGCGGACACACTGGCAGGAACAACTCCACTGATGGACGTCTTTAATTAGCAAGCCTCGACAGTGGAAGAGGTTTTTTTTTCTTTTTTTTCCTCCGTTTCATTCATTCTGAACCGCTACTGATTGGGTCAACTCCATTTCAGCGCCGTCCCAAATCTAGCTAAGGACTCGTTTGATGTTCCTGGCTTAAAAGTCACGCAAATGATAGCCTCGGCGAGCGTGACAATGAGGAAACGTGTGGAGAGCTTAGGACGCGGGGTGGGGGGGGGGAAATGAGAGCTTTTCTTTCTTTCCACCCGGGTTGAAGATTTCTACTCCATTCCTGATTTAATCTGACCCCAAGGCCTACCTATAGTCTTCTTAACGTTCAATTTTCAGCTCTCCCCAAGAGAATCGGGCCCTTGGATCGCGTTTGGCGCAGCCTCACTTCAATCTATTTACAAGGACCTCACACACACACACACACACACACACACACACACACACACACAGGTTGACGCAGACAGCAGACCAGTCCATCTCAAATCTGCTTAGGAACTACAAGCAACAACTTTTTTTTTTTTTTTAACACTACTCCCAGCCTGCCAATGTTGACAGCTCATTAGACTGAAGGATTTTCAAACCTTTTCATAGTAACAGCACTTAAATTCTTGGGTTTTCCTGGTCCCCCCGCCACCCCCCCCTTATCCCCACATGCCTGCAAATTTGGCACGGGTAAAGGGGAAGGAAATGGCGGGTTTAAGGGGGGGAAAAATCTTATTAAACAAATTCTCTAAAGCATTGAGACCAACTGGTGTGGAGTGCACTGATAACAGCTGGCCATTTTGGAGTGTCACCTCGCTTGGCAGCTGCACCAGGCGCGAGAGAGAGAGAGAGAGGGAGAAAAATGTTTTAATGGCTCTGGCCCACAGATTTGAACACTGTTATTTTGGCAACTTTTTAATTATCTCCAAATGAATGGATTGATAGGACCAGTCGTAACGAGACAGAGATAGGGGAACATTCTGTTGTGGCAGTGTTTTTCCCATTCTGGTTCCTCTCACATGAATAGATATTTCAGCAAGATGGCCTCTAGACTAAATTGTTTGAAAGTTTTGTGGGCAACTCGGCTAATGAGAAATTTAATCTTACACTTTTGGGGCATTTAAGCTTTTTTTTTTTTTTTTTTTTTCCTGATGAAGAACTTAACTTGAAGCCTAAGAGACAAATGGGGGTTTCATTGCTCACAGCCACTCAGGATATAGCCTGTACACACTCCAACATATGACAAAGCAGTTAATTAAAGTGACTGGGAAGTTATGTGTCATTTATTTGCTGGCATCCAAAAGTACTTCCTGATATTTTAGGAGGAACTTAGGTTTTCCAAAATGAAACTTTGTAATTATTTACCTATATTTGAGACGGTTCAAGTACCAGAACTCCCAATCAAATGCAAGATGCAATCCAAGCAATCCAACCTGACAACGGGGTACAACTGTAGCAGACTGGAGGGATATGGTGCCATCACTATCCCAATCCATTCAGAAGGATGTGGTTCAATAACGGCAAATTTTAAAACCCAAAAGTTAAAGTAAAATTTGGTTTCCACTTACTTTAAAAGCTAAAAGGAAACTCAATGTAGACATGAAGCCTGAAAACATCCAAAACATCCTATTAAAGATGTCCAGCAGACATTTCAGTATCAGAAATCCCCAAAAAAACAATCAGACAAAACTTCCAGAAACTGTAGAAATGGACCCAAAAACCAATGAACTAACTGGAAGATAAAAGTGGGGCTAATCAAAGGACTTCGACTGGCAGCAACATGGAGTGTGAATGTGTCGCCAGATCCATCTGTTGTATCAGTGATGTTCATTGTGTGATCATTAGTGAAATGGACATGATACTGCGTGGGCAAACAAGGAAGCCTGCTAGCATCGCAACGCTTTTGGACCGCCACAAAGAGGCATAACAAGGGCCCACCAAGTTCGAGCCAAGTGCTGGTAAAGACATCACGTTTACAAACGCTTTGAGGGAGAGAATTGTTTGCCGGGTTTGTCCCAGGGTGCCATTTCCCTTCGTTCCCAGTCGATATCTTGCCAGTCGCTGGCTCTAGTTTGAAGCAGTATGACATGGCTGGTTGTTGATTTGGAGGCTTGTATGTGCATGTGTTTGTTTTCATGTCTCACTGTACAAACTCTTGGGGATTAGGCTCTGGCTCCTTTTATCTTCAAAGTAAAGTATTTATTTACTTGGCAGAAAAACAACGAAACGGACTGCACACTTTTAAGCTGGGGAATTCAAGGGGTGAATGGGGAAAGACACTCCAAGAGGCAGGTGAAAAGTATTTGTAATAGATGGCTAACTGACTAGCTGCAGCCATTTGGTTGCCATCAGGATGGCTCAGGTTTTTGGTGGCTCAGTGTACCAAGGCATTTACTGTATTTCTGGATTATATTTTCAAATGTTTTCAGACCCAATAATGCCCAATTTTGTTGTTTTAGTCAATATTTAGGCTGTGAGGGACCTGGGGTTTGCAGAAAGACTGGGAGAGCAGGTAATATGAAAAGAATAAGGGTTTTTATTAGCCCAAAGTATTTACAATTTCTAAGATGGGTAACAAAACCAGTAAAAACAAAATTTGTAGACTTTAACTTAAAAGGACTGCTCTAGAGCCGTACAATTATCTGGGTCAAAATAAACTAAAATAAACGAAGTCAAAGTAATATCATACCTACCTGCACTGACATGTGGTCAAACATGGTCATATGACTGTCGGTCAGACATTTTGGCTTCATCATCCTACAACAAACTTGTATGGATTAATTTTCTGATGTACAAATACTGGCATGTGAAGAAAGAAATGTTTTACCATCTCCACAACAATTTCACCAAAACGTCATGATTCCACGCTTCTTTTTAAATGTATTTTTTTCAACCCAGATTCCATAATTCTGTCTATAATTTCAGAGATAACAGAAAGTGCGGGGCCCTAATTTACCTTGCACTGTACATGCAGTGCTGTAGGTTCAAATCTGGCTTACGACAGCTCTTGTATGTCATTCCCTTTTTCTCTCCTTGCTTTGTGTTTTTCCTGTATCGTAGCTAATGAAGCTGAAATGTCATAATTGTGCCCTCTTGATATTTTCTCTGTTTTTTTATATCTTTGGTTACACACACACAAAAAACACTGTGCTGATCCCATTTGTTAAAAGCACTTTATAAATACAGTTAACTGGACTTATGAAGCTGAAATGTCACAATTGCAACCAAAGCTAATGAGCCAATTTTCTGTCAGCTGAAGTGTTGTGGTAAAAGCCTTCCTCGCTATAAGTCAAGTGTCTGGTGAAGTGAAAAACACACCGAAAATGAAAATGTCCTGGTCTCCTTTCACAGCTGACAGGCCCATCCGTACACCTGAGCACGGGGTTTTTCAACACTTCCTCCATATATTCTGGAATATCCTCTGTACGTTGACATATCCTGTCTTTTTGTCAAAGTCTGGAAGATGCTGATATTATATATTGGATTGTCATGGCAAAATTGTCCTAAAACAGTACAGTCCGAAATGAAACTGTGAATGAATGTGAATCTTGACCAAATGTAAGCAGGGCAGAAAAAAAATATATATATATTTTTGAAGAGGCCATCACATCTCCAAGGCTGTAACCTTTTAAACAAATAAACTGCAGCATAAAGAGGCCTGTGTGGCCTTGTAATCTTGAAATGCTTTCCCCCTTTTTTGAAACCATTTCGAATGAGACTTTTCCAAAAACTTCCAAACTAACGATAGTTTAGCGTGCTTCTTCTTGAATTTAACATTTGTCAATATAGTGTTGATATTGTTGTTGTTTTGTGAGCGTACATATAGTGTTTCATATAGTATAGTGTAAAGTGTTGTCATCAACATGGTACAGTGATTTGTTCCAGCTGCATAGGATAAGCAGCTAGCTAGGTTACATTAGTAGCTAACGTTAACGTTAGCTGACAAGATGTTCGCGGGTGCAGTAAACATTTCCATGGTAACAGCGAGCTCCACCAATCAGAGATGTCGCTGTTACACTTTAGGATTGTGGGTAGTGTAGTACGTCTCCATGACATGGCGAATAAAACATGTTTTTCTCAAAACAAGGTTGATATCATACGGACTTGAGGCTTCTACAGGAGCATACAGCATCGTTTCACAACCTGCTAGCTTGTGGTGAGTCTACATTGGACGACATTATGGCTAATGATCAAAATCCCTATGCAGAATATGAATGGGATTTTCACTTCTGGAACCACACTGTTGAGCTCTATAAGTCCAACCAAAGCAAAGCCTTTTTTTTTCTTTTACAATAGTTTTCATGTTGTTGGCATGCAGAATATACTTGCCATTGCCACTATTTAGCCAATGACCTGTTTAGTTTTGATATCGTCTGTATGGACACTGCAGGCTACCCAGGGTGACTACAGACCTTTTCTCCTTAATGGGTTTACCCAAGAGCAGTGACAATAAAAGTACACAAATTGGTGTAGCCTGTAATTAAATATCAAAGGTGGGGATTTATTCCACAAAGTAGTTACAAATTAATGCAACAAAGACATTTTGATGGTAATTTTTTTTCCCCCCACAGTCAAAACATCCCAAACCTTGTAATTGTTTGTAACAACACTGTAATTGTTTATTGCAATGATTGAAATTGGTGTTTTTTCCAACATCAGGTCAGTTTAAACTATTTCCTTTCAAGCTTTTCAAGTTTTTTTTGTTGAATCGCTCTCATCAAGCATTCTGGCTCATGCTGTACCTCCAATAGTTCAGCAGAGGGCTTAAATGCTATTGCAGTGACAGCATAGTTAGCTTACTGCAATATTGTGCAATAACATTCCGCAATAATAATGTTTGTACATTATAGAAACATAATAATGGCTAATAAGTTTCAGACTGGGCCCACAGTAGTTAATTGTATTACTTGATGTTGTAAAGACACATGAAAAAAGCTATCAAATAGATTAATACTGTGAATTTATAGACCCTTATTTCCTATAATTCTGTTTAAAATATACGAAACAATTTCTTTAAAAGGCTTTATTTGCATTTAAAAGATTTGGGTTGTTTATTTTTGTTCAATAAAGACTTTTTGTGTTGTAATTTTGTTTTTTCGCCAAAAAATGTAGTTTCCTGATTTGAAGCAGGCAGGCCCGGCTGTCTGAGTAGCCCAGCGCTTCTACTGTTCAGTGTTGAGTACCTTTGTCCTCCTACTCAACGTGTGAATGACTCGTGTTGTAGCTTGCTCGATCTGCGTGTCCTGTTCAGTACATGTACAGTACCTTCTTTCTGGCATCCCCATTGGTGTATTGTTCTGTGTGTTGTGTACTGTCCTTTGCACCATGGTTCTTCATGCCGGCTTTTAGTTATTTAAAGTCGTAAAGCACTTTGGTCAATGTCAGCTATTTTTAAACACGCTGTATAAATAAAGTTAACTCAACCTGACTTTTCTTGATCCTCTGGAATACTCTGCACCGGTAGACACAAGCACTTTACGCACCCTCTAACTGGAAAGGAATGTAAAATTTGCACGACTACAGGGGATGTTTAGTTTTGCAAATGCAGACGCTCAAAAGTCTATTTGGGGAAAGACGATGAGAGCTTTGACAAATGTGTACGGTCGAACACCGCTGTGCCATTCAGGCTGACAATCTCGTTAAACCCATAGCTGCCCCGTTTCAAACAGGCCAATCACTCTATCACAGTGGTTAGCTATTGTGGGAATGAGAAGGAAAAGCTCTTCTTAACGTTGACTTCAACAACTCTACCTGTTAAAAGTGCTGCGGTGGCACAGTGTTGCTGTAACTAAGAATCGCTCAACACATTTAATTGGCCACTACAGTTAGAAAATCACCCGGCTACTGCGGGGGTGTGTGGATGTACAGCGTACCGGCCTCGAGTAGGTTGATGCTTGTGTACTGCCTGCTGTACATAAGCACACTGCATTTCCCTTATGCAGGGCTCCACAGGGCCTAAGCGGTTCGTACAGTAAGTCCCCTAAGCGGTGAGCATTGACAAAAGTCTATTTGATTAAGAGCCAACCTCGCGCAGATCCAGGCGATGGCCTCCAACTTACTAGTTACACTTTCCTGTTGCTGGTGTGTGTGTGTGTGTGTGTCGGTTTATTTTAGCTTGTACTCACACTTGCCACCTTGAAGCGCGCCGATGTTTCAGCCACCATTTAGAAATGATTTTTTTTTGTCCAAATCTATGGTCATGAATCACCCCATTGGTATGGAGCACCTCGTAGACAAGGACAGACTAATTGAGTTTACGACATGCACGCTCTAATATGTGCCAAATAACCCCGAGTTTAAAACAGGGTAAAAGTTGAAATGACTGTTGAAACTGTTCTGTGTAAAAAATTTAAAAACCCCAAGGTTGTAAGAGTGGCCTCATTTTCACCGTACAGTAGCTTCTATTACCGCAATGACTGTGGAACATGTGTTTTTTTTATTTATTTTTTTTAATATATATCACGAAGCATCAACTACCCTACCTCTCTTCATTCATCACCCCGAGGATGAAACACTGACAACGTGAGACGCAACTTCATTATATCGAGTATTTTTCCAGCCCTGCGCCTGAGAGAAAGTTGAACGGTCCGCCGCCTCTAACTGTATCTCTCTGCTTTCCTGCCTGCATCCTGACTACCTGTAAAAAAATAAAATAAATAAATAAATAAATAAAAAGTTAAAAGGTGGACTGCCCACTCTCCAACTTCTTAAAACAGTATTTTCCAAGCCCTGAACCTAAAAAAAAAAACGTCCATGTGGTCAATACTGGATGACAACGGCCCGCTGTTCATCTCTCATCTATCTCGTCTTCTCTACAAATCCATTTCTGCCTCTGACCCACTTCAATCCCGTCGCCCCAGTGTCCATCATCCTCTTTCTATTCATTCATCCCCTCTTCTAAGGCCCAGCTAAGAACACTTGAGCGTCATGTGTCCGGGCTACAAAGGCGCTCAGCTACAAAGTGGGGGAAGAGGGCGTAGAAGGTCTAGAGATAAACCCGCAAAAACCCTTTCATCACATTTATTTCAGCCGCAGAGGGAACGCGTAACCGCACATCCTCACACACACGCACGCACGCACGCACGCACACACGCACACACGCACACACGCACACACACACACACACACACACTCAAATCTTTCTTTACTTTCTCCTTGATAGACGGAGTAATCAGCTAAAACCCTTTAATCATTAAGCGACGGACTTTCTCAATACCTCCCTTAGATTAGTCAAACTGGTGTACTTTCAAATGTTCCACTGAAGGACGAAAAAAAAAACATTACAGAGTTGAATCACGAGAGAAATCGCATCGTAAGATCACTTTAACGTCGGTCTTTTGTTTTGAAAGGGCTTTTGATGAATTCCTCGACGTGTTAAAGGTTTGTTTTCCCCCGAAGGAATACAACGCGATGCCGTTCTCATGCCGTGGAGGATGTTTCGGTTTGATCTGGCTCTGCTGCAATGTTGAGTCATCGCGAGTCGCAATTGAGATTCTCATCGATGTGTCCACCATTTGAGACTGAGAAAGTAAAAGGCATCGCCGAGAAAGTGGTAGAAATCTCCTCTTGACAAGCCGCTCCTCCTAGTCCAACTTGTTTTCCTCAACCTCCCGGTACAGTACGTCGCTCGACAAACAGAAATCACCGGCGGTTAGCGAGACGGACACGCTAATCAATGCCTGCCACTCATTCAATCGGGGGGAGTTATAGACTCGCCGTTGGGCTCTCTCTGCTACGGGAGGACGGTTATCAAACACTCACCGGGCCTGCTTAACGTTGAGCCGAGCCTCATGAACGCTTAACATGTCACCTGAAACCCTGCAAATGACAACGAATACCAGCAGATCAGAGACAGGCAGAAAAAAGAGAGAGAAAGAGACGGCGAGGGTGAGGAGAAAAACAACATTCAACTTCATCAGATATTCCAGTAAGTCTTCCAGCATGCCGACCGGAAGGATCCACAATGGAATGGAAAACCGGCACAGCAGCTATTAAGGAAGGAGTTTTTGTAAAATTGCACTCTAATGATGATCTAAGTGCTCAGCTTTTTTTGGGGGGGGGGGGCTGACCTGAAAAAATAGCGCGCAGCTCTGTCAGACGTTGAAAAATGGATGCACTTTAGATGCTTTGTATTTACTTTGCCCCTCTCCGCTCCCAGTGACTTCCTGTCCCCTCTATTACCCATCGCCCTCTCTCCAAATGGTGCATCATTTCCATCCCCTTCCTCGCAACCTCTTGACTCGATGGCAGGTTGATCAGTCACAAGCTATTAACAGTGGTACCAGTGGTGCGCATTATAGTTATTTTGCAATTGAAGTGTAATTTGGAAGTGTTTTTCTCGACTGCCTTATTTTCTTCGCAAAGTGCGACGGTATAAAAGGGCAGAGGGAGGGAGAGAGAGCGAGGAAGAGAAACAGAAACAGAGAGAGAGAGAGACACACAAAAGACACCCCGGAAGTCAACGCAGAAACGTACAGTAAATCTCTCTTGACATGATTCATTGCTCGCCGTTTCTATACACATCGAGCGTTTACAAAGAAACAAAGGAATCTATAGAATTTTTTTATTTTTTTTTTAAATGGGGTGGACAAAGGGTTTGGGAGGACTCAGATGGATGTTTTTGGACAGCGTTCCAACATACAGCACCATTTATTGTCCCGGGGGAAAGTCCCGCTTACAAAGAAAATGGAGAGCATCGTATATATCGTGTATACAACAGGTGACCCGATGCTTTTGAGCGTTCCAAGTCTTTTTTTTTTTTTGCCAAATGTGTAACGCAAAAGACAACCGCAGCAAGCGCTAACATCTCCTGACCTTCAAAGTGTGCACCGTGACTTTGCCTACTTAGCGGGTCCCTTTACTTCACTGCCTCAGCGTTCAAAATGAGACAAAACAGCAGCAGCCTGCTTGGATGTTTGTTCCACCTGCACGGCTGCATGCAGATCATATACTTGCGCGAGACCGTGTGCATGCACACACACACACACACACACAAGCAAGTCAAACACCTTAGTGCGAGGAGATGACAGAGTATATAAAACTGGTGGAGGGTGGGAAGGGGGGGCGGGGCTGTCTACCATTTGCCTGAGCTGCAAAAAAAAAATGCCCCAACAGAGGCGCCTGGAAAAGTTTTTTTGGGGGGGGAAAGTGTAGTTATACATGATTCATGGCACTGCTTGGAGAGCAGCTTACTGTTGTGTGAAATTTGACATTAAGCATCTTTTATGTTATTCCTTTTTTTTTTTGTGTGTGTGTGTTGAGAAACCCAAGGGCAAAGAATAAGCAATGTGTAATTCTGTTCTACGGAGAGACGGCGAGGTGAATGGGAAGGAGCTCGCAACACTATTTGGGCTTATTTGAATAAGCAATGATGTGATCGCAGAATACAAATCAGCCACTGGTAGTGACACGAGGTGGGGAGGGGTGGGTGGAACAGGAGCAAATCAAGATCAGGTGAATTTCAGTCTTTTTTTGTTTGGGTTGTTTTTTCCACACAATCTCATTCTTTCCATTAGAATTGTCTGTTTCAGTGCGGTGATGTATCTGTCTATGTGTGGCCTATGGCTGCTACTTACAATCCTACTGTACTGACTGTTATCGTGTACACGGGTGTTTCTTTACATTTTTTCCCTTATGTGTTCAATAGGAGAGACTTTGCAACCCTATAGACATCAATGTATTTGTAATGCAACTTCATTCAACTTTCTACTACAACTACTCGTACTACTACAAATGCCGCTGCTATTACTCCTGCTGTCACTACTTGTGCTTCTACTGCTGCTACTAGCACTACTCCTTCTTCTGCTTCAACTACTGCTTCTACTACAACCTCTACTGCTGCTATTACTTCTGCTTTAACTACTTCCGATTCTATTGCTGCTATTACTTCTGCCTCTACTACTTCTTAAAACATCATCTTTCTAATTAATTCTACTTCATTTTTAAACATTTTCAAGCTAAAGCAAGCACACACATTTTCTTGCAACCTATTCTAGTTGAGCATATGATAAAAAAGCACTCAGAGATTAAATATAATTGTGGAATATGAAACAAAACCTAAATAAAATAATATGGCATATGGCATCTGCTCTGTATGAATTTACACACAGTGACACAGATGTTGAATTTCCCTTTTTCAACTCAATTGCACATCATCATCATCATCATCATCAGTATTGTCCAGCCTCCTGAAAAGCACACAGGGTGCCTTTGTCATCTGCTCGGATCACAATGCGCTCGTCGTTGTCTGCATGTCTGCTTCGGGCCGCCTCTCGTTAATGCAATTTAATGTGGTGTCCTTCGCATTAGATTCTCAATTGCCGTTACCGTGGTGACATGCATACAAAACATCTCTCATCAGCTTTTTATTGCTTCATTACAACCACGTTTGAAGTTGTGGTGTTTTTTTTGTTTTTTTTTGGAGGGAACCTTGGGTGGCAGATAAGCAGGCCAGGGCTCCATCAAAGGATGTCCTCCCTTACAAGCAATTACCCCTCCAGGATAAGCCTTGTTGTTCCCTTTTTCAAGGAGTCCAGTCCACCCAAATCAACAGGGCAAGCATGCATTCAGGATCCTGGGTGGTGGGGGGGGGGTGTTAATGCCAGCTGTGTGACACACAAAAGTTCATGAAGATTTTTCATGTCATCCATGGAAAATTGGTTATTTCCAAGGAGTGGCTTTATCCCTCAAATAGATTTCTTAACAATAGTGGTGAATGGTGCCAGTGGGTTTTGGGCTTGACTCATGAGGAAATGGGATTTTTTTTTTTTTTTTTTTTGATACATTGCGGCAATTACAGCTTCTAGTTTATTTATTTGAGCCTTTATAGAGGCTTAAACTTATTTGCTGCTTTTTGCTTTGACCAGGCCAGAAGTAAATTGTCAGTGCCTTCTGTCTGTATTAGAGAATAATTGCAGTTTATTTGTGTATTTATTTGTATCCAGCTGAAGTTATGACTCAGGAGACTGTGAAACATTTCCCAGTTGTCTTACTCCCATGTGACTCCACCTAACATGTCAGAGGTTGACGGAGAGAGAGAGAAAAATACTTTTCACGTTGGCATTTCTTAAAATGGGAAATAAAAACAGTAAACAACTGCAATCAGTGTTTGCATGTGAAGGCTGTTATGACCATTTAAATTCATCTGGCAGGGGTGAGGCTAAGACATCACAAAAAAAAACCTGAGAGAGTCAGTACTCAGCACTTTGGTACTTTGTTTAGTCTGACTTCATAAGCCGGCACCAGTTTCATTGTGATGACACGTCTGAGACTTGCCAGAGGAATAAACATGCAATTTACAATCAGAACACATCACAATTAGCTGCCACTAAGCTAATAACATGAGAGAAAGGGGACACACAATTTAGATCGACTGCCTTGGTGAATTGGAAGATAACGTGATGACATTAATGAGTCAAAGGCAGCGGGTGACAACAGTATGGTGTCAATAAACCCAAAATAAACACAGATAAATAAACTCTCGGGATCAGCCCCCTTCAAGTAGATCATCCACCTCGTTAGGAGCCAAATACGTGATGGAGACAGTACCAAATATTGCTCAATGTGAAGGTGATTTTAAAGCACCAATGGCAGTATCAGCAGACTACCGAATCATGACAAAGTGAATGTAATTTTTTCAAAATATTGCCAAACGAGATATTGTATCAATTTGGCTATTTTGATGTTAGGTATCACATTCTCTTATCTCCCTACCTTCATCTTAGAAATGTTAAAGCATGCTCTACTGCATCATACTGAATCACAAAAAGATCTTCTCAGAAGGAGGTCCCTTGGATGAAATCTAATCAAGTGGTGGTGGGTTCATATTTATCTCTGCGGGGGTCCTTGGAATGAAAAACTTCAGGAAATGACTAAGACCAGGGAAACTTACAAATTAAATCTGAATTTGCCCCGCCTGAAGGTTTGATAGCAGCAAAGCTGAAAGTGCCATTTTTGAGGCTGGAATCTGAGCATCAACTTTTCCCTTCAACTCATCCTTGAATATGGGCTACACATCAGGACCCCTGGGTAGATTTCACTCCGTTTTGAGGCCAAGACCCGACAGGGCATTGTATCTTCAATGTCATCAACTTACATCATCTCCTTCATTATTTCAAAGCCATTTAATTCAAAGAGGTTTAACTTTAGAGGTTTCCATGGAAATATGCCTCTTGGCCCTGGGTGCACCAGCTACTGGAGTATGACCAGAAATACTTGTCCTCCATTCACCAAAGTGAACTGTTGCATTTCACATTTCACTTTTGGGTTCACAAGTATAGCAGCCTTAGCAGCAGCTGCTGTTGTGGGTGATTTAAACCATTTTCTTATACCCATTTTGTCTAAAGCAGATATTATACATAGAAATAGAAGGTTCCATCAATCAATAACAGGCTATCATTTGTAATTTATGACTTTTATTGTTGACAAGTTTCCTTTTCCACCAATCCTTCCATTTTTGACAATAATTCTGATTAAAAAAAACATATCCAGTCATGAAAAACGAATACACATTTTTAGTCAAATAATATTTATATATATATATATGTATAGTCATTAGCAGCAGCGATAATAACTCATAGATGACTATTAATTTAGCTAATATCTGTATTAACTGTTAATTAAAAGCAAAACGATTCAGTGTATTAGGAGCATACACGTGTTAATATTTGAATGAAATATATACGGTGTGACAAAAACTGAGAAAACCTCACCAGATGGTGTGCAAACAAAATATATCACTTATTTAAATTTCATGAATATTTCTCAAAGATCAAATCATTTTGAAATAGTGTATTCTTGAACAATAAATATCAACTAAAAGTAAAACAAAACTATCAGTTTATGATAAATCATGAAAACAAGACTTGGTAGTGGGCTTTTGTCCCCCATAGTGGATGCATAGCTCTCAGGCTCATAGTGCTGTTGCTTGTCATCTCACAACAGAGTGTGCATTAAAAATGGCAGTTAATCATTTCATACAGTGGCTTTATGACATCAGAGATTCCCTTAGACAGATTGGAACGCCATCGCTTTCATTGACAGCTCAATGCACTTCCATGGGAGATGACAGATGATGCATACACATGACACACGAGAGCCACATGCATGCTCCCCTAAGACATGCAAATAAATCATTGTTGTCAATTTCCTCTGTAGAAATGCTTTCTATATTGCAGAGTGGACAATTATTGCATTTCACAATGACACATGTTCCAAGGACACGCTGAACACTTCAGTGTACTGCAAGTCTGTCAACTCATCATCACTTTACTGCAAGGCCTACTGTCCATTTGTGTATTTGTCTGTCAACCAATCCATACATTTGACAATAGCCTTGCAATTTATCAGTGTTTCCTCCAGCCTTCATAGCAATGGCATTATTCTAGCGTACACACTAGCATATTCTTAAACAAGGTCACAGGAATGGCTCTTATTTTATAGTCCAGTCAAGAACAGACTCAAGTGTGCCTGGGTTGTTTGAGTTTCATTCCCCTCCATCCAATACCCTGAGGAGAGTGAAGCTAGACGACAGGTATTAACTGATGCATACAACAGGAAGGAGGTCTAGCTCCCTGTAATGGGTGCCTGGTTTCTACAAGGCCCTCTCCAGATGGTGAGACATCTGTACACATTGACGTGGAAAGGCTGGTCCAGTGACGGGGGGGTTGAACTGTTGGTTTCCACTTGAGGATGGGAAATCCTCTCCTCCTCTCTTTCCCCTTGTCCATCTCCCTGATTTTATTATTTTTTTTACTGAGTATACACCCATTCATCTGTGATGATAACAAGGACCATGGTTCCTTTGTTGGGTTTGGTTGGCAGTTTGCCGGGGATCCACAATCCACAAGCGAGAATCAAAGCTTGAAACAATTACAGTGGCTTGTGCGTCGGTGAATGGCAGCGATGAAAAGCTCATTGGCAGCTTTGTGCGCCAGCTGTGGCACAGGCAAAAGATTTAAAGGCTGAGGAGGAGTATGACAAAGAGCAGGGCATCTGCTCTCATCCTGCCCTCCCTTGGTCCCAATAACCCTTTCCCAGGCCCGATTGCCCAAATCAGTACCAACATTGCCAGGGTCGAAATTGGCTTGGCCCTTACTCTACCATCCTCTTGTTTGGTGTGTGTGTGTGTGTGTGTGTGTGTGTGTTTGGTGGGGGGGGGATGCACTGGACTGGCTGAATGACTGGCTGCTTCCCTGTGGATGTCTTCCCAGTGCAAGCCCTTGACCGTGGGCAGAAAAGGAGGTGGAGTCCCAGTCAACCCACCACTTCACCTCTTCCTCTCCGTGCATCCTTCCACCCATTTATACACCCACATCCCAGTTTGTTCCCTGTCGTATACATAATACCAGTCATTTGTCTGACGCGGAGCATAAAACCTGTAATTTTCAGGAAGTGTAAGTCAGCCCATTTTGAGAGAGGCTTGAAAACGAGTCCTCCCATTGCAAGTTTTTCATGCAACCTTCATGCAAAGCATTCATCCGTACACGAAACACACACACACTGCCAGATTGTAAGTATCTGAATGATGGTTTGCAATGTATGTGTAATGCAGCTCCTCTGAGACGTCAGATGCCACTCTTCCACTCAGCTTATCTTGTTTTGGATGAACTTATTTCATTCTTTTTTTCCCCCCTTCATCTCCCTTTACCCGGAGCGATTAATCAAGGTCCGCATCGCTGTCTTATTTATTCAACTTCTGGTGGGGGGCTCCCGTACATCCGTTATGTTGGGAAGGGAACTTTCATTTCCTGTAATTTTCCGAGTGCGAACGTGTGCGGGACTGAAGTGTGGCAAGCAGTATAGGAGAACACAGATGTTGATTCTGTAAGAGTGACAAATGAAGAATGAATGTGATATTGAGACCCAGGGTTGCATATTTTCCCATCAGATGTCGAGTGCCTTATATATCTGGAGGACACATTGCACCCGCTGAAGAATCACAATGTGAAGGCATTATCTGTTTTTTTTCATTTTGCGGAATGAATTGGAGTCTTAGTTGATGATGTGAGCTGCGATCGAGCGGAGGGAGATAGAACAATGAGATTCCTACATAGGATTTGAAGTGGATTCACGGTTCTGGAGGCCATAGTCTTGTTGCATCATTTCTCTCAAGCCTCTTATTTCCTCTCTGCCTCAACGTCTTCTTTCAACCCCAACCTTATACCTCAGTTCTCAATTATCACCCATCCTGGTGACACGTGTATCAATGTATCTTGACAGAAAAAAAAAAAAACCAGGTCCTCCAGATCTATTCATAGTTCTTATTAGACTCCTGCCTGCAGAAGGCATGTTATCACACAGCCACATTATCAACACTAAGAAAAGAAAAAAAAAAAAATCGACCCGGCATCTCATCCATGCCCCACTGCTCAGTGTTTGCGCCCAACTATGACAAGCTGACACTTTACAAGAATGTGTTTGGTCTATGTTAACTTCACACAGGTACAGTATGGAGAAGTAACCATTACAAGTACATACAGTGGTGGCCAAAATTATTAGAACACCTGACAGATCTGAAAATATTGACCTTTTCTTGCCTCCAAAACATGATTTCATTTCATAATGTTCATGAAACATGCAGATGGTTGCTCTGAGCAACAAATATCAGATGAAGTGAGTCCTACTGTTTTTATCCACTTTTAACTTTAATATTTGGTATGTCCACCTTTTGCAGCAGCACATCTCTCTGGCATAGTGTCAATATATTTCCTGAGAACTTGAACACTAATGTTATCCCATGCCTTCTGCAACTCAAGCCAAAGGCTTTCCTTTGAATGGAACATGATTGTGTGACATTGACAGTGAAATAGGCCTAGCTTGTTTTTTGTAAGGAAAATGACGTAAATCTCCTTATGATGGCTCTATTCTATGGTTTATAGAGCATAATGATGACTTTGTATATATTTCATTTGTTTTATGGGTATTTTAATGGCCAACTGAACAAAAACAACTGAAACCTCTTAAATATGCCAAGTGTTCTAATAATTTTGGCCACCACTGTATTTGAAGAAGTCCAGTATATGAAGAATAAAAGGGCCATGAAACCAGAATAATGCATGACTGAATAGAGGGAAAAATGCTTTCAATGACAACGGCGAGTGAGTATGGTGAGACAGTCCTTCAGCTGGAGGGCCCAGGTTCAAGTCTCCATGTTAGCAACCTGGCCCCGCTGAAGTGTCCTTGAGCAAAACACTGCAGCCCTACAAGCTCCAGTATTTTCCCTTTTGTTCTGCAGCTGACCCTGACATCTGACCTCCCTGTGGAGGGGCCAAATGAAGAGAACGTCCCGATTATTATCAATACAGCGTCGCATTATAGTCATACTCTGTGTCTGTGTGTGTGTGTGTGTGTGTGTGTGCATGCCTGTGTGTTCCCGTGTGGGTGGATGTGCGCACGTCTGTGTGCTAGGGCAACATCCATGAACACGACCTACTCCCACCTCACCCTTTTTTCCCCTCATCCCTCCCTCCCTCATCCATTATTCACCCACTGTTGGACGGTATCAACCAAACAGACTTTTTAACAAAAGCACGCCACTTGAATCACTTTCTATGCTGATAATACCTGCGTGAGTGGGAGACACATTATCGCATTAAAGTCTGTCAAAAAAAAAAACCCACATGCTCGCAATCTTTCATGCTTCATAACATTTTTCAAACTTTTTTTCCACCCTCGGGGTAGGGAGGAGGGGGAGGTGGAATAGAGACATTCCAGTTGCCTCGAGGGAATTTTTTTCCGCTGGTTCTATCACCTTTTGTTGACAGAGATGTGTGCAGCTTCTCCTCCCGTTCTCCCGCCGGGGGAAGGTCACCTGCAGCATTTCCATTTCACGGAATTGTTTCATGAGGCAAATATTCTGATTTGTATTTACGTGCGTGTACGTGTCAGACTTTGTATTTGACACAGGCTGAATATTCAGCAGCATCCAGAGGTATTAACCTTAAAAAAAAAAAGACAATAAATTCATTTAGATTACATGAAAGTAGATACAGAATGGCTTACGCCGTGGAATTGATTGTCTCTGGGTTTTTGCATCTCGACTTCAAAGAATGCATGAGCTGTTTCTCCTTGGAGGTCACGGGAATACTTTAAGACATTTCGAAGCTTGTTGCGTGTGTGTTTTGTGCAATGTGTGCATGTGCTGTCACGTGTCAATGAACTGACACGAGTCTGTGATGACACGCTACTGTTATATCTGCATGTCATGTCAGGTAAACGTATTACACGAGTTCCCAGCGTAGTCAAGAAGCAAACAACAAACAAAAAGTACACATAGTACAGGACGCACAGAAATAAACGGTATTACGTGTCGACTATGTAGGGTTGTTTACAGTCAAAAAGGCAGGATGAAGCAAAACTAAATGCAGCATCGGGGTTGCACAGCCTGTTTGAATGTTATCTCAGCCCCGCACTTGAAACGCGGCAAGGTGTTTCGTCTTGTAAGGACTTTTTTTTTTAATGAGGATTGAATTGCTTTGACAGTAAACTGACTTTACTGACGCAGCTTTTATTTGTATGATTGATTGTCTGCACGTCTGATGGACACATTATAGTGAAGGGAGAGGTAGTGGCACACCCTAGTGAGTATATAATAGCTTTGACACCCAAGACATCCCTGGGCTGTGATGTGTAATACGGGCCCCGAGTGCTGTGGACCTCCGTGTTGACTGGGAAAAAAAAGTTTGCCGATTTATCCCCGCAAAATTCCTCCAACCTCCTACAATCATGACCTAAAATGACTCAACCAGCCTCACTTTCATTCCCCCGGCATGAGAGAAGGCTTTTCACTCACAACACCACTCTCTCCAAGTTCTTTGCATCACAAGAAAGAGAGCCCCCCACGGCAACCCTTTTCCCCGGTCTTTGTGCCAGAGCGAATGGATCCCCTTGGCACAAGTCGCTCTCTGCATGGCCCTGCTGGCCGTGACACGCTAGCAATCGTCATACTCTGCTAATCAGCAGACTGGCGGGAGAGGCGCCAGAGGTGGAGTCGGGGGGGGCACACGCTGCCCTCTGGGTAATTTATTTTACATGGGGACATTTCTGAGTGCTATAGTGGAGATACATTCAAAGTAAAAAATGTGCCTCGCTGCACCTTCAAAAGTAGAGTGGTCCATGTTGGAGAACTCGTGTAGGTGCAATGTGGAGCCTTCTGAGTGGGTTTATTGTTGAATAGTCCTGGATATCACTGCTGTAGATCTAGTTTTGGGGTTTCAGTGCTGGCAGAGTCTGAGGATGTAGGCACAGGACTCTCCTCAATGAGACTCTAGATGGTGTTGAGTTTGGACGTGCAAAGATGTCTATATTTACTGTTTCTCTATGCCAATCCAATTACACACGTGCACAAAAAGCACTAGTGCATTATTCATTTTTATTCACTTCAAAAGAAAGTGAATTTAAAAAAAGCTAAAAAAGTGCAATGAATAAAGCTAGTACCGATTCTGTATGGTCCCGCAGCACATTTGTGGTTTTGCAAACTACAGCTAGCGAGCTAAAAGTGATTGCACATCATCCATAACTCACGTCAAACAGGGTTGTGAATGGTGACCTTTTGGTAGATATGTTTCCAATAATGTATATCAAAAAGGAGAATTTCCTCAGATGTCAGGAGTCACAGTTAGAATAGGCAGAGTGCTGAATACATATCAATGAGTAGAGGATTGTGGGAGAAATTCAGAACCAAGAAGAAGAGAATAGTTTAAATTTAACAATAATACAACTTGTACTTGTTACTTAGTTTTCTCTTGTAACTTCTTGTACTACTACTAGTACAAGTAGTTTTTTTCAAATGTGTTACAAAGGCTAAACTCAGTATTTTGATACCCACTTCCACATAGTGTTATTGGTTACTCAACACATCTTTACTCTCTTGTATTTGTGCCCACTACTGATAATAGAAAGTAGTAACAGTTTACTTGGATGGTTATCCAGAGAAATCATATTAGTTTATGCTATGTTGTGTAAAGGAATCTCATTTGTCTAGGTGTGTATGTTATTTATATATATATTTTATAGGGTTGTGGTATGATCCTAACCGTCCAGACATATACTGTGATTTTCAAACACCTCACTAGTGCTACTCTGCTGCAGGGAGAGATGTTCACCAGCTGATGCAGCACTGGGCACCACCGTGGAGGCCTTACCCACCATTAAACACGATTTTATAGCAATGCTGAGCTCAAGAGCTGCAAAGGTGCACTGGCACTGTACCAGTTCTTCACAAAGAACTTTTTGATAGCTTATTTTGTACTTTAAATCTTGCCCTGCAAAAGTAAGATTTGACTGAGTACATTTGATATGGTTGCAACAAATCAAATGTTGGCACAGAACTGAAGGCCATTTGAGGTTTTTCAATACATTTGTTTCATTACTTTGTGCATATTTTATTACCGTTTTATGCGTTGGAATTGGCACGACACCACCTGGAGAGAATGGCACCAGCTGCCACTGTGTGGAAGGAGTGACAGGTCTCATCCTTGACTGACCGATCTATTCATCTGTTCATGACCATGACACAAATGTACAACATTACATACGTGATGTAGAAAATCCTGCCAGTATTTCCCAACTGACTATTCAGAAACATGAACACAGACTACAATTACAGTATGATCATACCAGGTGACTGACGGCAATACATTTTCCTCCCCATCTCTTGCTGGATGACGTACCATGACATACTACCAAGTGCAATCGCAACAAAAATGTCAACAATTTGGGATTAAACACATGAATTAATTCTCAAACTGTCTAACACAGCAGTTCAGAGAAGAATTTACATAATGTAACAGACAAATGTGATTTTTCAAGACATTTTTGAAATTGAATCTGTGAGTATCACGCTTCAGGAAGCTATAACGAAACTGAGTGACTCAAAATTAGTTTAACAAGCCCGTTTTTATCTGCATCCATTTCAGTCTTTTCTTCTCAAAGAACTATCTTTTCTGCAAAGGGGGTCAACAGATGAATCCAGTCTCCAAAGAGTACCATCTCACTTAATGAGGAACCCTTCTGGC
Source organism: Hoplostethus mediterraneus (assembly GCA_034670385.1). Classification (NCBI taxonomy): domain Eukaryota; kingdom Metazoa; phylum Chordata; class Actinopteri; order Trachichthyiformes; family Trachichthyidae; genus Hoplostethus; species Hoplostethus mediterraneus. The sequence continues at coordinate 442,339 of JAXDDW010000165.1, forward strand.
ACCGCAGGGGTTTTTTTTAGGTGCAAGGGCTGAGCACCAAAGGAGCCGGGCTTTGTGTGAACGCATGTTTTTGTATCCGTTCATGTTTGTTCGTCACTGTTTCGGCTCTGGGGAATTATGTTTAGGTTGTGAAAGTCAAATGAACCCATGTACACCGGGACTCTGTGGTGACTTGCTAATAAAACACCACGTCAATCTCAGCTCCTTTCAATCTGACACTAAGTGGGGCTCACATGGTTCTCTCAGGTTAATGTGGTATTTTACTGGCAGGTCACCCACAGACTCCTGCTGTACATAACGCTAATTTGATATTGTTTCGATGTTAATGTGATGTTAAATCGATGATTGAACAACACCGATTGAAATAACATTTAACACCGATATTGAATCAACATTAGTTCAGGGTGCAAAACTGTTTCTGCATGGATTCTGTGTTAATACAACATTAGTCTGCTATCTGGGTAGAGAAAGAGGGGGCAGGTGAGAAGCCGCTTGCAGGTATTGAGTTTTATATTGACGTGAACATATTTGGTATTATTCACGGCAAAAGTTGGAGGTCACCGTCAAGAGTTAATGCGGCAGTTGCCTCCTTTTTAGACTGTCAAATGACTTTTACACCAGTCTTTTCGCTTTTGCTCTGCTTGTGAAAAGGAGAAGACAAGCTTTATTAACGCCAAACTGTAATCTGCGCCACAGACGCAGGCAAAAAACACATCTTAAAAAAAAAACATCTTTAAGCTCATTATCTTCTGAGTGTCAATGGGAATTGAACGGCGCCTAGCTCAGCCGCGGGTTCACACCCAGCGATGAACTGTTTGACGCCGATGTGCCACAGATATCTATTTTCTGTGCGGCAGCCTCCATTTCAGATCACAAGATTTTTTTTTTTTTGAAGGTTTATCTTTCTCCTCCCTTTCTTTCTATCTCATATCTAACACAAATCGGCCCCTCTCTGCCACACTTCCCGGAAGAAAAAAAAAAATCAGCTTTGAGCCACCTCTGAAGTGAAGGCTGCTGGATAAGCTGTGTTGCTTTATCAGGTGGAAATAATAATTGGGTAGGAAAACAACAATGTAAACACAAACAGTCGGCTTATGTGCCTCGAGGTTGCACACGATGTTAAAAGCCTACTTTCTTGCGCAAGTTTACTTTGTTTGACTCCAGATCACCACTGTACTGCACAATGAGTTGACTGGTGGTCTCAAAATGGCCACCAGGATCCCAACTGTATTACACACGAACTACAGAAAATAGCTTGGACTCCCGAATTACACAGTTACAGCAACGAAACAAAACGAAAGCTTGCCTTTACAGTTAAAAAGGAGTCTCACGATCGACACAGAAATAGAGGTACCCAAACAGGTATGGAGTCAAAGTAACAGAAAACAGAAGCTGACGTAGTTTCAAACAGACAGGACAAAACTTTATTTCGAATTACACACTTAAAAAGGTTAATACCAGAAGGGGAGGAAAAGAAACAAAGGGCCAACAACACAAGAGTCACTACCCAGGATGACGCCCAGGGGAGAATAAGGCAAACCAAAATCGAGCCCTGAAGGCTTTAGGGGTCTAATATGGGGCATGCAACCCAATAAACACAAGTCAAAACACAAATAATGAATTAAAGGAAAGAAGATAAGTCAGATAAGTATAAGATAAGATAAGATAAGTAAGATAGTCACACCAAATTGTACACACATTGCAAACAAAGGCCCAATGCCAGCACTGAGACTCTACTGGAAGCAATCTACTAAGGGCTCTGATTATAATAAATAACAAGGGATATGTGCAAAGTTAAAAATGTTCAATATGACTTACCACAAGGTGAGCAAACACTCCAACTCAGGCTTGGTTCAAAGAGGAAGGCCCGAAGGCTCGTTTTATCTCCTCCCTTCCTCCCCCAGGTCCTAGAGCCAACCCTGTTACTCCAGAACCCTCTCCGACAAAACTCCCCAGGGCTCCAGGAGGCATACCTGCCACATGAGCAATCGATGCATTGTCCAGTGAACTACAGTGTAGGGGGGTCACTCTCCACTGAAAGCTCATTCAATTTGCACCTCACTTGATGAGCGTAATGCATGTTTGTTGGCCACTAAAGGACATTAGCGGCTCCTTCAAGGACATGGAAGAAAATAATGACATATTCATCCACTTAACTTGAAGGGCTGAGAGGAAAATAAGTTAGAATTCTGTTTTATTTTCCATTTACAGGCATAGACAAACTGGAAATAGTTGTTTGAAGAACTTGAAGAAACTAAAGAATATATAGGGTGAAAAAAACACTTTTAATTTTGTCTTCCAAATAATCTGGCCAGCAGTACACAGAAACAAGACCTGGTCCAATAAATGGGCATTCTGGTAGTCAAACTACCAACGGGTGTGTTTTTTTTCATGGGTTTGTGGATGTTGTTGCTGGCCTGTTACCATCCCCAGCCTCAGAGGGACAAACAGCTCCTTGGCTGGGTTCCTGGGATTATCCCCAATCTGTAACACGTGCAAGCATAGTCTGTGTTATTACCTTCTGTAGGACCCTCTGGCCCAGATGTTGCTTTTGTGTTTTGCGATCCCCCGGGCGCTTGTTGGTTTGGACCTACTGCCTTGCAGGGTCTGCTGGCTCCTTGTTACATTATCTGGATGGATGTACCAAAAGTTGGCTTTTTCCCAGCCTCCGTTCAAGCTGCAACGAAGAGTCTTCCTCTCTGGTAGATAATTCAAACCACCAAATAAAAAAGGTCAGAAAGCTGTACTACAGAGGACAGGTTTTCTCCAGCAAACTATTATTTGTTAGGCTATTATAACCAGAAACTGTGATCTCCCTACACCTAACTAAGCTTGTACAGTATATAAATGATGCTTCGTATTCTTTGAGATATTCCATCTGTGAAAAGTGACTCTGGCAGTAAACATCGGTGTCACTATCTCTCTGTTTGGCATCCTCGCTGGCCCACTTCTCCCTTCCACAACTCCAAACCGATCATTTTTTTTGTCTTTGATTTCTCCGGTGAGTGAAGCCTTCCCTGACACATGTCCCTCGAAAATGTTTTCTTTTGTTCTATTTATAACAAAAGTGCTGTTGGGACAACCTTGTGCCGAGCCAATTGTTGTGAACCAATTGCTGGGAGTAGTGGGCGTTGCATGTTAATTACAGTCTTAACGTCTTATAAAGTGGAAAGCCAGCGTTTCGTTTGTCTGCCAATTATCGGGTAACACCGGGAGGCGCGCCGAGACACGAGACCCCCACCACAACATTTGGAATGCCTGATGAGTTGAGCTTCACATCAGAGATCTTCTTTAACAAAACAATAGCGCTCCGACAATAATTCATCACGGTCTTTGATCAGGTCATGTTCGCATTTGTTGGGAATACCCTGCGTTTGATTGTGACAAAATAAAAGCGTGGCGCATACTTTTGTTTTGGAAAGGATTTAGCGTAATGATTTTTACAACTTTTGAGTTACAAAATGTAAAAATGACTAATCAACAGGATTCTGCGTATCACGTTTGACATCTGACATACATTTCCTACAAATGCAGCGGATTGAGTCACATATCTAAACAAACTAAACCATAGATGAATCATTTTACGCTTTCCGAGTCAAGTTTGAGATATTTATCGTTAAGTGATATATTGTATCCGAGCATATATGACAAACTATATCATGTATATAATAACATTTCAACATTTTAAATGTTGTTTCAAACAACCCTTTTTGAAAATATTTCAAGCTGTTTCAAAGTAAAACGTTTTGTAACCCCTGGAAACGCGGCGTGTCAGTTATAAGAAACCAAAATGGATCTGAAAATGTTACAAGGCCAAAGGAAACCGTGTGTTAGTTTGATAGTTTTCTTGCAGTTATTGATAATTATGGTTACGATGAAGATGAAAAAGAAACCAGTAGAAGAAGATGGTGGTGGTAATGTAATGCACAAAAAAATAGCTTAGGTTTGTGCAGCGAATTTTCAGACGGATGTCTAATGGGCTCATTACTAAAACATGATCTGTCCAACACTTTTTTCTTCTTCTGAACATTCAGACTCAAACATGAGCTAGAAATCTACAAGATGGTGATGAATACTTTATTGATCCCCGGGGGGAAAATTCTTTATCTTCCAGAATTTGCCCCCAGGGATCAATAAAGTATCCATCTATCTAATCATGTAGCAACACACGTCCATCACATCTTACTGTAGTTTAAAAATGAATTAGGTATAAATTCCAACATTTGAGTTCAATCAGAACAATTTGCTAGTTTTACATCAGTGAACCAGATGCATAAAGACGGCAGCTTCCTCCATGTCATAACGTTCCATACCAGCCCCATGGAGCAATATCCAGTTAGGACAGGCAGAGCACATGATGTACGCACAATGCATTGTGGGAGTGTGAGATAGAACAGAATGATGTAAAGGATTCTGCTATAGAGTGTCTTCACATTTTATGAATGTAGTCTTGCCAAGGAACATGGCTGGACTGCTTGAAAGAAAAACATATTTCCGTTTTCGGCCTATGGAGTGAACTATTTACAGTCACAGTGCCCTCATTATGGAGGAAGAGCATTGCGTCCACAGTGGAAGTAGAAGGTTTCAGCGCTGTCCACCTGTGCAGCCTTGAAGTGCCAGTCCGCTCGCCGTCGTATGAGAAAACGGTCCCGTATTCCCGACACTTGACATAACCGGTTGGTTCACTTTCATTCGTGACCGCAAGATCAAAGTGTCTCCGTAGCGAACTCTTCCCCCGATTCATTTGGGCTCAACGTAGAGCTACTCCCCGTCCTTAATCTTCCTTTTTACCACGTCATGAAAATTTACCGCTACCTGACCAACTTTCTTAGTTAGTTTGAATTGTGCGACCCACGTGACACACACACACACACACACACACACACACACAGAACAGGCACAAGTTAACCAGAACAAAATAGGAGACAGCGGATTCAATTTGAACCAACATTCTTAGTGTAACTATATCAAAACAATTTCAAAACTGAAACCGATCTGACCGGATGTGCTAGAAACAAGAAATAGTTCTGACCCGACAAAATTAAAGCATACCCTGTCAGGCCCCGTCGGGACAGGGTCGGGATACAGACCTCTAGTGTAACCTACAGTTATTGAACAGAATGAAACCGTGGATGCAGTTTGTTTTGTAAGATCATAGATCATTTCCTCCTTGGGTAAATTATATTAAGCATCTGTTTTGGGAGTTATTGCTGGATTTGAGCATTCTTGATCAATATTTTTTTCTTCCTTTCAGCTTAAGTCAGTGGAAGAGGCTTAATCTGTTATTACGCATCAGGACTGTGGGCTCTTGCATGGCTACTCTGTGCCAACCATGTTAAGTCTGCAGCTTGTCATGCTCAATTTGTGCAACTTCCATGTAGTTAAGTAGTGAGCAAGTCACTGCCACTGTCGCTGACATATTTCCCTAGGGCACAGGGACACACACACACACACACACACACACACACACACAGAAACACTCACGGACCAAGACAAAGACATATTGTTTTGAGTGTGTGCACACAGAAGCAAAATATTGCCCTGGCATCTTTCCCCCTGCACATACTCAGATGGAATACAGTCTAATCACAAACATAGGTAATTGTCTTGTATCAAAATAAAATGTAATGCACACAGGAAGACTTCCAGCAGAAGGAAGCAAACAAAAAATGAGCAATGGACATACTGAGAAAGAAAAATGAATTTGTATAGAGATTAAAAAACAAACCATCCACATAGACACACACTCTTTCTGTCTCTCACGCACGCACACACACGCAAACTTTATTTACACTTCTGCCCATTTTGCATTGACTACCAAATAAAAAAACTGCTTTAATGCTCGGGCGCAGCTCGTTACGATGCAAATATATGACGACGCCGCTTGAACGTTTGCCCATAGGTTGACAACAACAAACGCAATATGGAGATTCTCCCTCATTCGGCTTCACCTGGAAAGCCAAGGGCAAATGGAGATGGTTCAGTGGGGCGGATCGGCCCCGACACAACCCTGGCAGAGAACTTTTTGGTCTCCTACTTTAATTAATGAGCGCCAGTGTTTTTGGATGTAAATATGCAACGGAGCAGACAGCCGGTGCATCGGAGTGGAAAAGCTTGACTGAGGGAGCGAGGGAATACGCCGGGCTTTGTTGTCTGTTTGGTTTCAGCATCCTCAGTCACTCGGCGGGTGACGTCACCGACAGCATCCTTCGAGTGACACGGGGTAATATACAGGATAACTGTAGCCTCAAAGTTTTATCGCACTCATCGCACTCATCAAAGTATGATTTTTACTGTCTAATAGCACAAAATCACCACGATATATCTCCATGGGGTAGTTAATCAACACCGATGAACGATTGCCTTGCCAGCTGTTGTGTCAAAAACACACTTTCCGTCCCAAACTTTTGCCACCGCGATCGGGAAGGAATGATCTACGCCGAGGACCCGAAATAATATTGGTTCCAAACACTGATTAATTCAGGAAAGCAGCCTCAAGGACAGACATGCCAGTCATTCAAAAAATGGAAACTTTCACTTGGTTGGGTTTCGGGTTTGGGTTTCTGTACATTTATAAGGGATGACTACCACACACGGGGCTGTGTCTTCGCACCGATGTCCCTTGGTAGACGCTGGCTGGGTGCATTAACATTGTTTAAGGAATATGAGCCTAACAAGCTGCTGATGAAGACTTCCCCCTGTTCTATGCTGTCAGCAGAAATCAAGATCTGGGCCCTGAATTTAATGTGTCCTAATGAGACTGAATTATGGATCATCAGTACCGAGGCCTTTAACGCACTGCAGCATGAGCCAAATGAAAAGTGATCTTTCCACTAAGGGACTCTCGCTTAATGGCTTAAACAAGCATTGTTGGGAGCCCTCTAGAGGCACCTTAGCTTTTTATCGAGATGTGAGACGACCAAAAGGGGTGAGAAGAAGCACGCACGCTAGAATACAGCGGTGGTCAAAGTGCAAAGTAAAACGTGAAGGGCGCTATAGGATCACCATGACATTAGCTTTAAATTTGCAGGCTCAGTTTATGAGTGTGTGTGTTCCAGCTACCTAATTCTGCCTCTAGGACAGCACTATAAAAGATGCATTCCCTTATTATCCCATGTAAATAAGAGGCATGCTTATTGCAGAGGCAATAATATTTGCTGAATATCTACAAAAACAACAATAGTCCCTTGTGCCTTATCCCTCTGAAACACATTTATTTATAAAATGATGATAATACTACGGTGAAGACAGAAAGCAAGAAACCAATTATTTATCCCATTGCAGAAAATGACCCTCACCAGACAAACCAGGCAAAGTGATGAGGTCAATCGCTCTCTTGGAGTTTTCAAAGGTGCTTAACGGGCTCAGAGCAAAAAAAAAAAAAAAGGGGGGGGAGGAGAAAGGTGTTTCCACAAGTCAGCAAGTCCCCAAGCCTCAGCCCAGGACTCAGGGGCCCGGCACACACACACCATTGAGAAACTCACTAATGAGGCAAACTCCCACTATCCCAGTCGAGCCCCCCGAAAGAAACACCCAAGCCAGCACTCTTCGACTTATTTCTTTTTTTTTTTTTTGCCTATACCTGCAGTGCCCCTCATCAGTGTTCCCGTTTGGCCCATAGCAAACAAGTGGAACTCTAATGAGGATTTAGGTGTTCGTCAATTGCTTGAACATTGTCAGTTTAGACATGCGGTGGGGGTCTAAATACCGCCCTGCCCACATCACTTAAGTAAGCAGTGGCGCATCGTCCTCACTTGCCACTGTCGTTACGTTCCAAATTAGTGACAGGAGGCGAAAAAGAGCTATTATTAGGATGTGCAATGACAGTGAATGACATTTAGCTATAAGCAATCAGACCATTTCAGCAAAAAATGTCCTCCTAATGATTCATCTCGGTGTAAAAAAGTTAGAAAAATATACACTAGAAACACCCCACAACAAAAAAATCTCTCTCTCAATCAATATGGTCTCGAGTAACGAGGTGTCAATCGAATCGGTCCATCTGGCAGACGTGAGGACGGCGTATCCCAGCGTTGCCCGTTGGCATATGGCATCTTCTAAATGTCAGCCATGTTCAGATTGCTGGAACTAGGTGATCAACTCGTGAGATACAACGGACACATTCGTAACAAAGAAGGTGATGGCCGATGCCGCGGCAGCCAGGCATGAAACTGTGAGCAATCTCTCCGAGTGCCAATCACGACTGCTCTTTCCCACATCCTTATTTTCTTCTCCCCTGCTCCTTCTTCGTCTTCCTCTCGTGTTGCCCTAGATAGTAGCTATATTGGCAGGTGCCTGTAAAAAGCACTCCTCCACTAAAGTTGTTCTTGTCCGTGATTGTCATTATAAAATGCAAACAGAAAATGGTGAATCCAGTTAACCGTTTTAGAGGCGCACCGATAGTATCTGTAGGTGTCATGCGCGTCAGCATGTCAGCATTGTGGCAATTCTACAAGGTTAACAAGGAGGATAATAAAACTGCAAAATGCCAGCTGTGCAAAGCAACGGTATCTTGTAGTGGGTACAATATGAAAGATTTCAATACAACCAATTTGATAAAACACCTTAAGTCACGTCACCCTAAAGAGCATGACGCACTGTTTTTGAGAGCTGTTAAGAAACTGAGAAGGTATATCCTCTAGCAATATGACATATAGGCTATTTTCTATTGTATTCGTTTTTCATTTGAGGGTTGTTATAAAATGGTCATAAAATAAATAAATGCAATGGACGCATTTTTCCCTGTGATTGTTTCATATCAGGCCAACAGTCGGCAGCCTGTGAACAACTGTAAATTGGGGATGAAGTACTCATATCGGTTCTGAAAAATGTGGTATCGGTGCAGCTCTAATCAATTTGAAGTGACGTTTAGTAGTGTAAAATGTTCCAAAGACAGCGCGAACGGAGCTGCCAGGTCCCGAGAAGGGAGTCGAGAGAGGAAGCAATATCTTCCCAAATGAGGAGTGATTGGTTTCTCGGAATGTGCATAATGATACACAGGATGCTGTTGAACACAGGTGAAAGTGTTAATTGACACTGTATACTATAATTGGCGACAATGACATTACATTACAGGCGTTTAGCAGACGCCTTTATCCAAAGGGACTTTCAGAGAACTACTAGTCAGTTCATTTCCTTCCTTAACAAGCATCTAAGAGCAGAACCAGTGCTGAGGTAAAAGAGCAATAAGTTATCTACCTACTTTTTATTTAAACAAATGAGATAAGTAAGTGAAACAAATAAACAAGAGTTAAGACAAATAAGTGAAGACAAATAAGCAAGTGCTTGGTGTGATTTTACTCTGCTAAAGGCTTTCACAGTCTAAATGTAACATTGTCAAATCTGGACACTTTTCTTAACAATAATGACATAGCTTAAATACTTAGGATCTTAAATATACAGTAACTATTGGTACAATAAAAAAGCGACCTGCAGGATAGGAGAGTTACTAGCTTATCATGATCTGGGGAACTATCACTCTCTAAAAGTTACCTGAGTTATGTTTAATATCTGAAAGAGACATAGAAAAAGAGAGGATTTTTTTGTTGTCTTATAGTAACTGACTGCCATGCAACACAGCGCTGCTCACCTGCTTCAGTTGGGACCGGTTCACTGGGTGGGGTACTGCGGCTGATGTATCTGCCGGGCCTGGCGGCACGGATATTTGATTTAGTATGAATAGCTCGTTAAAAGTTAGCTGGTGTTGATTACATTAAATATTTAAAAAAACACTCACAGATTTTTTTTAATGTAAGGATGTGATAAAGGAGGTGGCTGTGAAAAAGCTGGCTAGCATTTCACAGTCTAAGGAGTTAGCTAACAAGATCATTTACACCATTCATGGACTCACCTTTCTTTGTGAAAAATTGTGTTAGGTACTCTCACCCTGTCTTTTCTCCATCCTGTCTTTCCTTTCTCGCTTTTAATTTTTTTGAAACCCTGGCTTTGTTTTATATTTGGAGGAGACATGATGCTGTCATCACTGTTAGTAACTTCCAAAGTCCGGACTAGCAAGTGCCGTTAGCTAGCGGGCAGGACTAAACCATTCCTTGTAAATAGGGTTGACCGGATGGGACCAATACAAAATAAACTGTTAGTTTTGTTAGCACACATATTTTACTGTAAGTAAAATGTTTTTATTACTCACAATTTCTGTGATTGGTGAGTAAAAGGTTTCTAACACCATTTATCTTTGTGGGCTAGTCAGGGCCCTTGCAACCGCCCTACCCCCCCTTGTCCATTTATCAGATATTTTTTTTATTCCTGGATAAAAAGTTACATGTTTTTCAGTAGAATTGACATGTCATATCTAATTCTCAAAGGTATTTTTTTTTTTTTTTTCATAAAGCTAAGTATACTTCTCATGTTTTTAGAGTAGGCAGTCGCATCTAATAACAACAGGGTCTAAAAATACACAGGTGAAATCTCTCTGGTAACCGCGGGGACCCGGCTTCACCGTCCACCGAGGAAGCACCGCTGACTAATGAAGTCGGGGAAGCTTAGAGCAATTAGACACATCAAAGCTCGGATCTGAAAATTAATTAGGCTCTCCTCTCTTTCGGAGGCAGCATCCGCTCACGCAGCAGCTAATTAGCATCCTGCCATCAAAACACGCAGGTGCCCGCGTTGTTGCCGGCGAGGCCCCCGCCCTCAGGAACGAGCGCTGATCACCATTTGGACAACTTAAAGCGGGAGATGATCAAAAACAGACAAAACGTTTGCGCGATTAGAAATGTGATGGATGAAGTTGGCATTTAAGGGAAAATCTCAGTTTGCAGCAGAAGGGATAAGGTGACACGCGGGGGGGGGGTTCCAGTCCTCCTGTGATTCGACTGACTAACTCATCAAAGTAAGAGTAAAGCGCAGTCGAGGTGGAAGTTCAAACTGCGGTTGTTCAGAGTGAAATAAATTAGACGTCTACGTGCTCGCAGAGGGCTCACAATGTGCAGTTTTGTACGCAAGTCGTACGCATCTGAAGCTTCCTGAAACTTGGGCGCGTCACATCAAAGGGACTTAGGGGCCTCTTGTTAACTTTTAATGTCAAAAGAAGCGCTGACATTCACCGAACTCGGCGGTCGTGGGTTGTTTTTTTTTTCCCCCAGAACTTTCATTAGCCTCCCCGATCCGTTTTCTTTGCCCCGTGTGAAGTCACATCAAAGACCCGGGCAATCACATGCTCATTCACACTAATGAAGCGCTCCTTCACACACAAGCGCTCATTATTAATGACACCTGATTTTAAATGTGAGATGTTTCATGTAAATTACACATTATTTCCAATATGGTAGTCGGTTGTGCAAATTTTGTAAATGATTTGTATGCTCTGCTACGTTTTGAGGCCAGAAAGGAATATTTGGTACTGTATTTTATTGATCTGGTTATTTACCTTGTCGTGGTTTTATGATGATAAAAGGGTAAATAATACATACCTTCTCATCGATCTGTTATATGACAGTAATCAGGGCTTCTTAACCTGTTTCCTCATGGTAATATATTAATCATTTCCCTCAGCCACTGTGCTGTGCAAATTAATGTAGCCGAGTATGTTTTCCCTTTAGGCTGCACTTTGATTAATGAGCCTGGTTTCTTTCCATGCTACTCTGCTTCAACAAGGAAAACGCGTCCCGGCAAAGTTACAAAAAGTTAACAGGCTACTCATGTCCAAAAGTTGATGGCTGGCAAGCTGTGCAGCGATACGATTTGTCAGGTACAGTTGTTTCGAGTAATAAAGGAGAGGGAGCGTGTTCAAACGGTTGGGATATTCCTCCTTTGAGGTGATAATCATACAAACTCGGCCGGGCGAGGAAGAACCTACAGGCACAACTGGTTTTTTACAAGTCAACACAGTGGAGGCCTCCAGGAAAACAAAGTCCAGACTCGGGGCGGGAGATAAATTCTAACCGTAGACAAAGCCTATATTTCTGTGTCCCTGCAGTTTTGCTCTAATCTGTCTCTCTCAGCCCTGTGAGCTATTAAAGGCCAGACAAAGGCAGTCCAGAGTTAAGCACCCTGTGGGGAGATCTTATTTACAGTGTAACTGCCACTTTGACTGCCTGCCACTTCTGTCTTGCTCCTGTGCTTCCTCCTTTTCCCTCCATCCACTCCCTTTTTTTTTTTTTCTCTCTCTTTCTGTTCGACTTCCATCTGCTGCTGTGGGCTTTTAATCTCAAGCAGCTGAAATTCCATCTTTCAGCTTGACTTGCCAGTTTGAAAGGCCTGGTGTTCAACTTCTTGTTTCTGACTTGCCGTTTAATGGAACTATTGTTCAGTTTGAGGCGTATGCCGTAAGGTGAGGCCAAGAGTGGAGAAAAAACATGAGTAATAGGAGACCACTCTACTCATTTCTTTCTGGCTCACCAACTTTACGAAGGCATTTTCACCCAACTACACATCTTCAACGCCTATGGCAACAGCCAGTGGGACTCGGTAGGACCTGATTGAAGTTGTTCAACTCGGTGGTCAGAATCCATTTTGGCTCTCTTGCCATCATCAATGACATCCATATAAAGTTTTATTTTCCGCAGTCAGGAGGTGGAACTGGCTGCAAGCATTCGTTTATGAAAGATTTCCAAAGTCCCATGCTTTTAGATACAGTACATATCAAGAAGGAAAGAAAAAGTTCACAACCAGGGCCAGAAGGAAGAAGAAAAAAAAATCAATATTGTGACACTCAGCTTTTCTCCAAACTGTCAGCAAGAAAATATACCCCGGGAAGAATTCATCATTTGCATAGTGTGGTACCTTAAAACGGCCTGACACAAGTAATAAAAATGTATTAGCTTGCCAGGACATGGGGGGGTATGTTGTGCTGAGTGTGGTGCCTTGCAGTGCTGAATAAGCTAAGGCTACAAAACTTCCTCCTGAGTTCATGACATGATTCCACCGGGAATTGATCTCATAATTGTGAGACTGACACCTCTTGTGTGGTGCTATTGCCAACACATCTCACGCCCCGGCACCTCATGCTTCACCAGCCTGAAATTGTTTTGTTGCTGTAGCGCCTTAGGCTACGTAGTCTCAGTTGGTAAACATTCCCATTCAATTATTAACAAAAAATTTATAACAAAAAAAAAAAGAAAAAAAAGCTGTTGATATTTCAAGATGGTTTCACGGTGGTGTTATTGACAGGTGAGAATGTTTAAATGTTTTTGGGTTTCTATAATCGCGCATTTCCCGCGGGCACACCAAACACCAAAGGAAGTAATAATCACTATTTAAGCCAAAGTCTTTCAACATGCTTATTATCAAAGGTTGTAAATACGTCCATTAGCATTCAGACCATCAGCTTGCAGCTACAACCTCGCCAGCGCAGATTAATTACTTTTCATTCTCATACTTATTCATATCATAACCAATAAACAGGGTTCTCAAGGCAGTTTGAGTTATTTAGAGGGACCCTGTGTACCAGACAAACAGAGACAAACAGATACTTTATAAATTATTGGGGTAGAGGGACAGGTTCGGGGGGTGGGGGGGGGTGTTATATATATTAAGTATATATCAAGTATTTTAAAATATTTAACCTGGAAAATGAAAATGATTAATAACTATTACCTAAGGCAATGGAAAAAATATTGATTTAATCAAGTCAAGTCAAGTCAAGAGTTTTATTTGTCACATACATATACATGCAGTGAAATGCAAAGTGGCAATGCTCACGGGAATGTGCAAAAGGGCTTATTACAAAATATTTAACATTAAAAAAACCAGCACAATATTTACAGTGCAAGAAATATAAAAAATACAATAATTACAGTAGAGCTCTTATATAAAACAACACACAATATGTACAATAAGAGCACTTAATAAAATATAAAATATGAAGTGTAAAATATAAAATAAGAGGTAGATGGGGGGACCTAACCTAAGTGTGTGTGTGTGTGTGTGTGTGTGTGTATGTGTATAAGAGGGGCAGTGTGTAGGTCTAGGTGGGGGCCCTGGTGAGGTCGGAGTTCACAGTCCTGATGGCCTGAGGAAAGAAACTCCGTGTCAGTCTCTCTGTTTTAGCAGCGTGACTACGGAGGCGCTTGCCTGACCGCAGCAGCTGAAACAGTCCGTTGTTGGGGTGGTGAGGATCCTTCATGATCCTGCAGGCTCTGGTTCTGCACCTACTGGTGTACAAGTCCTGCAGGGTGGGGAGTGTAATTCCAATAGTACGTTCAGCCGAACGCACTACTCTCTGCAGAGCCTTCCTGTCCTGAGCGGAGCTGTTGCCGAACCAGGCAGTGATGCTCCCAGTCAGGATGCTCTCTACAGCTCCTGAGTAGAAGGACTGAAGGATCCTCCGGGAGACCTTGAATTTCCTCAGTTGCCTGAGGTGGTAAAGGCACTGCCTCGCCTTCCTCACCAGAGTGTCCGTGTGTGAGGTCCATGTGAGATCCGATCATAATTAACATATGATCATAATCTGATCATAATTAACATTTAAATGTTAAAATATCAATTATTAATCAATTTATGAACATATTTAATGATTACATAATGATGATTACATGTACATAGTAAACATATTGTATAACATTGTACATAGTAAATATACTGTACATAATAAACATATTGTACAGAGTAAATATACTGTACATAGTAAACATATTGTATATAGAAAACATTGTACATAGTAAATATACTGTACATAGTAAACATATTGTACAGAGTAAACATTGTACAGAGTTAATATACTGTACATAGTAAACATACTGTATATTGTAAACATATTGTACATAGTAAACATAATGTATATAGTAAACATTGTACATAGTAAATATACTGTACATAGTAAACATGTTGTATATAGTAAACATACTGTATATAGTAAACAGATTGTATATAGTAAACATACTATATATAGTAAACATGTTGTACATAGTAAACATACTGTATACAGTAAACATACTGTATATAGTAAACAGATTGTATTAGTAAACATACTGTATATAGTAAACATATTGTACAGAGTAAACAGATTGTACATAGTAAACATTGTACATACTAAATATACTGTATATAGTAAACATATTGTATATAGTAAACATACTGTATATAGTAAACATATTGTACAGAGTAAACAGATTGTACATAGTAAACATTTTTACATAGTAAATATACTGTATATAGTAAACATATTGTGTATAGTAAACATATTGTACAGAGTAAACATATTGTATATAGTAAACATTGTACATAGTAAATATACTGTATATAGTAAACATACTGTATACAGTAAACATACTGTATATAGTAAACAGATTGTAAACATGTTGTACATAGTAAACAGATTGTATATAGTAAACATACTGTATATAGTAAACATATTGTATATAGTAAACATATTGTACAGAGTAAACATATTGTATATAGTAAACATTGTACATAGTAAATATACTGTATATAGTAAACATATTGTATATAGTAAACATATTGTATATAGTAAACATATTGTACATAGTAAACATATTGTATATAGTAAACATAATGTAGATAGTAAACATGGAGGAGATGAACTAATCATCTTAACTAGCCAATAATAGTTGAGATGATTAGTTATTATAAGTGTACCATTCTATAGTAATGACAGTAAAATCAGTGGCCAGTGACACCCACAAGCCATCACATTATTCTGCAGCACGTAACCTAGGGGCAATTACAAGCTGTTTATTGATAGGCTTCAGCAAGGATACATGTCAGCAGATCAAACAAAGGCCCAGATGAACTACCTCAGAGAACACTCTTGACAAATAGCATCTCCCCAGGCCTAGCCAAAGATTCAGCATGTGGTAAGGGGTTTTAAACACAACTAAATTACCTGGCTCGCAGGCAAGGCTAATGTATAGCCCAAACATAAATCACGGCCGGGCTGCTTTTTAAATATTTAGCTCAGCACTCTTTTACTCCTGTCTCCGCCTGCAGACACCCACGGTGGACGAGGTCAGTCATTGTTCAAACATCAATCGCTCACAGACTGGCAGCCAAGCACTCCTCCTCAACCTTCCTCTTCCTCACCTTTATTACTGAAGTGCACAAGGAGGTCTGAAGGGTGCAGGATGATGGGGGCAAGTGTCAAGTTGTCTTTTTTTTTTCCACAGAGAGAGGCGATGGTAGGGAACATGCTTTATTTCACCGGTTTGAGGATGTTGTGAGTTAACATGAGGCGCCTGAGAAAATGGTTTCAAAGCCGGCTTATGCCGTGCGCTCAGAACTTCAGACGAACAGACGAAACGCAACCTTTCTCTTTGGAAGGTGGAATTGTCAGCCAAGACATTTCTTCACAGTCTTGCAATGGCACATACACACTCTCTAAAACACGCTTTGTTGAAAATACCTCAAGGTGGGCAATTTTTTGACTCAGCCGCAGAGTAAATATAAGACAGAGAACACACTAGGTCACAACAATCCAAATCTTGGTTTATATTGACTAGAATGCAAGGTCAGACTTAACTTTGCAAAGGGGTTATCATTTATTCACATCCCTTAGAGACAAACCTTTAAAATGTTAAAACAGTGCTCTGGGCTAGCAGTTTGTAAAAGACTTGCATCACACTGTATAAGTTTGTGTGTGTGTTTCACAAACCAATGAGTGTTTTCGAGGATAAAGTCGTAGTATTTCAAGAATAATCTCATAGTAGGTCTTTTACGAGAATAAACTCATAATGTTACGAAAATAAAGATATTATGAGAATTAAAGTCGTGATATGATGAGAAGTGTCGAGTAGCCTAATGCAATGTGTGTGGTATTTCCGTCGTATTGTGTGTGTGTGTGTGTGTCTCAAATATGAGTTCATCAGAAAGTTATCTCACAATAAATGTCAGAAAAAAGAACAAGGTGAGGCGACTTGTGCAGCCGCGGCGGCGAAGAGAGATTGCCCCGCTACGGCTGGCTTGACACTCATTCACTGGCGATTTTTCACTATTAGTTTCCATTAGATTTAGTTTAAGACTTGATTAGGAGAACTCCGCGATAATTCTCTACTGCGGCGTGTGAAAAATCACCGAGTGTGCGAGGTGGAGATGTTGAGACAATGGCAACGGAGATTGCAGTTGAATTGATGGGAAGAACCGAGAAGGATACGTAATGGTCTCACAGTCTCGATCATACCAGCGTCAAGACAGCCTGAATTATAGAATAGGATCTCTTTACTGATGAATCCCATTGGGGATGTAAGTTGCAGTAAGAAGTAATAATATGGTACATGAAAGAAAGAAACATAGGATCTAAATAATAATAGATCAATCGGGTGTGATATAAACACATTCAGCCGACAGTTCCAACAGTATCTGTGTTAGACGTGACAGATTGTGCACGTATTTTGTGTGTGTGTGTTTATAAACAGCAAGGTTTGAATTATACCCTACATAGCCTTTCATAAACGCAGATGTTGAAAATGCGGCGGTCGGCAACAGCAACTCGGTTCCGAGGGGAAGAGCGGCTGTTCGCAACCTGGCCGCCGGCTCATGTTGAATTAACCCAGCAGCTGGGTTGAACTAACCTTGCGGCCCGGCTAGGTGGTGTGGGGAGGTGTTGCTGGGGCCGATCCAGCCACTCACCCGGTGGCCGAGTTACAGACATCGACTCAAGACGGTAGAGAAAGCCCAACAGGCTGTTTGGGTTGGAGAAAATAACCCTGCACTTTTTTGGGGGGTGGCACATTAACACACACACACATGCACCACTGATATAACCAGTACTGTAAATGGTAAATGGTCTGTACTTATACGGCGCTTTTCAAGTCATTTCCGACCACTCAAAGCGCTTTACACTACATCCGCATTCACCCAATCACACACATTCATACACTGATGGCAAGGCGCTACCATGTAAGGGGAATCTAACCATTCATACATATTCATACACCGAAGGCGCATGCAGCTTCGGGGGCAACTTGGGGTTCAGTGTCTTGCCCAAGGACACTTGCGGACTGGAGGAGCCAGGGATCGAACCGCCGCTCTTCCGATTAGCGGACGACCCGCTCTACCTCCTGAGCCACAGCCGCCTAAACTAGGCTAGGCTGTAACTAGGCTAAAGGAAAAGACGCAGCTTAGACGTAATCTAACGTAGTTTACCATATCTGTGCCAACCTTTTTTTGAGTCCCAAGAGCCTGCGGTCATCTCCTCATCTCTTCATCCTCCATTGCTGCAACAATACCCCCTCACTCCCTCACTGCCAGGACTTGGCTTCGAAGACACGCCCCCCCCCCCCCTTACCCAGACACCCCGGTGCACGAGCCCAGACACAGCGGACAGCTCCTCATTATGGCTGGGATGACATCTCCCCACTGCGCGGCGGACGGATATTATCGACCTTCTCTATCTCAATGGCGAAAACCTCTGTGCAGGACGGTGACAGGGGGTCAGCGTGAAAGGAGAGGATGAATGTGTAAGTGGACGAAATGGATTGAGGGGTAGGAGGGGTAGGGGGGCGACCCCCCCCCCCCGGGGGGTATCGGCTGTCAAGATGGCTTTGCATGGATATTGTAATATCACATGTAGACACTTGTCATACACGCTACACAGGACGTGCTGTTTTCCGTACCGGGCTTGCTGCAAAAAAATGACTTCAGTCGTGGATTAGTTATGGCCATGCTTCCCACATCCTAGCTCATAATAGTAATTGCTACACAGTTTCTCAGTACAAGCCTCCCCTCTCTCTTAAGAAGATAAAAATGTAACACTCCATCTCATCCACATCCAATGCTTGACAGAGGACTGATACAAAAACATAAATCAAAGTGTTTCAGAGAGGAGGGGGGGTTGGCGAACTCCACATCCAGACTTTTGTTGGGTAATAGGTTGCATTAAGCCCATCAAGCAGTGTGGTGTGTGATAAGCAGTCTCGTGGGCCCAGTAGGGGCCTGAAGAAGCTCTTGTAATGAATGGTTGGAGCACTGCTGATGCACAGCAATCATTAACAGCCTGATAATTACACTGGATACCTCAGTGGATTGTGTGTATGTATGTCTGTGTGTGTGTGTGTGTGTGTGTGTGTGTGTGTGTGTGTGTGTGTGTGTGTGTGTGTGTATGCCGGCGCGCTGCAGATAGAGCCATTACGATGTGTGAGGCCTCAGAGAGAAACAGATAAGCAGTGTGTTTGTGTGTATTCTGCTTTGCTGGTTAACATATTTTGTGTGTGTGTGTGTGTGTGTGTGTGTGTGTGTGTGGCCTAGAAATGTCCTACTTGGGCGTTGTGTTCACATTCATGCTTACAATTGCAAATATGAGCATAATTCTCTGCTGCTTACTGCTGAAGTATATGAAAGTGTTTGTGTCAATGCTATTGTTAAAACTAAATGATAGTGGGCTGTTTAAGGAGGCATGATGGATGCTGGGTATTTAGTGTTTCTGTGAAGAATGCTAAAATAATTCACAAGCTCCTCATTTTCTCTCCATCTGACAAAAACAATGACACCCAAAACAACACGGCGTCCTCGTTTTTAGTGCAAATTAAAACCCCCGTCGCCAGAATCTGATTCTGACAACGCTCGCCAACATCTGTATGATCAAGACAAATGTCTGTCTCTCGTAATGCCTCGGTATTTGACTACTGAGTTGTTTCCGCGGCGGCTCCATTATTATTCATTTGCTGTGTGTGTTGCTTAGACACTGGCAGGACGACTGAGTGACGTCTCTATGGAAACAAACCCCGCCGCCCAGCTTCAGTGACAGCACAACATAATAGACTAATAAGAAAAAGACAATGATGCTCTTATGTTGCTCTCGAAAGGCTCTAAATGATTCAATAGGCACCTTGCGCAGGGAATACCAACCATTAAGGTCCTTAAGGACTCTATTGAAGACACTAGCTCTCCATAAATACATATTGAAAAAGCCTCGTCAAAGCAGCCACTCGGACATCAAATGTCTTTTTCCTACGCTTTAATCCCGAAACGCTTGAATTCAGATCTTCACTTTAAACAGCATTCGGCTTTGTATACCTCAGACGGAACACACAAACAATAACTTGTCATATTGTGCGGCGCTCTCTTCTCCATCAACCTCGAGTTCAGATCAACAACGCTTTGTTTTATCATCCCAGGCCCGGTGTTTGGACAGCGTCCAGAGTGGTGTTTCAGTGATTGAGAGCCCAAACAGTCCTGGCCCACCCCGCCTAGTTTAGTCTACCGAGGGGTAACTGAATGGCGCAATAGCATCAGACTGGAGGAATGCTGAGCTGCAGGGGAATATGGAGAAGGTTTCAGCCAGCAGCAATTAAACAGAGAAATGATGCGTGAAATGGCAGGGAAGAGAAAGAGGGGGGGGGGTTGGAGTGAAGAGAAAGAGCAGGGGAGGGTAAAGGGGAGCAGGAGAAGCCTCAAAATTTAGGAGGTGGTAAGAAAAAGTAGAGGTGGAAAAGAGAGATGTGAAAACAGTTGAAAGCCGTTGTGTGTGAAATCAGAGAAAAAGGGAGTTGGAGGGAAGAAGAGAAGATTGTGGCTTTGCAAACAGGCTGCTGAGATGCCAACTCTAAAGTGGCGAAATGCAGAGTAAGCCCCTTCTGTATATCATGTGTGACAAAACTTCAGACTAAACTTTGCTTCAAGTTGTAGGATTTGAAACAATATCTGAAGTCTGCTATCATCCAAGACCTTATGGTGAAATGAGAAAATCGGAGATGCGTAACTGCCATGCTCTCACATGTTTGACAGAGCAAAAACTCAGAGAACAAAATTGCTTCAAGAACATCTCAAGTACATAGTCTTTTAAACTTTTTTTTTTAACTTTTCAATATTTCCTCAAAAACTAAGCAGCCTAGCTTGTAGTGAAGTGGATCGCAGAGCAAATATATACCCTTTTGTTGACTGGGGGGGAAAGAGTCCCTCAATGAAACATGAGTTGGATAGTCTGTGTGACTCTTCATGGGACTTGGGTTCTTATATTGTTTGCACTGAGGATGGTCTCTTAACTGGAAATACATTGCACTTTTTCACATCAGAATTAAATACATCTATAGTTTGTAGAAATTAATGTTATTGTTGATGGTGTGATGGTTTCCTACTTCTTACTTACTTATGGATCCTCCAGCAAGCAATCTCTTCCAGTCCATGACAAGAATTAGTTGCTAAATGACATTGAGAAAAGACGTACGGCCAGGCCAACGTCTGGACGTCTACTGACGAACAGAGTTAGTTGAGAATAGACGTTCGACCAATCCATAATCTGGACGTCCACTGACAACCCAGTCTCACATCAAAATGTGTCATGGTTTCTGAATGGCAGCCCAGCCTTAAATACAAGCTTTAAATACAAAGTTCACAACACTTGACATTGAGACTGTGTGGTTAGTTGGTGGTGTTTACTCACTATCTATCCTTACTTTGTATTAAGACTACTGTTCCTCTTTACTGCTGGAGTTTGTCCTTGTTTGTCACACGTTGTCATGATGTCAGAGACTCCTCCTTACAACAGTAAATCATTTTGAGGTTTTTGTAAACCGACACACCTTTGGCACCGTATACTCAGCCTCTTTAGAACTCTATTATTTGCTTCATGATGCTTTGCAAACTCAAACGTTAAAGTGGTGATTATCAGACCTCTTTCAAAGCAGAAACATGCTGCTAATTGGCATTGAAATGAATGTAATTTGCCTGTGTAACTGCCTTTGTAATCAAATGTCTTTTATTCTTATTCAATCCAAAGCAGACCCTTATTACAGGCCTCAATAGCAATCAAGCCCCTATTCAGTCTGGATATCTCATTTTGAACATGTTTTCTCAAAGTGTTAAGCTTCACCAAATTCGATTTGACTAGACTAGGTAAAACGTACAGTTCTTTTCAAAATGTCACAATTCCACAGCCCCAAAATGAGCAAAGAATAGATTCACACCACTCGACACCGCTTGGAGTTGTTGGTTGCTCAGATTTTGACACTTCAAGGTTGAGTGGTGAAGTTGTGTTGTCAACTTTCAACTGGCACCGGGAGTGGAATAAATATGTAAGGGATGAGCAACACTGTCGAAAAAAGAAGGAGGAAATGATTTCTGGGTTTGCCTGCCTCTTTACACGCAAGCTTATGAGTTCATCCAAGCCCCTATCGACGGCCACAGCTGTATGCCCTATGGCTACTGTAACTGTAACTCGCCAGACCAGAGGGCTGGGGGTTCCAGGGATTTGGGAATTTATAGGGAGAGGAGGTTTTGAAAGACGCAGTGTGGAGTCTAGAGTATACCCGAATGTCAGTGACCAGAGTGGTGTTAGGGTCCTAGCTGAGCTGCACTGTATATGTGACCTAATGAGAGGTTCTCTCTGAGCATGCAGTGTGGAAAATCATCCCAGAATTGGTGTTAAACTTTCAAAATGTTACATGAGTGAGAGGCAACTCGGGCTCTAAATCAGCTTCACACTTCTGCCACAAAGCCAGACAGACCAAACTGCTCAGCAAGTGTAAAAAGAGGGAAGTGGCTTGTACATATAGATGCATAGACACACATACATCCATACACACACATACACACACTAATCCAGTTTATGGGCATTTTGCTTCATGTGCTCATCATGTTTGGTCACGCCTGTCTTTTGAATTTTATTTGAATTATGTTTGAATTCTCCTTTCCTATAATCGTCTTAATTAAAAGGAAAAAAACATGTAATAAAGTAGAATAAAGGCCTGAAATGGAGAGGTGTGGAATTACAGTAGCTCCATTACCTCTGTGAGCAGGAACTCTCTGGCTGCCCCACATACTCATCCAGCTGTCCTCCTCCTCCTTCTCCTCCTCCTCCTCCTCCATCTAATCCTGCCAGAGGAGTTTAATTTACTGCCCAGAGTTCCCTCACACAATTTCTTTAAAAGTACATTTTATGAGACTGCAATTCCATTTCATAGGGGGCCCTGTACAGTAAATCCTATTTGCGAAGCGTCATATGCGGTCACATTAACATGACAAAAGTGCCAGTCTGCAGTCGTGTGCTTTGCTCTTGCCCGTATTATCGCCTGCTGAAGCACTTTATAGGACACAAGAGTGCCAACCCTTGTCCATCAGCAAAGTTGTAGTCTCTACTGCAGAGGCGTGAGAGCCGATGGAATGTCAGATGAAAGCCTCTCTGATAGACAAACAAAAGTAGATGCTTAATATGAATCAGTGATATCAGAGCTCTCCCTCCTTGAAACTATCTACAATTTAAATGTTGTTTTAGCAAGCTTCAGGGGGATTCAAGGATTCAAAGCACTGCAGAGGTACATACACTGCTTTCGCTAGAGGTGCCCCAAAATAAAGTGTCGTGCTCCAGATGGTTTCCTGCTTATTTCTGTTTCATATTTTCAATCAGCACTACTGTAGCAGCTTGGAACGTACCTCCCAAGATAAACTCACACGCTCTTTCAAATTTTAAAATTCATTTGAATTTCATTCCGCATTCACATCATGTCTAATTTATCGTAAATACAAGCTGCCAACTAGGGAACAAAAAATGTTCATGTCAGCTGCCTGTTGGTAATTACTACACTACTACGTGTAATTATTACATTAGGACATCTGGAAAGGAGGAAAACGTGGCAGCAAATCCATCAATGTTGGCAGTCCAAGAGAATAAAAATAAAAATTCTCATATTCTTATATTCACAATTTTATACACACTTTTTAAAATACATTTTATCAAGGGTTAACACACAGAGTATCAAATCAACTCAACTTTATTCTTTATATATCCCTTTATCACAAACAAGCCTTACAGGCCTAACTAGGACAATCAATTATCAATTATCAATCAAATTATGACAATTATGATGTTTACAGAATATAATCAGAACAGTAACAGGTTGAAGACGACTGAAAGGACTTAACAGAGTGGAGGCCATAGCAATAGCCTATGTAATGTAATTTGCTTAAGGTAGCCAACTTGAGTATGACTCTCATTTCCCCACAGGAACCCAAAAAGGATACTAAATTAAAGGATACATATAATTTAAAAACAAAAAATAGTTAAGAAGAAATAAAGTAATGAAAGCGTACATTTAGGAAAAATATCATGTACAGTAGCTGTTCTTCCTGCAGGTTCTAAACAGTGAGTAGTGAGCAGAAACATACTACAGGGAGAGGCCATATGGTCCAGTTTCAGCAGCCTCCAGTGGCAACACACTGCTTGTCATTAATGAGCTATGATTGATTGGCACATCAGTGCTGTTGCGTCTGGCACAGGTACCGGACGGATGCTAAACAAAGGGTCTTTAGTGACCTTTGACCTTTTTTGCTGCTGCCGGATTTTTACTAGCCCACAGGTCTTGCAGAAAGGCAGGCAAAAATGTTGTCATGTGGTTCAGACCATAATTGTTTGATTTGTTTGATTGTCCTTCCAAAATGAGATATACAAAATAAATGTAATAAACCTTGGGAAGGGCCTCAGAGAGATATTCCCTTTTCAGGATGGTCAGACAAGCTATTGAGGAGCAGTGACATACATCGTTAACTTTGATAATGTAATATGATACATAAGAGATAAGACAGAAAGAACAATGAGGTATAAAACAGTAAAATACGAACGGATAAAACAAAAATGCAATAAGGATAAAATAAGTAAAAATCGAATGTTACAGAAAGGCCTTACGATAAAAGTTTTAAGAAGTGATTTAAAAGATGAAAGCTCAGGCAAGGCGTTCCAAAAGCCCAGTCACCTTTAGTCTTTAGCCTGGACACAGGAACAGTCAGAGGATCTCAGGCTACGTGCAGGCTCATAAGACATCAGATATCAGAGAGATAACTGGGGGCCAGGCCATGCAAGGCCATAAAACAATCAGTAAAACCTTAAAATCAATTCTAAAACCAGTGAAGAGATGTCAAAATAGAGGAGATATGATTCCCTTAGTTAAAAGCTATGCTGCATCATTTTGGACTGGAGGCATTCTCTTTTTGGCTCAGGCAGGTAAACAGGGCTTTGCAGTAGTCAAGGCGAGGTGAATAAAAAACATGTATAATCCTCTTTGTATCACTGAAGTTCAAGACAGATCTAACTTTTTCAATGTTTCTGAGATGAAAAAAACAAGACTGAACAACCTTTTTTGTGTGTTGCTCAAAGTTAAGGCTCAGGTAGAAAAGGACTCCTACGTTCTTGGAGGCAGGCTTAATATGTTGATTTAGTGGAGCAAGGTCAGGTCAAATTAGGCTGGATCAGTCCTTGTCATCTGTTAACAACTATAAAACAACTATGCAGAGAGTTTATTTCGTTCACTGGGCTTGACTGAGAGGTACAGCTGGGTATCATCTGCATAACAGCGAAAGGAGATACTATGCTGCCTAATTAAATGACCTAAAGCGAGTATATGAAGGGAGAATAATATTGGTCCAAGAATTGAGCCTTGTGGCACACCTCATATGATGAAGGAGTAAGAGGAGGAGTAGCCATCAATAGACACAAGAAATTTCCTATCCATCAGGTACGATGAGAACCAATCTAGAGCGGTTCATGAAATCTCAACCCACTGGATCAATCTATTCAATTTAATTGAATTTAAAATATCAATAGCAAGGCCATCTAATGAATCATCAATGTGGATGTTAAAATCACCAACAATAATGATTTTGTCATGGTGCAGATAGGTTTAGGAGGGGCGATAAACAGCCACACAAAGAACAGGGTCACTACATACCTTGAACATCACGTCAAAGCTAGAGAAACCATCAATCGCTGAGGGGCTACATCTAAATGACCACAGCCACTAGTCCTGGGAGAGCTGATAAATCATAGTTAGGTCATAGTCAACCAGCTGGCTGTGGCTGTGTGGATCTCACATTAAGAAGAGCCAGCTTCACATCAACAGTCTGAGGCACAGTATGGGCTTGTGCAATAGGCCAGAGGTTGTGTACATAGAAAACGTCCTTTTTGTTGACAGTGGATGATGTATGAGGCCTAACACTCGTAACAACTGGAATATTGCAGGAAACTGAATAAACAATTGGACTGTAATGGGGGAGGTGAAGAGATATAGCCATACTTCACATGGTTGTCAGACAGCAAGGGTCTGAGCAAGCTTAGAGTGAGTTCCATGGTGCAAGCTAAAAGATGATGTTGGGTTAGACTGAAACAGCCTAGGACCGAAGCTGGAGAAAGTGGGGAAGTCGACTAGTGCAACAGTTTTTCATACCTGATAATGAATCAATACATCCATAACATACCACTAACTAAAAAATGAGGTCTACTCTAAAGTTCTCAGCTCATTCATAGCACCCTTGCATTGCATTATTTCACTTTTATCTGGCAGCTTAGTTTATGATTGAATAGAGAGAGGTGAAAAAAAAAGAACCAAACATGGCACCCTAAGCCAGCAATCAAAAGTTGAAAACTGCTATCTGTGCAGGTTTACCATGGTAACCTTCCAATGTGTGACAGTATTTACATAAAGGATTCAGGCGTGGTTAGAATATTAATTATTGATGTGAATAGTAATGAAAGATTTATAACCAAAGCCAATCAGAAGCTGCTGTCTCCCGGTGCCACCTGAGGGGTATTATATATTTATAACTCAAGGACATGCTGTCATTGTTTAGACCTACCTGCTAACTCCTGGGTTACAGTGGAGCAAAGCTTTTGTTCCCCTCTCCATTGTACTTTGCCTTCAAAGACACTCACTATTGGCTGTTCAGCAGAAAATGTACTCAGGAGATAACTTGTGGCCTTCTTTCAAGTGTGCTCTTGTAGGGTGCATACATATAAACTATGGTGTCAATGCACTTTTCCTGAGGCTGCACTTAACACACACCTTTCCTGAACCCTTTTATATAACAGAAAATAGGATTTGATGTCCACACAATATATAAATATGTTACTTTACTTGAAACCACCTGAAATCTTTCTATTTGAATGCACAGAGACCAAGGTTGCATTTGCTGCAGTTCATCTGAAGTAGAAGGCAGCATTCTGAGCGAGAACACCTACCAGGGATAAACATTCACATTTGAGGAAGAAAAACTCACCAGACAAAAATAACACAGCCTGAGGTAGCAGTCATAATCCATTTGTATTAATCTCAATGAGAATGATGCCATGTTCAAATATGCATTTAGTACAGTGCCACTAATACTGCATTTAGAGGCATAGCAATATAGAAAGTGGTTTTCTATTAACACAGACAGTAAGACAACGTAATATGTTGATGCGGGCTGACCAGAAACACATTTGCTTTCTTCAAAGTGACTCACCCATGGGAGCGGAGCACAATGATTGGGCCAAATTGATGATCGGGTAGAATTAACCCTGTGTTGATTGGTGCTATTGTAATTGGAGGTCGAGCAGGTTACTGTAATACATGACGGACAATTGATAATTAGGAGCCTTTCAATCTGCGGAGTAAATTAATTCCCGTGAACGAGTTTCAACAATCCGCAGGTTCATAGGTGGTTCATCACAGTAGCCTCTTCTTTGCGTGAGGCAAATGGCTGACGTACACTTTGGGCACACAATTATCTCTAATCATGATTGCATGTAAATTTAAATTGTGTTAGAATCCACGTTGCCAAATTGACGAGCTCCACGTGACGATTCAGATCCAGAGAGCAGTCCTGTGTACCGACGGTAGAAACATTTTCCCTCTGGGAATTTCCTCCCTCGCCTATTCAACAACCTTGAATTTTCTGTGAGGATTTAATGGCCGAATGATCTTGGCTTCTGCAATTTCAACAAAGGGATAGTGAGCGGTATCATACACCTAGTGGAAAATCTGTGCTGTGCTGTATGTTGTAAAGCTGCCCATTTAATTTTGGCTATTGCACAAAGGTCCACTCATACGCTGTTGCCTGTGTATTATCCTCCCACTGCCTTCCACCCACACATATGCTATCCTATTGTTAAGTGCCGTATTTTTCCTTTGTGAGGGTTCAGTTTGGAGGAAAGTTTGAGGCGTAAATCAACAGCTTCAGAGATGATTGGCATCGTTCTCTTTATGATGCTTTTTTTAAATGTTTTTACTCAGTGTTTTCTCTACACTGATGGTTTGTGCAACAACCACATGCTTTATCATCCTCAGGAGCAAATGGTAAAAAAAAAATAAAAAAAAAGTATAAGCACTGAGAAGATGACATCAGACAGCAAGTCTCTTTCAGAAGGCTTCTGTTCCATTCATAAATCAATATGTGTTCCTCCTCCCTAGTCAAAGCGAGAATTGCAACATTGCGTGATTTGCAGCACACGGTGGAGTTCAAAGGCTTTGCATATTCATGGGAATTATGCAGGCTAGTCCCTCTCATGGCTAAGCCTCAGTCTCATGATGGTGCTCCAACCTATTCTACAGGATCCCGTCTGAAGTGGGGGCCATTTGAAGTGGCTTTGGCAGCTATTTGCAGGAGCTAGGTACCCATTGCCGGAGATAGGCGGAGCCCATTGTTGAAAAGCCGGCCAACAGTTAATTGCTTCTCCTGCTCTGTTTGTTTGGTCATGCTGCGGACATGCTTCACTCTGCTTCTCATTTCAGTAGCCCGACAGCATCTGTGTCTATGAGGAAAAAAGGCAACCCATCAAATTAGGACGTGTGAATTGTGCACACAAATAAATATTGATGTATGTGTAGAGGGATAGAAATTGTTGCAGAATGGCCTCTAATCTGAGTTTGATTATCTATGGATCATAAGGAATGAATAGACATCCCACTTGACCAACAAGTGGCACCTGCATCCTACATACCAGTCAACAGAGAAGCATTGACTCAAGCCATGATCATGTGTACCGTAGAATAAATCCAGCACTGGAGCTGTCCACACACCTAATGGTGTCTGGTTCCTTATTGCTCCTTATTGTTCCTTAGTGTTCTGCACAAAAACAAAAATGATCTTTTCACAGAGATAATTATACAAAGTCAGAGAATGCTTAATTCTATCTTTGCCTGACCACTTCTGTTTTGATGGAGTATACATTTTCAACGATTTGGTCCAATTAAAATCTATTTGCTGACATTGTCCAAGTATGAGATTTAGTTTCTTGGTACGCTGCTGATAGTGTACTGCACATTAAGTATTTAAGTTAGTGGAAAAACACTTTGTAATGTTCTCAGTTTGCATCTACGCTGCATGACTATGCTTGATGGTGTTTACTAGTCAACTAATTCATAAACAAACAGGATTGAGGTAAAAGTCCTTTTTGTTCTTTTTCTGTATGTGGCTCTACATAAGATGTGTGCATGTGAGTTTCCATTCTAGCAGGCACGTATTTCTGTAGGCTGGAAAAAAACAGATTTGAATCCTCACGTTTCCAATACCTTTGATAATGTTCAATTGAAGCACATGGCGCACCATTAGGCTTAGAATTGGTCTTCCTTTAGAAAACATTGTTTGGATTATCTAGGGTTTACAAAGCTGCTGTCTACCCTCTTTCCCTGGCATATGTTATCTACAGTCGCAGCTGCATGGCACCAAGTAGAGAATATCCCCCCCGTCTGCCCATCCAGTCATGCACTCCCTTATTTCCATCCCTCTCATTCTCCAAAGCCCACCTGACGGACCCAGCAGAGAAGGCTAACCTGCTATGAACATGGCCGCCCCACAGTCTTGGCGAGAAACAAACACTTTCCATTCCTGGAAGGCGCTACGCTGCGCTGATGTGCCATGGACTGGCTGATGCCTGACTGGCTGATGCTTGCACTTAGTTCCAGGCCTTTTTGCCAACATGAACATCCCCTATTGGAACTGCTTTAGATTGTGTGCCAATGTTCCCACTATCCTTTGAATGGCTATGAGGCTGTCGCGCCAATATCGCTAGTGCTGCTTTGGACCATGCCAATTAGTTGTTCCATTGTTGAGGCCGATGTCCATTGCCGGGCTATACATCACTGGCTGGTTGGCTGTAACGTCTGCACGTCTTACATGTGTAGCTACGTACCACATACACAAGTAACTGTGCTGTTTTCCCAGTTGTAGCGTGGATGCAAGCTGAGTCACAGCGAGACAGATGGACAGACAGCAGCGAGGGGCTCATCATCAATCAAAATCCTATAAAAGGCTCATACAAATATGCTGTCTCTTGTGCCATTTCTGAGATTGCTCCGAATCTTTTTTGCATTTATGCACTCATGATTATGCCATAATTGTCTGAATATGCAAAATTCCCCTTTATTTACTAATTGGTGACCACATACCAACTGCTACCAACAGGAGATTTCAACACAATGTCACTGATTAGCAGGACTGTTCAGTTTTCAGCATTTTTTTTTTTTTTTACTTTTCTAAAGTCACAATCAGCAATTATTCTGCATTGAATAATTGCGAAATAATTGTGAAATAATTTCCGGGTAAGACTCCGAGTGTTTTAGTAAAACACATCAGTTTTTGTTTGTTTGGTGCAACACATGATAGGAGAAAATAGAGCACAGCAGCAGTTGTTCTATGTATAGCGTTCCATTTCAAAGAATTGTCTAAAATGAATTGTGCAGCAAAATACTACAACTTAAGCAAGATAAGTGCTGCTATTCCTGTTTGATTTACTAACTTTGTTTCCCAGAAATAAATGCACGGCGTAGACAAAAAAAAAACTTCCGCGACACTAAGAAACTAAGGGGAACACGGGGGACCTATCGCGGAGAGGAAGTCATTGTGTTTTTGCCTGATTAATCAAGCCTGCATTCACACACGCTAACCAGCAACACATTGTTTCCGCTCAGCATTGTTTAACAGGAAATAATGTGTTCGGTGGCGGGTGGGTGGGGGTTCCACGCGAGGGTCAACGGAGAGAAATAAAGGAGAAGAGATGGAGAGAATGAGCGCCGTGAGGAAGAAGAGCAAGAAAGAGGTCCTGGGTGACTGCAGAGAAGCCAGGGGCCTGTGGGGATCATCGTGTACAAGGCAGCAATTACACTTGATGAAGTGCCTCCCATCCGCAGCCCCCTTCAACAGTCATTTCCCCTAGTGCGCCGCCACACCAGAGCCACATACATCTTCCCTGCTGCAAAAGATCTCATTAACGACCAGTGGATGGGACGTCACTTATCTTTATCAAACATACGCATAAGTGCCCCCTTCTGATTCTCTTCTTTCTCTCTCCCCCCTCTCTCTCTCTCCCCTCTCCCCCCTCCCCCCTCTCTCTCCCAGACTTAAGATGCATTGTCTCAGAGGCGAATCAGAGTCATTTAGCAACATAAAGGCAGATGGGAGGCTGGAGCGCTGAAATGGAACAACTTTCTTCATTACTAAGCAAATCGCAGGGTTTTTCTATTTCTATGGCAGGCGGTGGGAGGGAGGGAGATCTCGGGCTCCTTTTAAAGTAAATGACACAGTAATGGGCATAATTAGCACTATAAAGTTGAAGCGAGAGCCATGAGAATATGGAAATAAATGCTGATTTCAATGTGGTAATTTACCCCTTGAATCATATTCCTATTACATGTTTCAACAAACCCTTCAAGTAGGTCGCGCGGCCTTTATTTTGGAGATTGGACACTTGGTGGGGATGGATTAGCAATTTCCACTA
The DNA here is from genome assembly GCA_034670385.1 of Hoplostethus mediterraneus. NCBI lineage: Eukaryota > Metazoa > Chordata > Actinopteri > Trachichthyiformes > Trachichthyidae > Hoplostethus > Hoplostethus mediterraneus. The sequence goes on from JAXDDW010000165.1 coordinate 473,708, forward strand.
GTGAATAAACCCTGGCTGTCAGCAGGTGACAGACTTGAAAAGGTCCCTTTCTACCAAACAATGGGAGCCAACCACAAGGTCGAGTCAAAAAAAAAAGTCAGGATAAGAAAGGACAAAAAAAAAAAGTCCTGCAAGATTCTGAGAGGGAGTGGCTTTTATACTGTATTCATATAGGCAGCATGGCCACAAAGGACAGATGGTGAGAAAATCTGAGGTTATTTGACTTTTTTTTTTCCCTTTAATGAATATGCAAGTGGAGAATTTCGAGGGTAGACGCTTACATTCAATTTCCGTCTTCAAAAAAAACATCTACAACCTCTTAAAAACAGTTTGGAGTGGTAATCGATGTAAGCCAAGAGAGAAATATCTGCTGCGGCTCTTTGAGAAAGCTAAATGAAAAAAGAAAGAAAAGCGTGATGGAATGTCCACTTCCACAAAAAGGGTCCTCCAACTTCTTCTACGCTTTTTCCACAGATTGCACTTTTGCACGTTGTTCCTTTTTTATTCCATTACATTTCCGCTGCCATGAAAGAATCAGTTCTGGATGATAACGTCTCAAATGGACACAAAGCACACATTGTCACGTCTGCTCTTACTCAAGCACTGTAGGTGTACCTGAACATATGGCTGACATTGTAAAGGAAACATGTATATAAGTTATATAACCGTAAGAGACTTGACTCTGTCCACTGACCTTGTGGGTTGACAGCACAATAGGCCAGAATGCAGGAATGCAGAGAGGACAACAGACATGTTTCTTCTTATTACTCTTATCATAGAGTATAATACAGCAATAATAAGTTTCTCTCCATGCAGTATCTTCCTTCGATGACTTTCTGAGGACATTTCTGAGGTCATTACTTCAAATTCATGTTCAAAAGTTGTCAAATAGCCGAGAGTGTCATGACATGAGCCTTAAGAAACGCTAGCAGGCAAATACCAGCCATCACCATTCCCAGCGCAACATCGTCTCACAACCTTCATCTAGTCCTGTAACCCCAAACCCACTCTCCATCTCCCTCTCTCTCTCTCTCTCTCTCTCCAGTTTCCATTCTGTCCAACTCGCCTCTTTCCTTGTCACTCAAACGCTCCCACTACAAAGGTGCCCAGACGCCTCAAATCTCCAGCACTGATCTCCTCCAGCAAAAGGCTGACCCATGTGGGATCCGCCTCACTAATCACTGCCTGGAACCACTCTGGGCTCACAGGCCGAGAGATAAAAAGAGCCCCGAGCTTTACTCGGCTTTAGCAGGCCTCAGCGGCTGTCTCTGTCGGGACTGACAAGCAAGACTGTTTCTGAGGTAAAAATAAAAAATAAAAAAAAATCGCCGCCGGCCAGCCTACTGCAAGCTACCCTTCAATCCCACCATCCAGAAAAGTTCCACAGCAATCAGTGGGACAAACGCAGAGGAATGTCACCTCTGTGCTGGCATGATGCACGCTTCACAGCGGGTTAACTGCGCTGCTAGCACGGCATGCTAAAAAATTGTTTCATTATTTATTTATTTTTTATGTTTATTATGATTATTCTTTTTTTTTTTTTTTTTACATTTTTCATTTTTCTTCCCATATTCCCAAGAGGCGCTTGCATGATAAACGATGAACAGCGAGGCTAGAGAGTGAGCTTCGCATGGCTGCACCGAATCCACAATTAGCCATTTCATTAGCATCCATTAACATTTCATTTTATTGTGTATAGGGGGAGCGGCAGCAGAGGAGGTGAAGGCAGATGCTGCGTTTTCCCACTGACCCGTGAACGCACATGAATGCACTCTAGCGGCCCGCTAATAGCAGCTCCTGTTTGTGCAGCGAACATAACCAAGTGTCGGGGGGGGGGGGGCCTTTAACTATCAAATAAGTTGCACAAGAGTTGGGAGAGTGTTGAGGTGGGTGGGTGCATGCACGTGGGTGTGGTGGCATTTAAGGGGGGTGAAGTTTCTAAAATATCTACAAGGTTATTTACAACCTAGACTAAACAATATGTACGGTATTGAAGGTTTCTTGAATCTCTCAGTACGGGTTCACAGTACTACAGCAGTTAGGATCACCTCATTCTAACACTAGAGACGGGTACAACACCATCATATTACTCAGAAAAGTTTGGATATAGTGAAGACACGAAATATAGACATCAATTCTACCACATAACTTTATATTTGTGGAGTTTTCTCCCAAATGAGATACCTGGAAGATGAAATCGAATCTGCAATGCAACTTTTTAAACAATAGTAGGTAACTTGAGCCCATTATTGATTTCATAACATTTGACAGAGTAGATATATTGGACGATTAACTTCAGATAATGACTTTTTTCCAAACGTTTGGCATTGATTTGGCTAAGATTGCACTTGTGCTACTAGGGAACGACGAGGATACATGTGTGACAGGCGGACTCAGCCCTCCTCAGGTGGATCTTTTCATCTCTTGTCTTCCTACGCGACTCCATCCCTCACGAGCCCGCCCGCCAAATCAAAAACATGAATTAATATTGTGGTTCTTGGTATGTTTCATTGACTTTTACGGTTATGGAAGTGGGATGGCGTTGCTCAAGGGTGGCGGTATGTGTGTGTGTGTGTGTGTGTGTGTGTGCGCGGGAATACAGAGATGTGTGTATATGGTTTCAGGGTCTGCGGCTACAGAGATGAGCTCGGGGATCCATTAATTTCAGCGGAAGCTTGGTCATTACAAAAGGTAAACGCTGACATTTGAGGCGGCGTGTTATTTTGACTGACTGCCTATTAAAGGGTGTAATGCAGCGCGCAAATGTATACTTCAGGCCTCAGTGCTCCGGCAATGGACAGGGAGAGGGGATGGCTCAACCTACTGGTCTTTATTTAGCAAGGTCGCTCAGGGCATTAGTGGGTTTGGACACAGGCAATGGCCACACACACACACACACACACACACACACACAGTGCAGATGATACTGTCGTCAGCAGAACTCTTCCCCTCTGAAGAAGCTAGCACCACTAATAGCCTGTCTCCATTTACAGTATATTGGCCTGTTTATAGAAGATAGGAATTATAAATCCAATGTTATGGCTTTCTCTCTGCCTTTTACTCACGTGGAGAAAAAAAAAAAGGGCTCTGCAATCACAACTTCTGATCAGTGGTCCTTTACAGCCCCCCTGGCAGCTTCAGTAGACCGATTGTTTTGATTGTTAACCTGCAATTCAGGAACACTGAGGCGTAAAATTTTCAAATTTTCAAATTGTAAACCGGCTCTTCAGTAGACACGTCAAATCGTGGCGACGACCACAAAATGAAAGTATTAAGTTTCATACAGACGAATTTATCGGTTTGTGTGTAACCCGCAATAATACCCATCAGCTCGCCTGAGATGTTATTTCTTGCAGCAAAGGATTATCAACAAAAAAAATGTCCCCATCTTTTGTGATGCACCAGCTATTGTCATTTAAAGATGCAGCTCAATATCGGATGTTTTGATAAACCTGTCAGCCAAAACTGACTCCAAGTCTTTTCATGCCTAATATTGGCTTGAACTTTGTCTCTCGTTGCCACTGCAGCTCATTGAGCAACAGTAACTTTGTTCCTGATAGGAGGAGGATGGGGGGGGGGGGGGGCTTTGTTTGTTCCTCACACGTATCACCCCCTCGGGGTCTGGCTCATAATTCTGGCCTGTATCCCTACCCTGTCTCGCTTTTACAGCCCTGTTGTTATATCGGGTGGTCGGCGGGTCACGCAGGGCTGGGCGCACCCCTTGTAAAGCTCCCTGTTCGGGATAAATGGAGGACTTTTTATGGATCTAATTGGAAATTGGCAGTGCGGCCATGTGGGCTGCTGGTGGGGATTAGACTGGTGGCTCAGTTGGCTGACTCCTGATGGAACACTGTGTGGACCCAACGCAGACGCTTCCCTTGTTACCCTGGAGGGAGAGGGACGGCGTGTGTGTGTGTGTGTGTGTGTGTGTGTGGGTGGGTGCACACGTGTGTGTGTGTGTGTGTGTGTGTGTGTGTGTGTGTGGAGGGGATGGGGAGGCGGTGGGAGGCTACAGCCCTGCTCCAAAACGATTTGTCTCGGCCAAAAGGTTCCCTTGTCCTTCACAGATGGCTGGGCATGCACCCCCATTAGTGCTAGAGAAAGAAGAGCAAAAGGAACAGGGAGGCAGAAGAAGAAGACACCTGTGCGTCCGCTTTAACAAATCGCGGGGTCTTGTTGTGATCTATGTGCGCGCTGAATTTTGTTGTATATGGAAAGTAAATTGCACTCAATCACAGACAAAACGCATTATGAAATATATCCAGTGCAGGTAGACAAAAGTTACTGAGGCAAGCAGAATCCCATGACTCCGCTGGAAGAATTAGCATTTCCCACCCCATGGGAGGAAAAAAAAAAATGACAGCGAGAGAGTAAGGGAGCCAGAGAGAGAGAGAGAGAGAGCAGGGAGGAGGCCGAGGGGTGAGGCGGAGGAAAATGGTGGGATTTCCACAGACTGCAGCAGGTCTTTGGTTTCCAGGATCCTCTTCAAAAGTTCAAAGTCATACAAGCTTATGGAATGCTATAAAATCAATTTGGCTCAAAGATAACAGAAAACAAAAAAAAAAGTATTGAACTCGTGATCAAATGTCAGTTTGGCATTGTTTCAGTCATGTGTTAGTTATTGGGGAGGAGACCTGTGGCTCACCGGGGGGGCCAAGAGTTCGCCGTGTGTGAGGGAGTCCATGGCCGCCAGCAATTTCATCTTGCATCTCACCTCTCACCCGCCCACATTCATATCACAGTGTATTACCACTTGCATTACGCCCAAACCCTTTGTTCCATCTCTCTCTCTCTCTCTCTCTCTCTCTCTACCAGTGTAGCAGTGGTGAGGGCCGTTGGTAGCATTATATGTGAAGGAGGAAAAAAAAAAAAAAACAATCTATGGAATAACCAGTTCAAAGAGCTGGGGGAATCTCCCAGCCTCTCGAGGGATGAATGAAATGGCATCTCTGCTCTCATCTCTTGTGAACAACAGCTCTCACATCTGATCTTGAAGTGAGCTAGGGTAGACAAGGGCCTCAATTATAAAAAAAAAATGTTCTGTCCTTCTTCTATATTTCATCATACAATCATGGAAATAATGTGTATATTATTGATATTTGGGTGATAACAGGATTCAATATTTAGCTATATCACAGAAAACTGGATAAAAAAAAAAACTGTAAATCACTGACTTATGATAGAAAGCAACTTGGATTTGGTTCTCACTACAAAATAAAATGTCACCCAAATTCCCACTTTGCTGTATCACACTGAGCTCAGCGGCGTTTTTACATCCGGCCCCAGGTCTGTAACGTGACTGCTGAGGTCACCTATGAGCTGAGCAAGGCACTCAACACTCTGGGCTCTGTATCCGTGGTGGCACATGGCTTTTGGTGAAAGTGGCATTTTCGTCAGGTGCGGACAGGTGGTTTTTTTCCTCACCTGTGCCCCCATTTGCTATTTCGGTGACTTCCTGTGAAGTAAATGGAAGTAAAGGGTGTAGCGTGTTGAGCTTCGTTATGAACGACGAGACTATTTAGTCAATTCTAACAATTGACAACTATTGAAGTTATTCTTAGTAATTAATATCTTATCAATTAACACTCTTGGGGCACCACCAGTTTACACTGGAATAGTCTCTTTATAAGGATATCAGTCTAATAATCAAAAGAAGTGAGCTCTAGATTACAGTGATTTTCTACCTTCATGTCCAGGATATATCAATGACACACAAAAGCCAGTTCTTTATAAATGCAAAGATTTTATTAATTATGGAAACAAAGATTAATAAAATGAATAGATGTTCACTAAACTAAACAGAAAATGGTAATAAACTGGCAAACAAGAAAACAACATAAACAGTGGCAGAGAATATATCAAACAAAGATGGCAAATGATATTGGGATCAAAGATGGCAAAGCAGTTGGCACAGACAAGACGACCTGAGCTGTAATGCGTCTAATAGTGATACCAGCGAAAGATGGCTTGGAGGACAGCTGACCGTTTCCGAGAGACTTGGGACCAAAGGAAAGGGGACAGCGAAGAGTGGAGAAAGAGAGAGAGAAAGTGTATTCTAACTTCACTTTCACAGTTCAACACTGCCTTGGCATCACCCGTGCATCAACAAGAAAGTTGGTTACCGTCTGGTTTGCAGGGTGTCAACGGCGTCCTCGTCTCCGTGGTAACCGATGCGCAGTCGCAGTGGTCAGGTAAACACACGCACGTGTTGGGCTGGGCCGGTCGATGTCCGGAGGGCAGATGTGGAGTGCGGTCCGGGGCCGTGGGTCGTCAGGGTAGTCGTGCCAACAGTTCACCTCAGTGAAGACAGAGGGAAGGGTCGATGTGTTGGCACACGTCGTTCAGGTAGCAGAGTAGCGGAGCGGCGTGGCTTCTGATTTGGTTGCGTAGTCTTCTGGATCAGGTTGAGTGAATTCGAGCGGGCGTTACGTCGATATTCACCGTAGAGCTGATCTGGTAGTTGAGCTTGGAGAAGAGCTTGGAGCCAGGTTCAAACTTAGTTTCGTAGTTTCTTGGTTCGTGAGATTTTCGTGAGAGAGAGCGAGCCAAGGGCTCAGCGGGCTTTATAGCAAATCAGGCAAAATAGGTGTTTCCCTCATTTGCATGCCTTCAGATTTATGGCCCAATGCTCAGTGATTAACATTCGCCAAAACTGCATTTCTACCTAGGTTTGAAAACATTGTTCTTCTTGACCCTTTTGGGATGCAAGTGACATATTTAATCACCTTACCACAAATGTGTCAGTATGACACCAAACATGACCGTCTTACCACAAAACCCTGGCGCGTACCACAAACATCTTAATAACGCATGCTGTGTGCTTTGATTAAGCAAGATAATACATTGGGAAGTAGGGTACATCATCTGCCACAGGATGTGTTATTCAAATCTAATAAGACATATAAGGAAAGTCCATTTTTGCTGCACATTCCAGAGTTTCTTTGTTCTCTTAGTGTGTCCCCCACTTTGTGATAAGGTTGAGTCCACTTACTCGGCCCTTATCAGTGACCCCGGTGCCAAATGGTTAACCGGCCCTGGAAAGTGTTACTTTTTAGCGGTTTTATGGAGAGAGTCCCCTTGGATGTAAAAGGGGGGGGTTCCTTGGGTCTCTAGGAGCCCGGCAGGGGTCCAGACCTGATCAAAAGGCCTTGGGAGAGGAACATGTTAGTCTTTGTCTTGTCGTTGTGTATCCTGTCTGGTCCAGAGAGGAAGAGTGAGGAAGAGGATGTCTCCTGCATACACTACAAGGGTAAGCGGCGTGTCAGTAAAAGTAAGCGGCTCACTTGCTCAAACCATTTTAGTTTTCGTTATGGTGAATCTGCGCCATCAGTTTCCTCTCGGGAGAAGCTTTTGTGGCGGGAATCACTCCAGACTCTTCTCTTCCATCACCAAATTGTCAGAGTGCCATGGTGGAGAGCACACTGCTTTTAAAGGGAAGGAAAACAGGTGATTTGATTGGTCAAAAGCTCACCACACCTACTGATTATGTACTCCTTCCCTGTTTTCCAACTGCGCCACAGGTGTGCCTTGCCACAAAATGACCAAAAATAAGTCGCCAGGCCCTGTGCATACACGCCCATCGACATCGTGCTACTCATATACTGTATACTCTGTGTAGTATGTGAGTGATGTGTATGGTAACCTGGTGAACTTTGCTATCTAAATTGGGCTAGTGAAAATAAACACTTGAATGTGCATGTTGACAACTCTTCATATGTAGGCTGAGTAGTATCGTGCAAAAGACAAAACATCTAATTTCTTAAGAATCCATGATTTAGTTTATCATCTAGTCAATGCAAGCGTGTTGATTAGTCGAGAGTTAAGAATCGCTCTACTTCAGGAAGTAGAATTGGCGTGGCACAAAGGAAAGAAGACAGCAAAATGATCACCATGCTGACCGGGGGTAATTTGAACTGTCTCTCTCTCTGAGACAGGTAGTCTTTGACAGAGCACTTCTTCTTGGCAATAATAATATCTGTGGGCTCTTTCTCTATTATTTCCCTTAAAGATGAAGTCTAAATATAAAGCCTGTGTGGGGAGAATGAAAGATGATTATATAGTCCATAATATCCCAGGGCAGCAAAGTCTACTACGATGTAGGAGGTCAGTATGCATGATATGTATCTCTCGAACATTTACGGCTCTATTTTCGTGAATCTATGGCCGCAAAGCGCAAACACAGCAAATGCGTGTCCTAGATAACTCATCATGATGAAGAAAAAAAACAAAACTTTCATGGGGGGGGGGGGGGGGGGGGATGGGATGTTGAAATTCCCTTCAGTGTTGTTCTCTGGGGTGTCACGGCGCGTACTGACAGTCCTATGTTGGATGACAATACAGTCAAGTTCACAGCAAGTCACCAAAACACCAAAAAAAAACTTGACGGAAATGTCACCGCAGCGCCGCGAAGCCCGGCCATCTGCGCCATGTGCCGTCACAGAAATAGAGCCCTAAGTCTGTTTCGATTGACCTAGAGTATGGCACCAATAAATAGAGACAACTGCTCATGAAATATACAAGTATATTCTAGGTGGGAGTAGAAATTGACACTCAAAAAACAATATACTCTCAGAAATACAAAGCCCCTCATGCTTGACCTTATATTTACGGAGTTAATGTAGGTGAAGTGAATAACAGGGAGCCATGGGCAGTGATGGTCCTTAAGTAGATGATAATCGAGAGCTCCCTGATGGGGCTTTTAAAGAGCATCAGCGCCGAACCATAGAGGCCGAAGATGTACAATAGGAAAACATGGTTGACACCTCTTAAGTGCACAGGTCAGAGCAGCTAATGGCTTTTTCTGAAAGCACTGCAAACATAAACAAGCCATACAGCTAAGTTCACATTCTGTCGTTTGACCACTCCGGCGGTGTGCTTTTTGAAAAACCGGGTCGCGCATTCCTACTTTTTACCGGTCATGTCAAACAAATTTAATTGTGTTCACCGGGCAAAGTGCTGCGACAGAAAGAGCACCGAGAAGTACCAACGTGGTGGAAAGAGGAGGAACAAAAAGAGGGAGTACAGGGGAGGGGTGGGGAAGGGCAAAACATGGCAGCTTTTAAAAGGAAATTGCAAAGCCATCAGGCATTGACAAGGGGGGAAAGAGGGGGATGCAGTAAAAGTTGCAGTAGGTAAAATGAAAGGCGGTGTGTGCCTTTTATCCATAATTACTGTGCTTACCACGAATAGGATACAGTTGCAGTCGCACGCGGTGGCAGTGACACGCTGTCCTCAGAAGCGAAGGGGTAAACAAGTGTGTCATTTGAGACTCTGCAGCTCAAATCCCATTTCAGACTCAATTTTCCTTGAAAGAATGAGATTAATTAGCTTCATCACGGCGAACGTGGTGAATGGAAAATGAACGGTCGCAATGTATCACAATGTTGTCAGAGAATATCAACACAGCCATGTTGCATGTATGTTTTTATAAGACGGGGGTCTCATACAGACATCAATCATCTAAGACAGCGGCCCCCAGTCACTGATTAGACAACTAGAATGAAAACTACCTGGCAGAATAGAAAACCAGTATTACTCAGTATTACTCAGATTTGAGGAAAACTACTTTAAGGTCTTGGCTGGCCGAAGCATACCAAGCTGGTCAAAGGCTAGAGGCCAGACCAGATGCACTGTCCGCGGTCCTGGATTAGTAGTAGTCATGTTGGAGCAATGATCATTTCCAACTAAAACCTTGCAGTGGAAGTTGAAATTTGTTCCACTACTTCCATGTGGAAATTTAAAAAATCCATAATTACGTTCAATAACTAAGCAGACACGCTTAATTCCTTCATTTCAGTCCTGTAACTTAACGCCCCCCCGCGCTGGCGTTCAGTCCAAAGATCATTACATCTTATCTCCATGTACACTAACGAGTGTTGTGTGATTTCAGAAGCTACGGTTGAGGTCGGGGAAGCTTACACACACTTACGCTTAAGAATCACCACTTCAGAGACTAACGTCTTGAGCGTGAGTGTATGTAAACTTATGACCTCAACTGTAAATCAAACTAATGAAAAGGTTAGATAGTGGAAGAAATAACACCACTAGTGACATTATGGTTTATCAGGAGAACCAGAATCCAAGATAGATGCACAAATAACAAATAAGATGAAGCCCAAGAACCGATGGTTACTAATATCTACTGCCAAGAGGGTTTCTCCTCACTGCTCTTTTCTTTTTGTCCATATGAATTTTTCCATTTAATTCTTTTTTTTCCTTTTAGTAGATATATTTTGTCTTGATGATTATATTGAGAAGAGTTTCACTCCAAAATAAAATATCAATAAAAAACAGAAACAAATGTTCTAACAAGTCGATCGATAGCACTGATTCTAGTCATTTTTAAACTAGGGAAATTACGTTCTTGGATCTGATATTTAGAGATATTGAATTGAGGCACAAACCTTTGGGTAAAAATAGATAATTTTGGAAATGACTTCTGACAGCAAACTGATAATTGTTTAGTTGTGTCATCTTGTCGCCTCTCCACTCTGCCATACTTCCCTCCTCCAGCCATCTTGCTGGGTGTGAGCTCTTGCAAAATGTCCTGTCACTTGTAAGTATGACAAGAAAATATCTCTACTTTGTTTTTACGTCCAAATATCTCATTACGGCAATGTAATTTATTTTCATCTCGTGTAATGGAGGGATGCTCACTAGTTGATTTCCGGTGTATTTTGAGACAAACCAAAGCTTGAATTCATTATTAGAAATTATAGTTAATTAATTCCCTTTATCAATTTAATTACTGACATGTGTATTAGTTTGATGTGCGTGGTTTTCAATTATCTTTGGAAGTGTGCTTCATTAATTTAATGGTACAGAGAAATTTAATCAGAGGAATTATTGTTAGACTTAATGAAGTGTCTCCATTTCTCTTACGGTGAAAATCGTCTGACGTGTTTATTTGTAACGGGGGGGGGGGGAGGAGGGGGGGAGCCCGATCACGTCTTTTGTAACCTTTATGATAAAATAATTTGTGTACAAAGCAATATAACATCACAGAATGTGTGATAACGATCATATTTAGTCAATTAACAACCAAGGTGTTTCATGTTCATCTGACTGTCCCCATGCTGGCCTAAAACAATGTCTGCCGTTCGCCAAGGCCTCACTTGGTACTTCTTTTGTTTATTCACCAACAAATAAGAGCACAATTCAGCTAAATGGATGAGAAGCAGGGACGTGCACAGACCCCAGGTAGTGCTCGAGCACCTGCCCTTTTGCCCTCTGACCAGATAAGTGCCCTTTTTGAAAGACATTTTTTATCCATTTCTGTTTCTAATTTTATATTTTAGTTTTTTTAATGTGGTCCATGGCATCAATTCTCAATTAAAAGCGTGTAATAATGCCCCGAAAATTGAGCTGTAATTCTGCGAGACGGCACCTCACGAGCCTCCCCCCGCCCCTCCATTTCTGACTTTCTTGTTGATGCAGCTGCCCCACAAACTGGGGGGCACTCAGTTTGTTTGCAGCAACATCCACTTGACATGACAGCCAGCCAGGTAACGTAACGATAGTGTTTGCCCTAAGCCAGTCGCCAAACTAACTCGGCATTGTTTGTCACCGTTGTGAAATTAGACCACTATTGAAACATTTCAATACAGCAGCAGTCAGCCTGGCCACCTGCCACCTGTGCGAGCGGACATTACTCCCACGCCCGACATTACTCTCAGAGGCTGTAGAGGGCTCATTTTCATTTTTCAAGCTAGACTGAAAATCTGATATTCATATGAAACCTGAAGACCTAAGGCATCCATTGGTACCAACCCTGTTATTTACCCCCTTGTCGGGAAGGGGGGTAAATAACGCTTGAAAGTGACGCTAAATTTTGGCGAGGGAAACTGAGGGCCACTGACTGGCTACAGTCTGGTGAGGCTTACTGTTGAAATGCATTGACTCTCTCACCAAGCAGTCTTACCCAAATAAACATCATATCGTACTGTTGGTCTATAGGGAGCTACAGCAGGCAGCCCAGGGAAGCAGCTCTCTGCTATCTTGGGTCAGGCCATCTACCAGTAAGGAGGATGAGGGAGATGCATTGCCAGACCATATCACAGATGAAGCAGAAATGTCAGAGTCCAGAGCAGAGTCATGTTCAGGGTACAGCTACAGAAACAATGCTCTCTGATGATCAAGACGAAGTGGGAGATGGAGGGAGGATCCTCTATAGCACAGGAAGGGTATGAGCAAGAACCAGCTGTTAATGAAAGAGAGGAGGTAATTGCAAACATAGCTACGACTGTACATAAATAAATATGTAAGTAAGTACAAGATGTGCCACTGTAACGTTATTTTTTTCAATAAATGAAAGAGATAGGTGCCCTTTTTTATACTTGAGCACCTGCCCCCCAAAATGTGTGTGGCATCCGGTTGAGGAGAAGTCGCGGTCTCAACTTTCTTTGGGTAACCTTGTATTGGAAAATGGCGGATCATCACCAGGTGAGAAAACTATACATACGTTGTACACAGTAGCTCACGGCTGTCAGTAATTTCTCCCAAAATCTGTTAATGTTATCGTGATTAAAAACCTCTAAAGCTTAAGAGAGAGTTGCCATGGTGAAGACACATGGCAGATGCTGAGGTTGGTAAACTCTGAATCATTTTCCCCAACTGTGTTTATCTTATGAAATCAGACAGACAGTGAGATTTCACACTGCGGGGAGACTGGGGTAAGCGTATTAAAAAACAGAAGTTTGAAGCTACGAGATGGTTGTTACCAAATTGAACTTTTTTTTTTTTGCCATCTGGTGAGCTGAAATATTCCAATGTCCAATTAAAGGATTTAATGAACTGGGCTTTCCCCCCCTTGATTGTTAGAAAATGAGGGCTCTGATTAACTGCAAACCCAGAGGTAGAAGAAACTGATCTGTGGTAATGAATGAAGCCTATCACGGAGGACATGTTTATTTCAGAAGCGACTGGCAGTGAAAGTTACTATTAGACTTCATTTCCAACACGCCGAAGGTCCTACACGCCGATGTTTTTTGCTCACCAAAGCATTACTGTAGTTAGTTTACAGCAGCGGTATGGATTATCGGGCCCCGGCGTCTCTCTCTCCACAAGCGAGAGGCATGAATGGCTAAAAACGGTGTGGCGGCGTGTCTAGAAAATCTAGAACATGACCGAGAAGATGTCGAGTAATCCAGGGTTAACGTGTGCGGTCAGATGGAAATCCTGCTCAGATTGCAAAGCAGCATGGGTGTCCGTCCGCCTCCTACACTGCCTGTCTGTAACATGAAGAGCTGCCAAACACTGAAAGAGTACCAGTCTATCAGGTCCAGCATTTTCACACGACAACCGTTTGAGTTTGATGATAGATGACAGCTGGGGAAGTAAGTACGTACTTTTGGTGCGCAGCTGTGGCTCTAAACCTTTGTTTGGAAGTATCACGTAAAGCCTCGTACGATGTATTATTAAACCACGGCAAAAATCGAAACAAAAAACAATTGGCTGTTGAATTTTAAATGTTATATTTTTACACCAATAACACTTAAAGTGAGGAAGGCACTTGCTCTGAACGGCATGGCCAGTGTGTGGAACTCCAACCTCCCCCGACATATCAAGCTCAGTGTTAGAGCCAGTTCTAGAAGCCTCTTATAATTTCCTATTTTTGTAATTATTTGTAATGTAAATAGTTTGGCAGCACCTAGTGGTAAAAATTAATTGCACAACGGCACCTGACCTCGCATCACAGGAACCTCCTTAATTAAGACAGGTGTGCTGAAACTAGGATGGGGGAAGACGCCAGGAGATACGGTCTTCAACCGCATTGTATGTTTTGGTTATTGGTTTGGTTTAATCTCAGTTTCGTTCGGTGAATTTGTTTATTCCCCGCTGGTTTTTGATTGTTTGTTTGGGTTTTCTTTGACCTCATTTTTGCTACGACCGTCAACCAAAGCAATTGTAGTCCAAACCAACAACTCTCAGCACCCATTCAAACTCCCGGTACCGGACCAACCGTACCATCGTGGATCACCCGACAGTGAGTAACCAGCAGTTAACCAAAATAGCGCGTTGATCATGTCACGGCGTCTGTGGGCGGCTGTTCTAGTGTAGAAGCCGTAACCCTCAGCTTCTTCTGGGCGACTGTAGAGTCCGTTCTCCTATATGGCTGTGAATGCTGGACCCTGAAGCCCACCCTGCAGAAGTCCCTGGATGGGTGCTACACCAGAATGCTGCGAGTAGTGTTCAACATCAACCAGAACGAGCAGGTTACCAACAAGCGTCTGTATGGGGGGGGGGGGTTACCAAGGGTGAGTGACAAAATAGCAGTCAGGAGAATGAGGCTGGCCGGTCACTGCCTGAGACATCGGGAGCTCCCAGCCAGCAAATTGGTGCTGCGGGAGCCAACACACCGGCATCGATCAAGAGGGCGTCCCACACCGACGTACGTGGACGTACCGAAGACAGATGCAGGGGCGGCAAATACTGGCAAGCTAGCCAGATGCATGGAGGATCGCGATGACTGGAAACTCCGCTGGAGGAGTAGTAATAAACAGTTGTGAGAAAAAAAGTGAACCCTTTTGAATTATCCTGCATTCCTAAAATACGGTCTGATCCTCATCTAAGTCATAAAAATAGATAACAACAAATAACACAAAAATGTACTTTTACATGTCTTTATTGTTCAAATGTTAACAACTGTAACGTTTGAGCAAAAAATTTACATGTAATACATGTAAAAGTACATTTATTTAATGTGTTATTTGTTAAATCTCATTTTTAAATATATTGTTAGAACTTATATAACTTATATTTTATTTATACCATACTTTAGGAGCCATTTATGTAGGTGTGCAGGTTATTCAAAAGGGTTCACAAACCTTTTCTTGCAACTTAACAATATCTCAATTCATGCCTGAGCTTATTCCAAGGTACAAGCTGTGTGCCCACTTGAGTTTCTCCTCTAACTCTGCTTTACTCCACACTGGTTATTATATATATATATATATATATATATATATATAGGATATCCTTTAAGAAACACAACAGGAATAACCAGAGTGGAGTACAGCAGAGTTGGAGGAGAAACTCAAGTGGGCACACAGCTTGTGATACAGCGTGAACACACATCCTGAGACTGAAACTTTGAGCCACTCTAATATCCAGCACAGAATGAGATCCCAATGTGATTAAACGTGTCAGTTACCTAACCTCCCTAGCAACTGCACCTGTCAGCAGGTGTGGGAAGATTGAGGAGCATGCGCCTTTTTTAAGCTTCTTTAATTTTCTAAAGAGTGAGGAGGAAAAAAAAAAAACCAACGACAGTTAATTACAATTAAGGGAACGAGTCCCCTCTATCTTATGCCAGACCTTGCTTTAGCCTGGGGGCGCTTCACTCCTGTGACTCCATCACCGGAAAGAGACACAAACGAGAGGATTGGGACAACAAAACGTCTCACAAAAGCCAGCTGGATGCCCTCGGCGCTACATTTCTACCTGAGCTCATTGTAACCATTCACTCTTTTTAATTGCCAGTTGCTAGAAAATTGTCCTGGCTCCCTGCAGCTGTCCACCTTTGGTTTGTTAAGCGTGATGCATTGTTTTACCGGACCGCTGCTCCGCGTCCTCCGACAATGCATTTGTATTGGAGGTATTTACCTCTCATCCGGAGCTACGTAGCATGAGTGGGCAGATTGAGGGGTGGGGGTTCAGTGTCTTGCACAAGGACACTTCAACAGGAAGCAGCTCAAACAGCCAAACTCACCCCTCAAAATGACAGGAATTCTTTTGGCTCGGGTCCTTAAGGGGATGTTTTATGTGCTAGGTTTTATTAGAGGCGTCAATGCTGGGGGGGAAGAGGAAAACCTAGAGGGAACGTGCGTCGCCGTGGCCCGGGCTTCTGTTGGGAATTCCTCCTGGTGGCAGGGAACTCGCTGGCGGCGTATATATACACACCTCCATCCTGCCGGAGCAAAGTCACAGGGAACACCGGCGAGTGCTTCATGTTCCGAATGACTGGAGAGAACAAGGGAAACACAGAGTCGGCTGTGCCAATACATTCATCATACTCTGGTACCACACCCCCACCCGCCCAAACCCTATGGACCGGGTTCACTGTTTACAACCTCCCGCAGTAGTGGTGGAGTGCACCGATGTGAATTTGATGCAGAGCTGCGGCACCGCTCCGTAGCAGAGCGAAGCGTATTCACTTAAAAACTCTCGCCGGTGTCAAATAACGCCGACTGTTTTGACTCAATACAGAGGCGTTAAGCAACATGGGTTTAAAAAAAAAAAAAGTTCAATTAATTAACAAAAAAACGCCACATGTTCGTAATGTATTTGAGACAGCAACCCACTCGTTCTCTCCCCTCCCATTGTAAACACAGAGCAGAGATAGTGGCGGGTAATGGAGATCTATTTCAGTCTTACAACCTTACACTGTCGCCATCACAGTCATGTTGTTTCAGCTCCGGTTGCCTATACGGGGCGTACAAAGAATGCCTAAACCAATTTTCCATGGTTTGGGAGCCTCAAGAACATGTCTCTGTTAGATAAGTTAATTACCTCGTATCCCACGGCGACGCACCAGCTTCCTCCTCATCCTCCCATCCCGTTACGGGTGGGGGCGGGGGGGTGGGTGGGATGACAACAACACTCCTACATGATCAAGACGTGCTGTGTGCGCTAATGCCAATTAACGCACCGATATTATTGTCAGAATGCGAACGTACACCTGGTAATCACGCAACCATAAACTATATATGTTTCGCCGCCGCCGCTACTCGTAATTGATTTCACGAGAGGGAAAGAGTGGCGGGGCGAGAACGAGAAGATGGAGTTTCGTGAGATAACTAGCTTCTGTGTTTTCCAGCAGGTAGGTGTGTGTGTGTGTGTGAAGGGGATATATGATATCAGCACATCAGTTAAAAAATAGAAGCGAGTTGCAGCAGAGTCCGTACGTAGAAATACCACAGGGAAGTGAAATATTTACAGGTTATGTGTTTGTCATTTTTCACAATAATGCTCTGTCTCCCCTTCCGTCGCCGCTTAATGAATTGGCCGGCGACCATGTCACATAGCACGCTAACTGCTGTTTATTGCCTCCACGTGCTCGGGGAATAGCATTGACACAGCAACAATTGGACAAGCAGAACAATGAATTAAATGGCTCCGTTTGGCGCTCTGGGATCAAGGTGGGTCTAAATGCAACGTGCGATACATAATTGATCGCTGTCCTCCTGATTTGATGTGCTGTGTTCCACACGGTGAGCAGATACTCTGAGATCATTTAAACAACGCTTAAGTGGATTGCCTCAAATTACTAAATGGACTAAAATGGACTGTGGCTGCTGCCGGTACGGTGTCACTGTATGCACACTCTGCACATTGCCATGAAAAGTGAATGCACGCTCAGCAGATATAGGCGACGGGGTTTTTTTTTTTTGTCCACACGCAGTGCATGTTTCATGTTGTTTGTCTTTGTGCCCGTCTAGTATTATGATCTTGAATGTGTCCTACATTGTTTACTCTATAGCTAATGCTATCGGGATCAAGTGGCACGGTGGACAAAGTCAGTAGGTCCCGAACTGCGGTCCAGGAACCCCAGGGGGTCTTTGAGATCAGTATTATTAGTTTTATGTAAGAACTCTTCTAATCAGAGGTTTCACTCCAAAATAAATATTTTCAGATTTGGTTTCCTGGGACATCACCTTTATGAAATAGGGGTCTGTGGTTTAAAAGTCTCAACATAGGCTGTGTTCACACTATTCCGCTTTTTTTTCCACATTAAAGCCAATGGGGAGCGGCCACAAGGTGGGTGGCAGGCAACTTGGAAAAACTGCTAAGCCTCGCTTCTTTTTAAGGCAGAGTGGAGCGCTTTCCAAAGTTGAGAAAAGCTGAACTTTTCAGAAGAGCTCACATACCGCTGACCGCTTTTTTTTTTGGTGTGTGTGTGTGTGTGTGTGAGCTGACCAATCGCAGCAGATGAGAGGCGGGTCTTCACGGGTACACGGGCAAGCTGACAGCTCATGACAACCAAGAACCAACCAGAATGAAAGTAGAGGACGTATTGGCTGTTTGCTGATACTGGCAGCTGGTTGTTATGGAAACAAATGTTGTGTCGTGTGGGTTCACTGCTTTTTCTATAAAAAAGAAAAGGTATAAAAAAAGGTATAAAAAAGAATAATGTGAACACAACCTGAGAAGACCTTGGCTTGGGAAAGGTTCGGGAACGTCCTGGTCTTCACTGCAGCTCTGCAACACATCACAAGCAACACAGGAGACCGATTACCTGCTGGATGCAACTTCAATAATAAAAGCTAAACTATATTAAGTACATGAAGTGGGTTTTTTTTTTCCAACCCTGACATTACTAACGCCTTTTACAACTGTTGAAAATGTGACAGTCAAAGTGATTGTCTATGGATTTGGTGTGAGATGGAGTAGCGCGTAATCCTGCATGTCAGCGCTGCTCCGCCTGCAGCTCTCGTGTGTTGTTGGTGTAATGCACTCCAATCACTCTGTAAATGCACTAAGGACTCTGCCCCCCTTCACACAAACACATGCTGTACACACCACTGAGTGAGAAGTCAGTGTAGGTCCTGGCAGCCCCTGTGTGTGTGTGTGTGTGTGTGTGTGTGTGTGTGTGTTTTTTTTTCCCCCCACTGGATTATCCCGTTCCCACCACGCCTTTGAAAAGCTTTAAATTGGGAAAATGCAACCCCTCCCTCACCCCCTACCTCCCCCACTACCCCCCCCTCCCGGTTGATGTCTTGCTGGCTTAATGACTAATGCTCCCTCTTGTTGGTACACAAAGTCAATAGTGGAGCTAACACAGGCAAAACAAACTCTAACAAATAAACAGCGCTGAAAGAAACCTTAAAAGTCGCCATTCTCTGCCACAGAGAGCAAAAGCTTAGAAGATCACAGGGCGTACGTGTTTATTTTTCACTTTATTACAAAGATGCTTTCTTTCTTGGGTCTGGTTTTTGTTTTTTTTTTGGAGAGAGAGAGAGAGAGAGAGAGCTGTTAAAGCCGAGCTCAGCCTCTCTGCATCCTGGGTGTGTTATTACCCCCCTCTGGTGGCGAGAAGAGGAAACTGTCGCTGTGTGAAGCCTGCAGACAGGGAAGCGGTTAAAACATCTTTTACCGTCTCATTGTTATGACCCAACACATTCTGCCTCGGTGTTAAACAAGGAGAAACAGTTTAAGACTCGCTGTAGACTTTATCGGTCAAGCAGGGGGTAGGCTGACTCATTTCCAAGTCAGCGGATGGAGGAGTCGGTTCAGTATGCAATGTGTTGCTTCTTCTTACAGGATGACTTTCTCTCTTTCTCCCTCTCTCTCTCTCTCTCTCTCTGCCTCTCTTTCTTTCACGCACAGTTCAATTCATTAGCCATGAAACCAGCCATGCCAAAGCGGTAAATATATCAATTAAGGTAGTAAGGTAGTAAGGTAGCAACACCAATTAATAGCAATATTATCAACAAAAATATCGTAAATGAAACGTTGATCCTGTTCTCTCCTGTTTCTCTCTCATCCTCCTCTTGACTTCCTCCACCCTCCTCCCTCCATCCGCTACACCCCGTCACACATGGCCTCCTCCTCCAGCCCATAACGCTTTGTTTTGTGTCACACTCGCGGGTGTATGGATGCTTTTTAATCTCTCAGGTACACCCCCCCCTTTTCCCTTCTCCTCCTCTTTCCCTCAGTCTGGCTGTCACACCATCTCCATCTCCCTCCAGCCCTCTCTCTCTCTCTCTCTCTCTCTCTCTGCATCTGCACTGATGGATGTCAAGTGATGTGGCTAAATAACCACTGTCCACTCCCTCCCACATACACACACACACACACACACACACACAGCTTGACTGAAACATCTATTCAGACATGGGTCGGTGTATTACAGTCGGTACATATCTACCTGGGGAAAGTCTCATGAAGTCAAGATGAAGACATCCAACACGAGTCACGAGAACGAGGCTGTGACTCGCTTGGTGACTCATGGTTCTTCGCCTTTTTGTGCTGGAACAAGGCCACCTGGTGAGCATCCATCAGCAGGTTTACATACACAACGTGGTGGTTTCACTCACTCACACACACACACACACACACACACACACACACTCCTCTGCCTTTTTTTTCTTCTTGTGTATCTTTCTCCTCCTGCTTTTGTCATCAAACAGTGGTTGGTTTCCGCTGCATGTGTTCGCCATTTCCCAAGGGTTTTTGCTTTCACAACCCCCCAAACACACAAACACACACTCTCTCTCTCTCTCTCTCTCTCTCTCTCTCCCAGTCTCAGGAATCACACACAGGGTTGCTGCTGCTGAGGAGGCAACCATGGTAATCCTTGGGCTCAACTTCAAAAAGAGCCTCTAAAGACGACACTCTCAGCCCGCTACCTCTGCTGGGGAGGAAAAGAAGCATGGCCTCCCCTCCTCTTCTTCACCTGGCTGTTTCTCCTCCTCCTCCTCCTCGTCCTCGTCCTCCTCCACTTCACTCAACTTGTTTCTTCTTTATCAGCAACTAAATGTTCCTCAGCTCAACTCTTCAACTCACCTCTCACCATATCTCTCTACCCTTTCCCTGTCCTCATCAGCACATCTCTGGAAGGTGGTGGTGTGTGTGTGTGTGTGTGTGTGTGTGTGTGTGTGTGTGTGTGTGGCGAGGGATGATGGGAGGAGAAAATGAAAACTCCTGAAAACATGGAATAATAGGACTGAGGGAGGAGTGGAGGAGTGGAGGACAACGTACTGCAGGAGGAGGAGAGAGGAAAAAAACAGCTGGTGAGCAGATGAGAGAGAGGAAAGAGAGAGAGAGAGAGAGAGAGAAAATAGAGACAGAAGATAGAGAGCTCCCAGTTCTGCGCTCTGTCTCGGAGGGGGGAAGCTGGCACGACGCCAGCAGATCTTTATAGAGCTTCAGCATGCAGGAAGAGGAGCAAGAGGAGAAAATGGAGGTGCATGCAGCCGTAGTGGCAGTGAGCAGCCAGTCCCCGCTGGGTACAGGGCTGCTACGACACCTCGGTGGTCTACGTGTGTGTGTGTGTGTGTGTGTGTGCGTGTGTGTGTGTGTGGGTGGGGGAAAGGAAGTAGGAGGTGCCAGCCTTCGTTAAATGTAATATGACTAAATTGTTACAAGGATGCAATAAGTCTGAAAAATCCTTAATTGAAGGATTTAATTGACCTCTATGTGTGCAGAACGTCATTTTATTTACATGGACAATCTTGAATTGTGGAGATATCCAACTGTCTACTGCTTTATCTGCTTCACTTTCTATCTCTCTATCTTCTACAGTCTCCATGCCGCACTTTTTTTTTTTTTTTTTTTTTGCCATTCTTTCCACCTGACTGCCAGAGTGTGGCTCTTACCCAGAGGGGCTGTATGCCACCCCCGGGTGCCGAGCGCCAAGCGACCCCCCCCCCCCACACACACACACACTCTCTCCGCTCCATAATCACCCATTTACACTACATGTCATTAACTTAATCTGTCCCCGTAGATGGCGCGTTCCAAGAATATGGTTTCTAATGAAATATTTAGCCCTTTTTTCCTGCCTTTCCTCCACAAAGAAGACCCGGGCGAGGCTCTCGCCGGGTCGGCCGGGCTTCTCCCGCGATTACTCTTAAGCGGCGGCGACTCAAGACAGCCGCTGCTTAAACATTTAAAACGAAGGAGGCCCACTTCAAAGGAAACGGCCTCGCGCAATCAGTGTAGCCCTTTCCTTTTCAATTAGCGGCACAGGCTGCACGCTCACCTAGCTAGCCGGGGCAAAAGGCTATGAAATATTGATGGCCTTATTTTCGAGAGCTAGCGGGAGTGCTTCCCCCCCCCCCCCCCTAACCCCTCCAGGGAAAGTTCATATGTTTATATGTTTTAAGATTCCTGAGAGCACGACAGGGCCGCCGTGTTTGTGATCTGGTTGAGCGGGTGGTGCCGCCGCTGGTAGTAAAGGGGCGCCCAACTTCAACCGCAAACGTCTTTGCAAATTGTGTAGCGATCTATTCAAACTCTTATTTTTTTTATTTTTTTTTACGGCCATAATACAACAAACAGCTCTTTGTTCACCCAGATGAATCCCCGTGCCTCTATCTTTCTTCCACAGTCTGTCAAGCCTCTCGTCTTAGAAGCCTCCACCATCAAACTTATCTAAATGAGAATGATGCTTCCTTATTATCCGCCGTGTTTTAACAAATCCATCTCGTTCACCTTTGGTGGCGCCGTGGATTCTCAGAGAGGGCAGCTTTGGTTGGGAATCAAAGACTTTTTTTTTTTTTTTTTTGCCTGTACCCCCTCTGGTAAACAAGACCTCATTATTTGTAACTGTGTGATCCTGCAATCATCGGGGATGTTGAGCAGACATCTGCATTGGTAATTGCGCTAGCTCACGTGTGTTCCAGCGAATGAATAGCACCTTAAAATAACACCGGAGAGCTGGAATCCTTTACAAACCTTTACGTTTGTTTTTGAGTTTGCTAAGACTCTTGCACAAACAACGTGTCTTATTAGTCCGGGCTCTGTAATTGATTTCATGATGAGCTTTTTTTTTTTTTTGCTCTGCACTAACAAATGGGTAAGATTGGATGGTTGTTTTTTTTAGCTAACCATAGACCCGTTAGAGCAAAGGTGTGAATGAGGATTGGAGATGCTTCAAAGAGAGGTCGTATGGTGGGCGTCCTGGTGACTCATGGCTGTGATGTCCTGGGTTTGAATGTCGCATGTCAGCCCTCCTCTCTTGTACATCCTGTCTCTCTCTCTCTCTCTGCTGCTGTCAAATAAAGACAACAACAATTTCAAAAAATAATCTCGCAAAAAAAGGTAGGATAGGTAGGATGGTAGGATGTAGTGAATTACCCCCGAAAGGTGCTCATGTCTGTCTTTGAACCATTTTAATGCACCGGAAAGAAAATCTGTGTCACTTCCCTATAGAGCTCAACAGTGTGGTTCCAGAAGTGAAAATCTCATTCATATTCTGCATAGGGATTTTGATTATTAGCCATAATGTCGTAACCATCCAATGTAGACTCACCACAAGCTAGTAGGTTGTAAAACGATGCTGTATGCTCCTGTAGAAGACACAAGTCTGTATGATATCAACCTTGTTTTGAGAAAAACATGTTTTATTCGCCATGTCATGGAGAAGTACTACACTACCCACAATCCTAAAGTGTAACAGCGACGTCTCTGATTGGTGGAGCTCGCTGTTACCATGGAAATGTTTACTGCACCCGCAAACGTCTTGTCAGCTAACGTTAACGTTAGCTACTAATGTAACCTAGCTAGCTGCTTATCCTATGCAGCTGGAATGAATCACTGTACCGTGTCGATGACAACACTTTACACTATACTATATGAAATACTATATATACGCTCACAACACAACAACAATATCAACACTATACTATTGACAAATGTTAAATTCAAGAAGAAGCGCGCTAAACTATCGTTAGTTTGGAAGTTTTTGGAAAAGTATAATTCGCAATGGTTTATGGGATGAGTAGTTCCTTCACTTCATAAAATAATGATGTACACAGTCTTGTACCTTTGCCTTTTCTTCAGTTTTCCGACCTTTTTGTGCTCAGAATCAAATGTTTTATGGTCACGATTCATCGTCTAGCTGGTCGTCTTGGTTCCAGCCTTAAAACTCTTTATAGGAGGATTTTCTGAAATGTCAATGGAGTAAATGAATGGGAAATTTACTTCCGGAACCAGAGCCGTAAAAAAAGTGGGCGGTCACTGTTGCGCTCTATACTAGTTCTCCCTCTCTCTCCCTCTCTCTCTCTCCCTCTCTCTCTCTCTCAGACCTACAACTTCACATCATGTTTCAGAAATTGGGGTTTGAAAAAAAAACAAAAAAACATCTCACATAGACACATAGCTGTGGACATTGACATGTATGACAGATCCCTGAAGACATCCTCGCACAGCGATGCCGGGGTGTGAAGCAGGAAAAGAGAGCGAGAGAGGAGCAGATTGGGTTTGATATTAGCGAGGGCTCAGGCGAGTGGTGGGGTTATATACTTAGTCATACGATGACACAGACCCTAATGGGGCAGAGAAGCGATGCACTGATATCCTTAATTGATGGATTAGAAGCATCTAACACCCTGGAGAGAGAGAGAGGAGGATCAAGAGAAGGATGGAGAGAGAGAAAGAGAGAGTAAGTAAGAGCTGGCACGTGACCTGAACGTCTAATTGAATGAGGAAATTCCTGAGATGTTTTATTTAAACAAGGCTGGAAGAAGAGACGGAGAGAGGAAGAAGGAAGGGAGGAAGGGGGGTTGGGGTGGGAGATGGGAGGGGAAGCAACCAATAAATGAGCTCCTCTGTCAACATATAGTCGGCGCTCTGAGACATTAAAGTTAATAACGTTCTTAATGAGTATTAAGTATTCCGATAAATCGGTGGAGGCGGCGCGTCAGAACGGGCGGACGGACTCGCGGACGTCGGGGGTGGAGGGATGATGGATGGATGGGGGGAGGGGGGGTGAAGGAATGAAGAGAGGGCCTGGGAGAGGACAAACGCGATGCATCAAGAGCGAGAGGTAGATCCGCGGCGGGGGAGAGACGGGGATGGATGGATGGATGGATGGATGGATGGAGGAGGAGAGTAGAGACCTCTAGAGGGGGGGGGGGGAAAAAGCACCAGATCCCTTGGCTGAAACTCCCCCCTTTCATCTGGCCCACACAGTGCCAGATCAATCCAAACACCCGCCCATCATTAAGCATCAAAGGGCTGGAGGAGGAGGGTGGGGGGGATCCTGTCTGCACACAACTAATCCCCTTTAAATGTGCCTTCTCAAGGAACAAAGCCGCCATTACGTCCATAAAGCAATTCTGGATGATCTAGCGAGGCAGCCCGCCGCCATCAAAGCCAAAGCGGCCGCGAAGTTAGGAGCTTTGAAAAAAACGAGAGCCGTTTGTCGCGGCATCTTTTGCCCCCCCCCAAACCCAAACGCTCACACGCGTTCGTACGAACATCTCTTGAGGAAACCAGCTACTATCGTGAGTGAATGTCCTCTCCTCTTTTAACCCCGGTTGCTCCTGGTTTTTTTCCGCCCCCCCGTTCAAGGCATCGATCAATGTCCCGACGTGGACTTAAGGGGGGGGGGGGGGGCGCGTACAACGAAAGGTCAGTTGCGTTCACTTCAGAGGAAAATCACTTCCATCGCAACAGATGACAAATGGTGGAGGTTTCCTGCATTATTGTCGAGAGATCCTCCTCCTTCCCCTCGGTCCTTTTCACTCACTTTCTTTCCTCTCCTCTACCGTTTCCCCCTAGAACCCATGAATAAGTTATTCAAGCCACAGATTTTTCATTTTACGACTGAATATGATATTTATCCTCTACCCCGTCTTGCCACCCACCCACAATTTTGAAGGAGCACATAAAACACGGCATGTCTCTTCACCTGAGACAGAGATGAGACTTTGTAAAAGCCCTCAACTTTTTTTTTTTTTTTTCTTTCCTCCTGTGCCTCTGCAGGATCATCTCTTGAGCCCTGAAATGCTGCCTCAGCACCACTCCAGTTGCTTTATTTTGTCTTAAGTGTCCCTCCTCCTCCCCTCCTCATCCCTCTGCTCTCTCTCTCTCTCTCTTCTCGTCCCCTCCCTCTCTCGTCCCTCGCTTGCCCTCCTTCCCGGCGGAATCGTGCCCACGAATCTAAGACAGTGACAAACTCCAACAAGAGAGCCAAAGATCTTGATACCTCTCTGCATCCCCAGTAGCCGAGCGACTCGATATGAAGGCCTCGTTATCGGCGGGGCCCCCCTCTTGGCTCGCTGTGTGTCGCGTCCCATCCGTCAATAGGGAAACAGACAGAGGGAGGGAGAGAGGGAGAAAAGGAGGGGAGAGCGAGGGAGAGGGCCACGGTTCGGTTATCACAGCAATGGGATTAATGGATGTGCGGGGTTTAAATTGGCTCTCGATGACAGCGGAGGCCTCGCCGTGTTTCAATCAGTTATTGGCAGGTTTCCCCCATTACTCCGTCTCTTTCTCACTCTCTCCGTCGCTCTCCTCCCTCAGTTCCTCTGCCTCTCCCAGTAGGTGCATCTTCTTTCTAACGTTCTGCCCATTTCATTCCCCCTCTCTCCCCAGCCCTTTTCTGCATGTCAGTCCCCCCTCCCCCCCCTCCCTCCCCGCCTCACCCAACCCTTTCTTCAGTCTGCGAATCCAATCCCCCAGACAGCATGATGTCCAAATTAAAGCGTGCAATGGGAACTGATGAAAGTGCAGAGCCCGGCGCAGTAAGTCAACTGTATAAAAGGGGCTAAATGAACATTTTCACTATTTGATAACCCGAATGCGCCGTTGAGCGTACTCAGAGAAAATAGACTCGGGGCATGCATGCGTGGTTCACACAAACACACACATCCGAACACACACCTCGCAACCACGTTATTCCATTTTAAATCGAAACTCTTCGGCTAAAGCTAACGTCTTAACGGCTGCTAGGATGCTGCGTCTAGTATCTAGCATCCAGGAGGCCGTTGCCAGAGATGTTTATTCACTGCTCACTTTGCTTCAAAAGGCTTATTTCACTGAAAGAAACTCACACTTACGCTGGTGGCAGCAGATGGGGCTCGGAAGGAAGAAACACCACCATCAAAAAACTTCCCCCCTAATAACCTAATTACGTCTCGCTCTCGTCAATGTCAGTGTTTTTACATTGAGTTAAACTGAGGAAGAGGCTTCAGTGTGGGTAAGACCAAACTATTTTGGGGAATAGAAAAGACCAAAATACAGCCATTTGACTGCCACGGATTGGCTGAGCTCCACAGACATTTTAGACTATACAGCGTCTTCACGGTGGGCCTGTTGTTGATCGTCTCAGTCCTCTTTGTACGCCGCTTTCTTTATATCCCACATCCTCTCCGCGGCTTGCCTCCAGCAACGGTCTCCTGTAGGTCTCCATTATCCCCTCGCAATTCAAAAATCGGTTCCCCAAAAAAAATAAAACACAAGGGGGAATCGCATTGCCTTTGGGATTGGCTGATTGACTTTACTTATTTTGCCGCAATAATGCGAGCAGGGTACACCATTGAGCAAGCCACGTGGATTCACACAACATCTGCTGCTGCTGCTGAAAGATATCCACGAGCTTTAAGCGAACGAAACTTTGTCGACTTTTCGCGAATCAAGAAAAAACGCTTTATTTTCGGGATTGAAAATGAATGTTTTTAAATTCTACAGTGTTTTTGAAAGGTTGATAGACTTGTATCATCCCATAAAGGACCATGTAATCCTTTAATACAAGTAAAAAAAAAAATAGAATCACCACAATGACAAAGTTACATGGTTCTCTCCTGACAATAGCGATTTGCCAACAAAAAAAAAATCTGTCTGGCATGTGTTCACAATAGTGTGCTTTGCAGGCTTTCATTGCTGTGGCACCGTTTGACATGTAATAGAGCTGAGTGCAGGGAAGCCACTGTCTGCGCTTTGTGTTGTGTGTTTTGTTGTGGGAATGGGGCGAGCTGCATCTTTACACATGGCTTCCCCTCAGTGAAGGCAGAATGAAGGGGGGCCCTCGGGGCAAACACAAAGACAGGAGGATCTGGAAGATACTTAGATGAGCATAAATAAACACACACACACACACACACACACACACACAAAAAGCACTTGAGGAAACTGAGAATACACATGCACACTCAGACTCAAACTAACATCAATGCATCCCCCGTCCTATACCGTGCGGGTAGCTGTCCCAGTCTCTTCAGCACCACGGACAGCAGCCTCCTCCTCTGCCTGCGCGTCTATGCGATGCAGCGGGGTAGCCGGGCAGCCTTCACCGAACAGGAACCGAACACACACTCGACACACCACGCTAAGTCTGTACACTTCAGCTACTCCTCACTCCAGCTGAAAAAAAAAAAAAAAAAAAAAAAAAAAAAAACAAGTAACTGTGCACTTTAACAAGTTTTCAAGCAACTTCAACTTATCAGCGGAAAATGTGTGTGTTGTTTATTGTTTATCCGGATCCCCATTAGTCAATACCAAGGTGACAGCTATTCCTCCTGAGGCCCGCAAAAACAATATTGGAACGTACAGTTAGACAGAGTACAAATAACACTGAGACCCAAACAAAACGCTGTGCACTACATACAGTTAACATTAAAATAATAAGAAGAAAATATGTATTTGGCATAATATTTGCTGTATTTTGTGAATGACCTTATATATATATATATATATAACAGCTATTTTACTTTCTCAGCTATTTTACTTTCTCAGCATTAGAGATGTGAGATAGAAGTGTCAGGGCCTCCTAGCCTCCTCTATCAATCAATAGGGCAAAAAAAAAATGAACGTTTTAATGCACCTTAACTCTGCCAGGCACTTTTTTCCTAGTATGTTGATGTGTGTTGCATGGTGATGCTGTAACCTGAATGGCATTAAAATAGCTTGACTTGACAATGGGTGCTAAATGAGGGAGTGAGCTAAAGAGGGCAATCCATTTGATTAATCCCATTAATCTCATTAATCCCAAAATGTGATGACAGAACAGAAAAACGAGCGATCCGTCGAGGAGGGGGACCTGCAGCAGACGTAGATGCACAACATGTGATGGCATGAAACTGAGGGATACTACAAACTAAAATAATAAGTCTGATTTTATATATGTTGTGTTAATGGATATGTAATGTTGATATGAATTAAATTATGCTTGTTGTGTTTAGACACTTTGAAAACACGTTTCTCCTAACATTGATGCCAATAAAGCAGATTAAATTGAGCTGAATTGAGTAGCAAATAAATGTTGAGATGTTGGTAAATACTCTTGTTTCACAGCGACTCTCTGTTTAGTGAACTGGAACTATGACAAACATGACCTTTACAACGTCAACTGTAAATTCAACGTCGACATCCACAACGATCGCAATCTGTCTGTGTATTGTTGTTACTCACTTTTGCGACCTGGGCTGCAGTAGGAGCACGACTGAGGAGCGGCCACGTGTCCTTGAGCAACGACGAAGCCTCGAGATCACTTTAGTTCTGTTTGTATTTCAAAAACCGAGGGCGTAGTAAAGAGAGGCAGGCAAATAAAGTCGTAATAAGTTGAAAATGAATGTCGGTGAAGACACAGCGCTCTGAAACAACTGGGTGTAACAATATGGTTTAAACTGTTACCTTATATGTGATTGATTTCTAACAAATATGACATTGAACTATAGTCATAAACTTCCAATGAAGTATTCTCACATGAGCTTAGCTGCCTTTAGTGAAACAGTGAGACAACTGACTACTGGCATTTCTCTTAGGGACTCTTCATTCTTTACCAACTATAACGTATTTCAGTAGGAAACAGCAGGAACTCCCTAATGTGTCAGCTTCATATGTAGGTCCATCCTCAAATTGCGCACCCTGCAATTTCAGAGGAAGGACACACACTACTCCTAAATCTCACAAACATACAGTAGGTCCCTCCTTCTGTCTCCTCTGTGCAAAAAAAAAGTTGAAAGTAAATGATCCCAACTTTACAGCAAACAGCAAAGACGCTTTATCACCTACATCATTATTTGTGTTTGTGGATTTATTTACTTCTGCCACCCCCCCCGCCCCCCCAACTCCCCTCTGCTGATGATTTCTTGTGATTTCAAGAGACAAAACAGGGAAATTGCACAGAGGGGATCAGGAATTTACGTCTTGATAACATCTGTTACCGACTATTCCGCTCGGCTCGCAGGACCCAGTCGCCCCTGCAGACCCGTTTCCTCCCCTTTTATCTTATTTATTTGGAGAACGGCTCATATTGTCTCATACACCACGAGGTGCACCTAGGAACCTCTGTGCATGGCTAAACGGAAACTTTTATAGCCGCCCCTACCCAGAATGGCAATTAGCCGCGGCAGACTGGGGGGAGAAAACACAGAGCGGCGTTGGTATGCAGAGAGCTCTGCAAAGTTAATGGACTTTTAAATCGACACTGTGCGCCAAATTCCCTCATTAATGCCATCCCTGGTCCCTGCCGACGCGGCTGTTTGATTTCAAAGGTCAACTCTCAAATGTCAACATAGGAACGGTAAATAGAGCGCACTTTTATGAAGCACATACTATATGTGTTGAAAGTATGTGTGGCAAAGGAGCGGTCTAATGGCAGAAGGGGGACCTCATTGATCTCATTTTCTTTCTATTTTACCTTTATTTATCCAAATACACACACACACACCTTATTATTATTATTAAAGTATTATTAAACCACAGTCACTGAGCAGCTCCACTGCAGCAGTCGGGGGCTAAGTGCCTTGCTCAAAGGCACCTTGACGGTAGCCGTTACTCCACGTTCCCTCGTCAGATCACCAGGTACTCCCAGCTGTTCTCAGGACCCGAGTTGGCGTCCTACCAGTTGCAATCTTTCTATCATTTAGGCTACTGCCACCTCAGTCTTGTGCGAGTCGTTAAAGGAGTCGTTAAGAGAAGTTGTTTAAACTGTGTGCAGTTGCTGTCGAACCGCTTGTAAAACCCGTTCGAGGTATAGCCTTTCTCTTTTCTCAAACTGTCTCACGAAACAGCAACGAAACCTGTCGAACCAGTTAGGCAGCTTGCTGAACCGATCCAAGTGACAAGCTTATTGTTATTTCTTGGTGACAAGCATGCCATTTATTCCTGAACGCAGATTTCTGATTGAAACGTGGGTAGAAGAAGATTCCACTAAGTGATTTGATGTCACTCGTGGATAATTACATGGTTGGAGTAGTTATTACTGAGGCATAATTGCATTGAAAATAGCAGTATAGCATATAGCAGTTAGCTAACACTAATATGCAGTGAATGAGTGCAACGATTGAATGAGCTGAAATCTCAGAGAATTTGGAAATTTTATGAGGAACCAGAAACAAGGCGTAAAAGAGTCAAAGCTGCAGTGCCCAGACAAAAGATACAATAGAACAACTGTTGATTCATAACAGTGAAATTCTAGGTAAAAAAAATATCAGGCCCAAGGTGATTTTCTTTTCTAAATCAAGCCCAATTGTATTACTTTTCTCTCTTTTTAAATGCTTATTTTACATGTTAACGTTTTGATAGATGACACTTGAATTTGCCATAAAGTCTGATTCATCTAAACACTAAAAATGTTGGCATAGTCAACATGTCACGAAGAGGTGTTTACATTGAACAACAAAGTTTAAGTATATTTTTTTTAGTATTTTTGTCATTTTGATTTAGTCAGCAGGAGAGTAGAGAGACATGCAGTAGGGCAGACACAGGGAAGAAAGCTCTGGTGGGATGAGATCTGAGGCCAGTGGGGATATGAACGTGGGTCCAGAGGAAGGGGGTTTAACCAGTCGACTGTCTGCGCCACACAGATTTGAGTGATGCGGACAATAAAGGAAAGATGTTGCAAGGGAGGTATTAAAGGGATATTGTGAGAGCCATCGCCATGGTGGACATCTCTGGAGCGGTTTACTTATGCTGCAAATGTTTAGGTCCAGCCTGAGGTTATAAGCTGCAGGTTCTGACCCCGTGACTTTGCAGGATGCCAGGGGCTATGGTTGCTGCACATAGACGGGGCGTTGTATTAATAGAAACACCAAATAATTTTAGCCGGCGCACCCAGGCCTCGCAGACAACAGCTTCATTAATCCGGCGAGGTGAAGATGTGCTGTGAAAAAACGTACCTCGGGTTATCGATTGAGCAGATGTAGCTGCAGGTGCGGAGGGACACGCGAACAGAGTTACCAGAGTGAAAAGAGTAAGAAATGGAGGAAGAGGAAAGGGCGGAATCCAAACAGGGCCTCCGGCTAGCAGACTGTATCTGTCTATTTTCATTTGCTTTCCTAATTATCTGATTACTGCCTGCGCCCATGGACTCAA
Organism: Hoplostethus mediterraneus; assembly: GCA_034670385.1. Taxonomy (NCBI): domain Eukaryota; kingdom Metazoa; phylum Chordata; class Actinopteri; order Trachichthyiformes; family Trachichthyidae; genus Hoplostethus; species Hoplostethus mediterraneus. The sequence goes on from JAXDDW010000165.1 coordinate 505,472, forward strand.
CTCCCCTCTCCAAATATAGACCCAGATTGCTCCAAAGCCGTGCTCACAAATTCTCTTTGATTGTTTGGTGGTGAAAACTATTCTATTGTTGAACGCAGCAAGGGAGGGGGGGGGGGGTCCCACTAAAACAGTTCCCCTCCAATATGAGGCAAATGGGTTTCTCGGAGATGTCTTCTCGTGTTTTTACGGCATTTGTTAGTATGCCTGGAAGGCAGAGGAGTTTTCATCCCGGCATCTCCTGTCCCACTTGAAAGGGCCTCATCAGACATTCCAGATGTTTCCCTCCTGCCCTTTCATCTCCTCTCTTTCTTGTCAACAAAACAGCAAAAGTTTTGTCTCGTTAATTATTGTTTATTCTCCCGCTTCTGTGTCAGCGTGTCTCCGATGCCGTGTTTGGCGCCTGTAATAGGAGTTTGCGCCGCGCATTCCTTATTCCTGCGGGGCTTCGGTGGGGGTTGTTAACGCGAAGGGAAAGTCAAAAAATAGACAAAGAGACGGGGGAGGGGGAAGTGTCAGGGCGTGGTGAGAGAGAGTGATAAGGAGAGAGAGAGAGAGAGGGGGGTATTAAGAATGCAACCCGCTGGTTATCGGTTTGAGGGCGGCAGTGGTGAGTGTGTAAGTGGCAGCTGTGAACGCTTGTCAAAGGAAATTTGGGTCAACATGTACCAATCTCCCTGGGACATGATTATGGCCATAAAAGGGATACGAACACAGTTTATATGATACGGGTCTGTCATCCTCCTCTAACTGGTTTGCCTTTGTTTATTGATCTCCCCCTGTTCTTCCGCTTCATTGATAAGCCAGACACATTCATCCATTAGTTTTGGTTCTCCCAAGCAACTACTCAAGATGAAAAGGATAGGATGCTTTTTTAGCGACAGTCCGTGTGTGTGTGTGTGTGTGTACGCTCAGAGGCAGCTGCCTGTCTACCATTGTCTAGACACATCCATGTGCCTGCATACTGAGAGAGGAGGTGACATCCAGAAAGCTGCCTCTGTTAATAATTCTCCACGACACTCATTTGGTGTGACAGAGACCCAAAAGTTAGTGGCAGAACTCCAAAAAATATAAGCAGTTCGGGGAGTTAAAGTGAAGATCAGCTTCACAGTATAAAACACTCAACAACCGCGGTGACAGCGCTCGGTTGAGGGCATTATCATGCAGCTCACGGGAGCTTCAATGCAACGCTATCAATTGCACCCTACTGTCTTCGCTGGGTATATTCCACAACACAAGGGAGAAGTGATGTCATAAAGCCCTCGTTATTCAACACAAGGGAGAAGTGATGTCATAAAGCCCTCGTTAGTCACCGTGTACATCAAAAGCGGACAAGACAAGATACAGTAAAAAATACTTTCAATGTTCCTGCGTAAAAAAAAAAAAGAAAAGTTTGGCACACTTTCCACTGCAAGTTCCCCGTCCTCTGCATCTCTCCTCCATCTTTAATGGAATCACCACACACCATCCCCAATCAGCCCCCATAATGCCTTGCTGTCTGTGTGCCCCCTGGTTATGGCTGCGCCACGCTGTAATGGTTCCCCCTTATCTGACACACAGTTATGCAAATATTAGGTTCCACCCGGATGTCTGGTGACAGGAGTCTCTCTCTCTCTCTCTCTCCATCTCTCTCTCTCTTCCTCTCTCTCTCTGATTATGCAGTGATAGGCCTGCTTGGCCTGGAATAGACTACTAGCGTATAATAGTGATTAGTCATATCTCATGTTCACAGCGATATAAAACCCATCACTGCCTGGTCTTTATTGAGCGGATGTGCGCGTGCACGTTTCTGTTTGTGTGTATGTGAATAACATATACTGATGGACAGTTGGAGGCAGGGAGTTGGAAAACCAGTGCTCATGCCATTGGCTCAGATATATGTCATTGTGATTTGTGACCGATCACCTGTGTGAGTAGACGCAGTGGATGCGTAGGCATGCAGGCTCACGCACGCACAGCGGAGGACGTGTGAAGTGAGGTGAGACACTTCACTCATCTGTCGCTGGGTGCTATAAAACATGTCATGTGGTAAAAATCATTTTTTCTTAGTTAATAAAATGAAGTAAAAGTTAACTTCAACTTGATAAATATTCACACCCAAGGTGCAATTTTTATCTCCCATAATCCTTTTCATTATTAAAATAAGTTTGAATGATGTCACATGACAGGAGAACTTACTCCAGGATACCCGTCATGGATATCGGCTATCGTTGTATATGCAGTACTTCTATGTATATACTATATATAAACTTGTACTTGCTAACGGTTTAGTTGCTAGCCAGGTAGCCCAATGTCACTGTATTCTTTATAGAGGAGATGAAAGCAGTGTTGCCAACTTAGCGACTTTGTCGCTATATTTAGCGAGTTTTCAGACCCCTCTAGCGACTTTTTTTCAAAAAAGCGACTAGCGACAAATCTAGCGACTTTTTCTGGTGTTATTGGCAACTTTTGGAGACTGACGTGAAAGCACGTATCGTTCTTACTCTTCTCAACGAGCAGCGGGTGCTGCCGTGGGCCCCTCCCCCGTCCCAAAGCACTCAGGCGGCCCAGTCCCTTCCAGCTGCAGTCAGAGCAGGAGATGTTCAGACTACAAATGAATCGCGCATGCGCGAAGCCGCCGCAGGCTGATCCCGGGATGTAAATGTAAAGAATCGACAGAAGAAAGTTCATTTGTAGTTCTAAACATATTTATGGTGTTTTTTACTCACTTTTTGTCTCTCCCACGGCGTTATTCCTCTCTCCTACAGCGTCCATTACAATTACATGCACATGGTCAATTATGCAACTTAGGTACTGATCAGCTAGGGAGCCAGAGAACTGACATCACATCCAAGTAAACTGGTTAGGTTGATATGCACAACAACAATGACAACTAGCACAGATGAATGAAATTTTGAGCTAAAATGTGTTATACGTGTATTTTTCTTCAACTATCGTGCTAAAATTGATTTTTTTTTTCTATCTGCAGCGAAAAGGGCATTCATGTCCGCTGAAACACACCACAAGACACACATCCAGATACAAGAGACACACACAAACACGGTCAGAGCTGCACTTATAGATTCTCGCAGCAAAGGAAAAAAAATTAACCGCTCGCTTCTTTAGTCTTAACCTCGCGGCTCAGGAGGCTTTAACTTATCTGACAGCAGCCGGCAGTCTGATCGTAAATCACAGTGACACATGTCATGCCGGGGAGATTGACAGGGACCCAAACGAAAATTAAAGACGAATGCCCAAAAAAATCACTCTGGATGTCAGAGCCTTTGACTTTATGAGGCAAAGTGAGTGCGACAGGGAGTGACATCAGTAAGAGGCGAGTATCCATGTGGAAACGTTTGGATGGTATGGAAAGTATACGCCCTGCATACTAAGCTCGGGTAGAAACTGTGCATTCCTGAGGGCTCATAGAATCACACACGTATCATATGAGTCATATCAGGAGCGTGAATAAAATCAACACAATACCTTTACACATGTACACACCCGTGCAGACACACAGACATGTGGTCTGAATTGGTCAGGTAACGGTGCCAAGCGATGCTGTCAACAGCAAGACTGAACTGCAAGTGTGTGAGAAGTAAAATAACAGGCTCTCTCTCTCTGACACATACACACACACACGCACACACACACACACACACACACAAACTCCATCTCCCTGAGGGGTAGTGATCTGTGACTCCTCAATGTTCTGTGCACATCTGAGATGACAGCACACACACAACACGGCCAGTGCCTGAGTCTGGGTTCCACATTATCACCCACAGCAGCACTGTAACAGCAAACAAGATACAAGCTGACTGCGTACAGACAGGGAAGTAGGCCAGGGCTTATACTGTACCCTACAGTATTGTGCTCAAGACTGGGCCGAAAAAACACTCATTGACTCCATCTGAATGGGCCTGGTATGCCAAGCAGGCTAAAATAATTGCTAAGAATTTCAGCAACTATTGTTTGATCCCATTCGACCCAGTACTCTTGTCAGTATGCTGGAAGTGAATTGTCTGAAGCGAGTAAGGGGAGAATCGGAGAGAAGAAAAATGTTCTGTAGTGTTACCCTACATTCATTTAAAAAAAATATGAAATAAATAAATAAACTTCAATCCGTAGCTTTCAATCCTAAAGAGAAATAGAAATTAGATTCATGACAGAAATCAGTATAACATATAGAATTTGGCATTGAGATCAATTTTTCATGAATCACAACTGGCTTGTGTTTGGTAGCAAGCATACATCTGTGTCTTTTCAAAATAAGACCCCAGGACACAATTAAAGACTAACTTTGATGCTGAAGGCTGCAGGAAGGGTGAATTATGGAAGCTATAGGGAGAAGTAATTCTCCACAGATATGATCAAGTGTTTCATGAAACATGTTTCATGCATCATTCCAGTCGGTGGCCCAGATGTAAATGTATGTTTATAATTTAAAAACTTGAGAGAATGTTTGTTTTTTTCCCCCATTATCTGCAAAAGGAAGGAGCGGGCCAGATTCAATTTGAGGCGAGGTAGTGGATCATGGAGGCATTTCTCCATTCTGGAACAAATTTGATATCTGTCTGGAAGTCAAGACGCAGAACGGCGGCGTTGTCAGAAAAAGTAACATGTTGCTTTATTTGCCGTTCCAACTCCAATTTCATATCATTCCTCAAACCTTTCTTGATCGTATCACTTCGGGTGACTTTTTTCTTCTCATCTCTTCGATCTCTTACCTCCTCGTCTCCATTCACCTACTAATATTTACGGCTCTATTGAGTTGCATCTAGTGAAAGTCAGACCAGTTAGGCTCTACTAGGGGTCGTGCAGTTGAACAAACACTGTAACTGTTACCTTGGGCTTCTCGTCAAAGGATAGAGAAACATAAATCTTGAAACCCGGCGCTATTCTTTTAAAGGAACCCGCTTTTGGCACGTCAATAGCCATTTTGAAGCCTCCACGATGCCGGGTGTTGATATTATTTCGCTTTTTTCCCCGTGTGTTATCATTGTTTCTCCGAGCCAAACAGTTTGTAGTTGAAATTGAACGGTATCGACGGGGGGTCTGTTTCATCTTGACCGTCAATAACGGAATCGTGTTATTCGATGTCCAGCTTGCGCGCCGGTAATAATGGCTGCCGATGCATACGGCGGCTGCAATAAAGGCGCTATTGAATTTCCCCCACGAGTCTTTCAAATTGAATTTCTTTCATATGCGGAAGTTTGGAGAATGAAATAAAATCAGCTTTTTTTTTTTTTTGTTCTTTGTTCCTCTCGCTGACCCCGGCTGTACCTTTTCACTTTTTTCCACCGTCACAAAATGCCTCTTCCGTCGCTAGTCTCGGGAAGCAGTGCGGCTTTGACCAAAAAAAGAATTTAAAAAATGTAAAAAATGTACCTTTGACTCACAGATTTGAAGAACGCGAGTCACTTCCTGTGCGTCATTTTTTTAATTCCACACTTCTGACGGCCTAATTACCAAGAAGAGAAAGAAACAGAGCCCACTTCTGCTCCCATTGTTCCGTAATTTCATTGATATTTCTCCTCAGACCTTTTCAGCTTTTCCCCATAGTGTACAAATTACCTCCTGCTGCAGACCTGTGCTCTCTTGCGTGACCTCCTATAAATACTCCATAGCAAGCAGAGAACATATTAAACAGATTGCTCCTAATTTGCTGTTTCATACAGAAGGGACGTGTGCAGCGATTTTTCTACATTTCGGAGAAGATCTTTTTTTGTTTTTTGTTTTTTTTACCTGCCTATTGACGTTTTCTCTGGCAAGAACCGGGAAAGAAATAGACGGTGGGAGGAAAGCTAGAATGAAGCATCAGGTTGGCAGGACGCCCTGGAAACAGCGAGAGGGGAAACAAGAGAGAGAAAGAGTGAGAAGACAGGAAGACGAGTAGGGGGGAAAAAAAAGCGATAGAGATGAAGATATCGTCCCCAGAAATGCAAAATGAAAGAATAGCAGCGAGAGAGAGCGAGGGATCGAGAGAGAGAGGCAGGAAGAAAGAGAGAATGAGTAAGAGGTGTTTAGCTGCGGGAGTTTGTGTAGGAGTGATGGGAGGCCCCGCGGGGCCCGGTGGTAATCTGCAGGTTTGCATGCCAGCTCTCCAGGACCTCACAGGTGTGCTGCACCACAACTCAGTTGTTTTTTTTGTGCGTGCGCGCACACACACACACACGCGCACACACACACACACACACACACACACACACACACACACAACACACACACACACACACACACACACAGTAGAAACACATGGGCATAAAGTATACAAGCGGAGTGTGAACCTGCGGTCAGCTTGTCATCTTGTCATCTCAAAATTTAGCCTGTTCAATAAAGACAAGAGAGAATAACAAAAACAAAACATTTCTCTCCCTTTGAACCCGTTGCTTCCATCCTCATTTCGCCCCTCGTCTCTGCCGACTGGCGATATTAATAAAATATCTTTGAGGAATAAAAGTCATGGAGTGGTGCGGTAAGCAGCGGTCTGTAAACCGTTTCCCATTAAGATAAAGAATACATAAAGGAGGCGTGCAGCAAAATGTCCCTGGCTATCTGTCTCTCTGCAGTTCAGACCATTATATCAGATGCTGCCGCGCCTACTGCCTGTCTGTCTGCGCTTTTGTTTACCCCCATAGTCACACACACACTTGCAATGTCTGAAAAGCTTATATGAAAAAGAGAAACATTTTTAAATAGAATCGTACAGTGTGATGGGACTCCCTGTCTCTCTCTCTCTCTGTCTCGCTGGGAGAGAGAAATGAAAAACAATGAGATTTAATCACCCCATTCTCCTTTTGCAAACAATTAGATTACGGTTTTTGTTTTCTTTCAATTTGATAAAGGAATCTGACACCATTCTTCCCCGCAATCCGCAGTCATACATTATGGAGACGGCGGAGCGTGCTTTTGTTAATAGGAATTGACAGGAGCTACTGCGAAAAATAACAAGCGCAGACTTCTCCAGAGTCTCAGGCCCCACCCGAAACACACACACATACACACACACACACACACACACACACACACACACACACACACACACACACACACACACCGTCAATGCACAACAGCAGTGGGACATCCACAAGACGTCCTCATCAATTATGAAGGAGCTCTGAGTACCATCCATTACACCCAATCAGCTGGAGAAATCACTGTTTTACCACCATTAGCATTCCTCTGTTCATTAGGAATCTGCATGCACACACACACACACACACATGCACACGCACGCAAAATCCGTGCACGGACGCAGACAATGCAACCCGATAAGCCAGGATGAATATGGAGGAACTAAATAGTTCCCAGAATGCAAAAGAAACCAGTTCCAGTCCCTAGTTTATTCATGACCTGAATAGCATGTCTGCACAAACAAGCCCCGACTAATGTTAATTAAGCAGAAAAGAGCCTCGTTAGAGAGTGAGAAAAAGAAAATGGATTAATCCAAGGACGGCTGGAAGGAAACGTTCGATCGGAAGTTGGAAGTTTTAAGAAAAACATCGGCTAACTTTCATGCCTCAAAGAGAAAGAGAAAGTTTCAGACGATCGGGGGGGAGGATTAACATTCAATAAAAGCCGCTCTCGTGCACAGATGAGCAGCGGCAGGTGTTTACTCGGGTCCCACAGCGGACATGAAATGGCAAAAGGAAAGGTTCACTTGGAAGTCTGAGAGCACGGGCAAGGCGTCTCTCTTCGCACTCTCGCCACTTCCAATGACAGTCCGTCCTCCGAAATCGAATCCTCTCCTCTTCCGAAAAAGCATCATCATCAGGCAATTGCTCCTAATTCGGTTTCTAAAAATGGCAGACTTTAGAAATGAGATTTGAGCCGAAGGTACACCAGTGGGAGCCCACGTCCAACATCTCGGAGAGGGGGAGGGGGGGGGGACGGGGCGCGGAGGGAGTTTTTTTTGGACAACGTTTTGTATAATGATATCTTCCTCTCAGCGAGCGCCAGATGGAGAGGAAGAGAGATGTGAGGAAGTCTTATTATTTTTCTTTTTTTTCCTTTCTCCTTTGCATAGGACATGAGACGAGAAGATGGGGGGCATTTTGGAAGCGAGTACGAGACGCAGACTTTCATAGGCATCTATTGTTTATCACGCTGTGCTTGGAGCGGGAACGCCGGTTTGTCCTACAGGTACGACATCGCCGAGCTTTCTGATGGCATCTTCAGACGCTGCTGCTGCTGCTGCCGTATTGAACCAAACCGATAGCTAATCGAGGCAAATCAAATATTTATCGGGGGGGGGCGCATTTCGCCGGGGGGGCCATGGACCGACTCCAGACTCCAGCAACGGGGGACACATCAAAGTCAAGGAGTCTCGTCACCGTAGGAGAAGAGTTATTTCGGTGAATGACGGCGATTCGACTGATTAGATTGATTGCACGTGAAAAAAAAAAAAAATCATTTAGCTCCATTTTTTTTGTTCCTTTCAAATCCGAGAAGCTATTTTTACCTTTTTTTTTAGCATCCGTTCTCATCGCCTAGCAACGATGAAAATAACATTGTGTTGTTCTGTAGGTATAGTCTCTTGAGCTGGGAGAGCTGATGGTGCTGAGGAGACGGGGTCTGACAGCTTTTCTCGCCAGATCTAGACCCGTGAAAAACGTCTTTCCCCCCCCCCCCGCTAAAAGCCTCAGTGGTGGGAAAACAAAAAGACAGTCGCCGCCAATGAGTAACTCTATCATCACCCGCTTTTCTTTTCATCTGTCCCATCTGCCTCTTTCCCCCCGCCCCCGTCTATCTCTCTACTGGCGGACTCGCCCCTCACCCTCAGTCCACCTCTATCTCTTTTATATCCTCTAGGGGGAAATCAACCACACACACACACAAACACAAACACACACACACACACACATACACACACACATACAAACACACACACACACACACACACACACACACACACACACCCTTCTGCTCCACCATGGAGGCTGCAGAAAATCTTCTATCAGTGCGGCTTTGTCTTTCAGGTGGTAATTAGCAGCCATTGTTGTTGTTCTGCTAATCAGAAATCTCACACACCAATGAGGGTCATTATCTCACCATCAGATAAAAGACCAGTCTGGCTCAGGGTGTGTGTGTGTGTGTGTGTGTGTGTGTGTGTGTGTTATGTGATATGTATTGTGATAAGAGTCCACAGGCTTATCGAATAAAATGGCAAAGATTGGATCTTTTTCAATCATTTGCGTGTGATAGGACTAAATATGAATTATGAGATGGGAATATGTGATTCCAATGTTTCATCCTCTGGCTAATTATGAAATGTTACAAATTTGATGCAAAGACTCAGCTGTGGCCGTCGGACGTGCAGAGGCATTATCTTGAAATTGCTTTGCGGCGAGCTACGGCATGAACAGAAAGACAGTATACTTAAAAAAAACAAAACCGAACGCACACACAGAAGTGGGAAAAAATAATGTCAAACTAATCCAAGAGTGTGTAAACTGAAAAGATGAACAGGCGCACGCTGATGAAATGCCATTGGGGATCATTTGGACGGTGAGATTTGGCGCGGTCCCCCTGCAGTGGCTCTTCAGCAGCATTACCAGGTCTTTGTTGGTGGGGGGGAAAAAATATTCATCATTGTTGGAAGCGCTTTTGTTGAACTCCCCCCTGTTTAGGAGACAATATCCAATTTACAACAGTGAGCAGAAATTTAGCACAACAAAAGTCGTCTATTCCTGCGGTCGGGGCTCGTCCTTGATTGAGATTCACGTCGTCGTGGCGACATAAAATAGAGAATAGCGCTTGTCCCAACGCTTTGCAAACACACCTGCACGTGCACTTGTACGTAGTGGATGGGACAAACTCAAACTACGGCTATTCTATTGATTACAACGAATCGGAAAAGTTAAGAGAGAATCGTAACCAATCAAACGTTGCATCTGTGCGTCTGACAAACAAAGTAATTCATTGAAACGACTGGAAGGTACAAATGAACGCTCTGCTGTGGTGACTACTTCCTTCCTGCAGGCAAAAACCAGCTTCATTTCTTCTTGAACGAGCCAAACCATCAAGGCTGCCGCTACCCGATTGACTCGCTAATACCATCAATTTAGCTTCATGCAATAATGATGAGATATCGGAGCGCTGCGACTGGTGGCTTTGGCTCGTGTGTGTGTGTGTGTGTGTGTGTGTATAGACTCAGTCGTCAACGATGCCCAAACAACCAAACCAAGGACTTCAAAGCTGCTCCATAGAAACTCTATGCATCTTTAACAAGCACACGTCCTTTCCAATTTGCCACTTTTCCATTGATAACGCAATTTAGGCCAAACAATCCTGAGATGAAGGTTACCGCGGATGGACTGGCATGCTGGATTAGAGCCGGGGATAAATAAATAATGGGTTTCAGAATGGGCTAACAAATGATGCTAGTCTCTACAGTGCAAATCAATGGCGTCCCGATCTGTGTGTGTGTGTGTGTGTGTGTGTGTGTGTGTGTGTGTGTGTCCTTGGGATGCGGCGGCGTGATGCTTGCGCCATGAAACGCTGACCGTCTTGATCCCGGTGTGTGTGCTCGCGCCGGGCCACTCCGGGGAAGTCGGGTCCGGCCTGTTTTAATAGGGTGGTAAAGGTCCCGCACATGAACAGAGAGCCAATAAGGGGGGGGGGGGGGGGGGGCTGGACACGGGGGAAGGGGGGAGGGGGGCGGGGGGCGGGGTCAGGAGATCAACCGAGCATATTCTCACTTTGTCACTTACGCTCTCTCTCTCTCTCGCTAAACTGCCTCACGCGTTGCAATCTTGCTCTATCGCTTATTCACATTTCTCTCATTCCCCCGTTCATTTCCTGCTCCCTCGTTCTGCCCCGTCCTCCCCCCCCCCCCTCCCGCCCCTTTGCTCTGCTTCCTCTCTCACTGCCGAAAATAGGCAGCACACCGCTGGACGACGAGTACGCGGAGGTCGCCTCGGTCTCGCTTCTCATTCCACCTCTGGAGTGGATTACTAAATGGAAATGACCGCAGGGTTCGCGGGTCCACCCTGATCAGCTCACCAGCTCCCTCCCTCTCTCTCTCTCTCTCTCTCTCCCTCTCTCTCTCTCTCTCTCTCTCTCAAGGTGCTGAACCCTCACCAAGCCCCGGAGACCCTCATACAGCCTCGCCTGCCTCTGGTTGTTTGAATCCACCAGCCTTTGCTATCAATAGTAGGAATCATTCTCTTCTTTCTGCGCCGCCACGCTCGCGGAGACAACACTGCTATACTATACTGGGGGGGGGGGGGGGGGGGATTATTAAACTGTAGGATTTCATTTTCATCTTCACAATTTATATAATTTTCTTCTGCTGAGCGGGGCAGCCCTTTGAAAACGTAGATGCGAGCTGTGTAAGCTATAAGAACGACATGGCCAATGATTTGTTTTTCCAATTTAATTTCCTGACCACAGGCAGGGATTCTGTGGGAAAAGCTGTGTGTGTGTGTGTGTATATGTGTGCTGTGTGTGTGCGCAGCCTCATAGCCAACGCAGCCAACTGCACGCCGTGCCCACAGTCAACGCGAAACGCTCTGGAAATGGGAATGCGCTTTTCTGTTAACGTGTAATACAGCGAGGTTATCGGCCCCAGACAAATATTGTGTTATCACCGGGGTCACCTCCTCCATCTGGCAACTTTCCTTATACTCCCAATAATGGAGAATACAACCCACAGCCTTGTTCTCTCACCGTATTTAATTGGAATGTTTTACATCGTCTTCTTTATTAGCATTGCGGTGGCTCGCCCCCCCACCCCCCTCCCCCACCTCCTCCTCCTCCCTCAACCAGGGGGGGAGAAACTGATTGAGGTTTTAAAGACTCAATCCCAGTTGAATTGCGATTGCAGAGGCTTTTAATTAGATAAAGCTTGGCTGGTTTGAACATATACTTTACAGCCGTGTCAGGCTAAAAGGGGTCCGCGTGTCGTAAATATCACCCCGAGACATTAATAGAATTGAGATTACGGGGCAGAATGTGTGGATCAGCGCAAAAAAAAAAAGGAAAAGAAAAAAGCGAGCAGCGGGATGGCGTCACGCGGTGAGCTATTTATAGCCGCTAAAATGGACGGCTCCATTAATATAAGGCTTACCCTTTCTGGGAGTGTAAATCACGAGGGTGGGGGGGGGGGGGTTTGGACATGCATGTTATTCAGCTGCAGTGTGTCAGCGCTAACGGTTAGCATGTCTCTGATTCACACAGGAAAGAAGATTGCTTCGTTTTTTTTGGTTTGTTTTCTGTTCGATCCTTGTGGATTTCCGGCGTCTTCTTAGCGTAACGATCTTTGCTAAGTCTTAAAGGTGGAGCATATGGCTGCAAAGGGGTGTGAAGCAGCATGAGGACCGGGGCTGCCGTATTTGCCGCGGACTGGAGTACGGACATCCCGATGTTGAGACCCGTCACTCACACACACGGCCCTCTTTTCATTTCCAACCTTTGATGTTTCTATTACACACAGAGCGAGCAAACAAACACCATGTAGAGAGAAGAGAGAGAAGAGAGAGAGAGGGATCAGATCACAGCCTTGGCGGACACTTCCAAGGAGCCTAGGGCTGATCAATAATCTCCACATTTCAAAATCACGTCGGATTAAGTCCCAATATCCCTCGTTTCTAAAACCACAGGCTCCACATTTGATTGAAAACCATCTCACGTCGAGTCGTGTCTATTCTTCTGAAATAAGTGTCATCCCTCTCTTCTCCAGCATAACAACTCACTCCTCTCTCTCTCTCTCTCTCTGTCTGTCTGAAAATTGCACACAGCGCACGTACAATGCACATATCTGCACACACATGCACCGTGCATGACTCAAAGCACATCCATCCAATGCGGGGCGACCTCACCGGAGTGACACGGTCAATGTCGGCGCTCATAATAATGTCCTTAATCACCTCACTCACCGAGCTCCCCACAAACCATATGGTGACCTTCATACACTTAAGGCCTCGGAGGGATAGCGGAAAAAATGCTGGGTTGTTCACACACACACACAGCCATTCAGTGAGGAGTAAAACACACACACACACACACACACACATGTAGGTGACAGACCGAGTGAAGACGCCCAGATCCCCGGAGCAACCGGATCTAACGGTGGCACGGTGCCAGGGCAGGTGACTTCAAGGAGCGTCGGAGTGGCTTCTTGAGTTCAACGTGCAGCGTTTTCTACTGTCAAGTACATACTGGTAGGATTTTTTTTTTTTTTTTTAAAGAAAATAGGCATTTAATGATGAACAAACAAGACACACATATATTTTCACACATGGGAACCAAGTATTTGTACATCTGCGGCACGTGGGAGCCTATAGAATAACAAAATAAAAGCCTCAAATGAAACAGGTTTAGGCCAATTAAATGAAAATATATACATACTCTAGTAATGAAATGAACACGGCAGACTAATATAGGCTGGAGAAACACACACATATTTGCAGAGTGCGAACAAAGACGTGCTCAGACCATGCATGCATAAATGTGGTGGCGCCATGATTGGAATATAAGGACATGAAACAGACGACAAGCAGCCAGCGCACGAGGCATAATGAAAATAAAATGTTAAAATGAATTTTTCATGGCGGGACCCTCTGTGACAATTGCCTACGCGTGCATTTTCCGACTGCTATACATTATTCACTAAGAGCGAATTACTTGAAGGCTGTGAGTTTATTCTTACATCTCACCAGAGTAAAAGCAGCAGCTGATGAGCTCTATGAATAAAATAATGATCTAGTTACATGTAAGTTGCAGGTGGTTGATGGGGGAAAAGTCTTTTAAATGGGTTTCATGTCCAAATCCCCCAATGGGGATTCATTTGTTGGACGCTACCTCTTGAATCTTGCAAGAAATCATATAAAACAACACAGTAAGCAGAAGTGGAATATACAATCCCTATTTACAACATGATGAAATAAGCTTAAAACAAAGAGTAGATGCATAATGAGCTCTCAACAATAAAAATTTTTAAAAAGAAATGATGATGAGTAATAAACCTGGAAGCAATAGTTTTTCCCTGGAACGTAATAATCTTTATTAAAAGAAAACACTTTTTAGTTTGCCCCATTTTGTGCCATCCTACCTCAGCTTTCCTCTCACTTGCTGATTTAAAAAGGTGTTTTGTGTCTCAGACTCGTATTTCACAGACAAGCACAAAGAATCTGCTTTGGTTTCTGATGTTCTTTCTATTATTTTAATTATTTTGTTTCATGCTTGTGTTTGATTTTACCCAACCTGTAGTTGTCCGAGAGGATTTATTGAAGTGAAATTGCTTGGTTAAAAATCTGACATCTGAAAAAATCTCTCTCTCTCTCACACACACACACACACACACACACCAAGTCCTTACTGACACCTCCACCATCTCCTTTGTCCGTGTCCCTCTGACCTAACACTCAAAAACACTCGGCTCTCACCATCTCCAAAATCCATCCCCCGTCTCAACCGTGGGAAAAGGCAATTTTTTTAACCACATCTCTCAAGAGACGGGACAGAAAAGTTACATCTCGCCAGTGACTTTGTAAGTTAGGAAATCAATCTTGATGTTGTTTGTCTTTCCTAATTGGCTTGAACCTTTGACAGAACGGTGTATTCCTCTTCAGTTTCATCAGCTGGTATATCAATGTCTTCAGAGCTGGAGTAAAATCAATAACGGGACCCCGCTACGAGTGTGTTTGACCAGATAAGTGTTAAACTGAGGGCCATCAAACACTTTTAATTAAAACACTTTGGGAAAGAACATTTTCAATCAAATTTTTCTTTTTTGCAAAGTTCATAATCTCTCCAGGAACATTATCTTGAGAGCAGGAAAAAAAAACATAATTATGTTTCTGTTCAGAATGGAACCGATCCAATATCATTTTGTTTCCAAACCCTGCCTGCTTCAGATTGACAAGGAAATCTGTGGCGCCGCGTATTTGATGGCGTTTCAGCTTATTGGTATCTCATGAGCGGCAGATATTCTGTGAGTTTACAGTTACACATGTAATAACAGGCTGTTTATGTTGAACCGCAGTATAAGTGGGTCTGGCGTACCAAAAAAAAAATAAGTGTAGAGTGAAGAAAGATTGGTATTTTCCTCTTAACGGATCTGTTAGCGATATTTTCCTCTGAACATCTGTTAAGAGGGAAATACACGCTATCGTTTTTTTGTTTTTTTTTGCATGAGCACATTTACCATAATTCACCTTTGATGGTAACAAAACACAGGTGCCTTTTCAGAGGGAGCTGCGAACACAAAGCGAGGAGCAGGAGCAATTTGGAGTATTTCTGGAAACTTCTGAGGTCTGACAGAAGAATATATTTCTGTAACGTTCCGGGGTTTTGAAAGAAGCGGCGTATAAATCACTGTTAGTAGTGCTTGGGTCAGCGCCGTGTCCAGCTGAGGTCTGCGTGACCTCCAACATATCCTGCACCTGTTCTCCGTGTACCCTTGTGCATCGGCATCCCTTTATATATCCGAGTCCAAAAGCAGTCTTCGGGGGGGTGTTATCCTCCCCCCCCTCCCCGCAGAAACAGCTCATTCTGCCTCGGTCTGCATCGCCTCGTTCTTCCTCTCTCGCTCTCCTGACATCTTCCCATTACTCGACCCCATAATTTTTTCCTTATCGCTCTGACTGTCCGTTTCCGCGGGTGCCTTTCTTTCACTCCGCGTCTCTTTCTTTCAGTCGTTGTCCTTGGCGCTGCGACCGGTCCTGCTCAGCACTAAATTGAGTTCATTCAGCAGGTTAGAGGGCATCATGCCCTCCCCGCCCAACACGGATTTCCTGCTGGGGCTCTTGGTGGCACTCCGAGGGGGAACGGGCAAAGCCGCCGGCTCTGGCTGCCTGGACGAGGACGGGAAGTGATGGGGCTGGCAAACCCCCACGGAGGCTTTCCTGTGCACGGCCTCCGGGGCGCCGAGGCGGTCGTTGTGCTTCAGACAGTTGGCCACCGCGACGGTCTTGAGGTGGAAACCGGCATCCTTGACGGTCCTCGGGTTGCCATCGGTAAGAGAAGTCTTACTGCCCCTCCGCTGTGGGACAAACATGGCAGATGGACGTTGCAGCTTTTCAACCAGAATACAAACTCTTAACTACATTTTTCATGAAAATAAAAGTATTGTTCATGCAGTTCAAAATGACATATTAAATTAAGTAATTGATGTGTAAACAAAAACTTATGCTTTTACTTTAATAGCTTACATTCCCTTCCACATGTTTCCAACCATAAACCATAAGAGTAACTCAACAACTTCTTTAAACACCGCAATTTAAAATGATGACATTGTAAAGCTAAATATATTGATAAATCAACTAAATATCAGAAATATTGCAAAAAAATAATACTTAATTTGATTTCTAAGGCGTTCGATTCCCTCACCTGGTTCATGGTATTGTGGTTGGTGTGCTGTGGAGTCCTTTGGTCTTCCGTTGCAGCACCCCCTCTGGATGCTTTGTGAACTGCAGTTTCTCTAAAGCCGAGACTCATAGAGCAGAAGTCCGAACCATACTGAGGACAGAAATGAGCAGTATGGTAGAGCAAATACATGTGTGATGTTTGTGATTTCAAGGTGATGACATTAGTGTGATGTTCACTTCTGACTTTTAAGATTCTGCGTTTTTTTTTATTGTCTCATGTGGAACTTGTGCCTTTCCAGATTTTAATTCCCAGTTTTCCCCGAGTCGTGTTTTACCTTTGTCATCACTTACTATAACACATCCCTTTGTGAAGTAGAACCAAAAATACCCCTCTAGCATCTGTCGCTTTCATCTCAGCGGATGCGGGGAGGTGCAAATTGCTGTCATCGGACAAGCAACTACAAGCAACTAGTCTTTGAAAACGAGTCACACGTCGACAACCTTCTTTTCTGACACCGGCCTGACCACGCTCCGATCTCTGGCTAAACTTTCCCTTTAACAATGTGTTCGTCTTTGTGCTCGTGACCCTCAGACCTGGGAACTGTCCTCCTTTAACAAATCCTTATTTCATCAGCTGCAGGACCTGTCCTTGGACCTTTAACACCCTCCCCCCCCCCCAACCCTCCAATGCTCCCCACCACCACCGGCACCCATTCCAACTTGCTCTAAAGAAAAGAAAAAAAAAGTCCTCTATCGCCAGTTGCTATGGAAACTCAGCCTGAGCACAATGCTCGCTAACAGGTAAGAGAAAGGAAATCAAGAACGTTGAAGTGCTCTCTGTCGGCTATCTCTCTTTCTTCCTCATCTCATCAACACACCATCTTCTCTCTGCCCTTCCCACAAGTCCCGTGTCCTTCCCACAAGCCCCTGTGTTGGAAGCTGACAATCCCGATACTTAGCGGCTTTGGGGGGGGGGAGGGTGGAAGCCTAATATTTTTAGCCGGCTATAGTCCGCTATAGATTTAGTCGTTGCAGAGCTAAGAGCTTCTCCAAAAAGGGCAGAAAAAAGTCACTGAGCTCGCTGAAATAAACACCTTGAAACACTTACAGAAAAGCACACAAACATTGGCTGCAGCTTTAGATCAATCTTCCTCTGAAAGTATCGTCCTCTTTTTTTTTTTTTTTTTTTTTTACTTGCTAACCCAAACTAATGCACTAAAAGGCTTTTACAGTGAAGCACCTGTGATAAACAACACTGTGCAGGGAGATGAGTTCCCATAAAGGAAGTCGAGCCGAAGGGGCTAATGCAAATGAAATGTGCTGAGCATACAGATACAGGCACCGG
Source organism: Hoplostethus mediterraneus (assembly GCA_034670385.1). Lineage (NCBI taxonomy): Eukaryota > Metazoa > Chordata > Actinopteri > Trachichthyiformes > Trachichthyidae > Hoplostethus > Hoplostethus mediterraneus. The sequence goes on from JAXDDW010000165.1 coordinate 523,106, forward strand.
CTACGCCTACGTTCCTGTGAAATCTTGATCTTGGCTTAGTTAAGGAGGGGGGGGGGGCTACAGTACAATCTCCGGCGGTGCCACAGCAGTTTAGGGTGATTGTGATATTCAATTTACAGCCATTTACTGAAAAACAAGAAGAGAATATGAATCCGCGCGGAAACAGGCATGTGACGACGCGTTGAGGAACAAGACGCCATTTCATCGGGAAGACGGCGAAGAGAGCGCACGTGAGAGAGAAACACATCTGTAGCTTTCCTCCCTCGCTGTGTTTGCTTTGCCGTGCATTATTTATGTCGTATGTGCTGTGTCAGCGACTGACAGCAACAACATTTAGCTGTATCCGGGGGGGCTAAGTAGCGCAACGTGATTGTTCCAGTCGCCTTGACCTTATTCTCACAGCTTTTCCACATAAAGTGATTTATGTTATTGCTGAGTGACCTCGAAAACTTTACAGTACTTTCAACCCTGTTTATGTATTTCATTTGCCCCGCGCGGTGCAATGCAAACGGATTGGGGGGGGGGAAAATATGATTTATCATATCTCCCTTGTTTCCGAGATACGGCTTGTAAAAGATGATTCATTCAGGCGGTAATCTAGTGTGTTTTTCATCCACATAAGGAAGCTAAGGACGCATCCGCAATGTGCATCATTGTTGCATCCACTGATATTTCTGGTTTGTAGGACTATAATAAAAGGGTAGGAGAAAGGAGACGCGTACTTCAATTCCAATCCCAACCTCGCCGCACATTTGACTGCCTCCTCTATATCCACTCGATTACCTTGATAAGCTCGGTAACCGTTTCATGGATCCGCATACTCGTCGAAGCGTCTTCCTCATTCTTATTCCCAGCAGCCGCGATGTACCGTGTCTCATCGAAAGCCCACTCACCTTCATTGTGATGATGTCAGTCACCCAGTTGGCCTGAGCTTCCTTCTCCTCACAACAGAAATGCCTGGGGAAGGAAAAAATAAAAAGCGTGGATCCAGCCCCCGTCAATCACTTCCCTTTTTGTTTTTTTGCCATTCGTATTATTTTCACTCAAATTTAACCAGGTGACCGTTTTGGCTTTTGTGAGTCAGTGGAACGGCTGCAGCTCACATGCACTGATGATTGTAATTGGACTTGACAATATGTGGGCCGGACGCCATTAGCCTGTGATTCCACGTATCTGCGTGAGTAAAGCGTCTCGTCGTTGCAACTGCGATTGGTCGGAAAGGATCTGGCATCAGGCGCACCGATGATTGCTGCCTGTTCAGTTCTGTGCCTATTTTTGAGTTGTTTGTTTGTCTGCTTATCATTATGTGGCCGTGTGCCGTATGTAGCAGAGCTGTTTCCCCCCCCCCCCCATCCATTCCATCATACTGTACCGGCAGCAATTTCCACCAGCGCTGGTCAGGTGGCAGCAAAAACTCTCTTGACAGTGAATTTTGAAAAGCAGGCCCAAAGATATAATTCAAAAAAGTCACATGGTTGTGAAAAACACACGCATCGTCCTCTTAATGCTGCGTTTGAAAGGTTTTCGTTCTTACCTGCAGTGGAAAATACAGCAAAATGCAATTCAAAAAGATCTAATTTGAGCAACTTTAAAAAATATTAGGTTAATTAGGTTTCCTGTCATGCCAGCAATTGTCTAAGAGTAGGTGTCAATTTGTTTCAAAAGGAGTTGGGTATCTCTTTGGTGACAGGAGACCGTGGGTGGCAACAAGATTCACTGTCAACTAATAGCAGAGATGAACCAAAACAAAGAAAAACAATGGATATTATTTTACTTCCTAACAGTCACCGAGAGAGAAGCCTCTCCAATATCACTCATAGATTTTAATGGCGCTGCGGCTCCCATTACTAGCCCACTTAAATCATTACAGCGTACTTTAACTTCAACTTTTAACTCTCCACCCTCTCGTTTCTTTCTGCCGTACAGATATTTTAAGTGGACGGGGTGAAAGGCGCACTAATCAATTGTTGAATTGGAGACGCTTTGAAAAACACTCACCATTGTTGTTTGTCGGTGTACACGGTGAAGCCCCAACTGTTAAAACAAGAAGGACAAAAAGGTCAATAGATCTTTTTTTGTTTCGGCAAACCTGGCGACCCCGGCCGTGCCTGTGAAAATGTCTCGCACGCCCCAACTTTATTTGAGCACGGGGCGCGTTGCGAAACGTTGCGTAAGAACCCGTGCAACTCGACTTAAAAGTACACAACTTTGCAAACAATGAAAGTAAAAATCGAGAGAGGAGAAAAAGTTGTGTGAAAAAGATAGCGGCGGGTCAACGCCTTTGTCGTCAAAAAGCACACCGCCGTCCAAACAGTGGAATGTATTAAGTGAATCGGTTGCATTTTCCAGCCCACATGTTTATGCACACACACACACCTCAATATGCTCCGAGTCAAGGTGTACAATACGCCGGGTACATGCTGTTCAACCAAAGCCTTAAAGCACACTTTGTTTTGAGCAAGAAAGTCGCTAAAACGCAGTCTGGCAGGGTGTTGACAATGTTTATATTTGCACAATTAAAAAAAGAGCCGACCACACGCGTTGCAAAGGAACTGACTGTGTGCAGCGTTGAGTTGTGTGTGTGTGTGTGTGTGTGTGTGTGTGCATACAGGCGCGTGTGTGTACACGTGTGATCCTGCGCACATGCAGCATCGGGTGAAAAGACCACCTTCCTGGGGAATACACACCTTCCCTGAAAACACTGCTCCAGCTGTGGATGAACAGGAGCAGAGAAGTGTGTGTGGGGGGGGGGGAGAGAACAAAGAGAGAGAGAGAGAGAGAGAGAGAGAGAGAGAGAGAGAGCCCCGCAGTCCTGGCGCTCCACTCCTGCGATCCAACCCCGCAGTAGGGCCGCTCGCAGACAAGACCTCTTCCTAATGAGGTACCTGTGCATCGCCTCTTCCTCACCCTCTCGCTATGACTCTCCTCAGCACTCCCCCCCCCCGCCGCCCCCCTCCCCCTCTCTTCCTCTGTACGAGCGCCATCCCTTCTCCCGCAGCCCACTCAACAGTCTATCTATGATACCACACTATCACACTCTCTCCCCCTCTTCATCTCCCACTTCTTCCAGTTTTTCTTTTTCCCTGAAGGACTCGGGTAATGCGGCCAATCTGTTGCCGGGGCCTCATTTTTCACGCTTCGCCTCCCCCACCCCCCACCCCCCCACACCCCCACCCCCAGACTCTAATTCTGACAAGGGGGAAAATTATGAGGAATGATAATTGGGGGAATGTGAACTGCCGGGGTTTGGCTTCTCGAAAAATTTCCCCTTCCCCTTTTGTTTGACCAACAAGAAATTCTGTGGGTTTGGCGCGAGTCATAAATTATAGTAATCCAAGATCATTAATATAAAATGAAATTTCCTCTCGGCAGCAGCGGCGGGGCTTGATACTCTGTATTGGTTAAAGTGCAATTACATTTAATCAATTTCATTACAGTGAAAAATAAGAGGGGGGGGGAGGGGGGTCAAGAGTGGCTTGGGTTGGACTCCGGTGTCATGAAACTTCGAGGGAAGAGAAAGGGCGATATATCTCAAATAGCACGCGCAGGCATACACACACTCGACGTAATAACACTCGTTAATTCATCTGAATTCAGAGGACGGGTGAGTGAGTGAGTGCGGTTTACCTGGTTGGAGGTTTGAGCTTTTTCTTCACGCCCAGGTAACACTTCACAGACTTGAGCGGGACTTCTTTCTCTGCTTTGGCGCTCTGCAAAAACAACAGCGGGATCATTTTTAAAAATAGCGATTAAAAAAAATAAATAACAATTATATTATATTTGTGCCATTCAGAACGCGGTGGGACACAATTTGTTTCAAATGTTGAGCCAAAAATATAAAAATAAATAAATAAATAAAGCTTGTCCCTGACACCTACGCACCACAAGCCACACCCATGCGACCTTTCATCCAGCATCATCGAGGCTAGGATATCAATTAAATGTCAGCAACACTGCTAATTTCCACTTTCTCCGCGTAGCAATTAGCCACATTCATGAGCAACCTGATATTATAGTAATTAAAGCAAAGAGAAGCTTTCATTCAAAGCACCCCCCCCCCCTCCACACACACACACATTTTCTCCCCCCTCCTCCCTACTCTCTCCCCTGCTGCCAGAATTACTCCACCTCCATCAGTTATTATCGCTTCTTTACACTCCTTTATGAAATCCCTTGTTTCCACTGGAGAGATGTGCTGAGAAGAAAGGCCCTCTTGGGAGCCCGGGCCTGCTGGTGCTCTCTGAAGTGCACACTGTATTTTTTTTTTTTTAAAGAGTGAGTGGGAAGTTTTTGTCTCAGTCTTATCTCAGTCAGTTGGAAAAATGAGAGGGACACAGCACCGGGGAGACGTAGCGGAAAAGGGTTCAATCCTCAGACAGCAACACGGTAAGGGTACACTGGGTCGTAGGGGTGGGGTGGGGTCTTTATCGCTGCACCATCACCGGGTACGTAGCATGCTGCATTCTGGGTTGTAGTGGGGGGTGGGGTCTCACCGGGTACCTGGCATGCTGCATTCTGGGTTGCAGCTCAAAACCTCTCTTGAAATCTCTTGCGACGCGAGCGACTACTTTCCTGTTCTCCCGCCGCTTTTCGTGTTTGCACGCGGAAAAAAAAAACCTCAAGGTGACAAGTAGTTTACAGTAGACGATTAAGTCAAAGAAACGAAACTCTACTTACTTTGATATCTCTGTAGAGCAGCAGCTTCTCGGCACGCAGCATCACATATTTGTCCTGGAATTTGTGCCCCGACAGCAGTTTGGAGGATCCATCCTTGAACTTCAGGTAGTCTCCTTTCATAAACTGCTTTGGGTCTACGGTTGAAAACGCAGCGCAACAATCAATACCGCGGGATGAAACATTCTCCATCACCTCGGGAAGACAAGGGAACGAAGCAGGTACAGGAGCTGTTTATAGTCCCAAGTGGGTGTACGAGTCTATCAGCGGGGATGAAGAATGAAAGATGCGCCGGTGCTAATTTGCTCTGACAGATTACATCATTAGAAAGGCTGCACTGCACAAATATATATACAACACGGCATATAGGAAGAAAAATACTTGAAGCATCAATCAGCATTAAAAGGATTACAGAAAAAATCCCAGTGAGGTTTTTTCGCTGCAGGAATTTGCTCCCGTTTCGATTTGCAGAGCTTTATAAGGCCATTTTTTTTTACTGGTCTTGTATCATATATTGCGATACCTTTACTGTCGGACACTCTTTTGGCCGCTGCAAATTTTTTGATGACGAGGAAGGCGGCGCCGGGGTCGTCCAGGGCGCTCCACTCCAGCACCTGCTCAAGAATCTTCTCCTTGTGGTGCAAAGGGCGCTCTGTTGAAAAGAGACGAGTGTTGAGCAGCAGATATTGATTGAACACAACGATGCACTCTTGACCACTGGCTGACGTTACACCCCGACCCACCCGCCGCCACAAAGAAAAAGCCATTTCGCCTTCGAGTCACTGGATGATAATAGTCTAAAAAAAAAAACTCCATCAGGAAATCATATCATAAAATCCATTATGTTACATTAACACGTTGTTGTTCTCCACCCCCCTTTCACCGCGGTGTACTTCCAATTATCCTCAGCAAATCAGAACGTGATGAGAAAAAAAACACTCATGTGTAAAATAGACCTATTATCGCGTCCTAATTGGTGAACAGGGTACATGCTATGAGCAAAAAAAAAAAAAAATTGTATCCCACCACCGCCCCATCCCCCCCACCTCCCTCTGATGCCTCCATCTCCACACTCCCTAGTTTTTCATAACCGAAGGAAACAAACAAAAAAAAGAGTCACAACGGCAAAACTTATTCATCGCAGTGGGCTTATCTTTCCCAGGGAATCTCTGCAGACCCCGGCCGTGGAATTACTCATTTCCCAACAAATATTAGCTTCCCCCTTTTCTGCCTAATGTCCTCGATAACAATGTTTATCTATAGCGATCCTCCAAAATGGCTAATTACCCCTCCCTCTACGGTTTCACCAGCAAAACCTGTCACGCTACCGCCTTCAAAATAGCTTGACTGTTTACTGCCGTGGCAAACATGTCGTCTTGGCGCGAAGGGAAATGTGCTGAACCGTCAGCAAATACATTCAGTTCAACGCACCTTGAAGAAGAGGACGGGCCTGTCCTCTGTCAACTTTTGTGAGGAGGAAAACTAAACAGGTGTAAACTCTCAGTGAACTGATGAGAGAGGAGATCGTAACGGGGGGGACCCAAGTTCGCGACGAGGCTCAAACTTTGACATCCGGCTTGCCACGGAGCGATCGAGCGAGGGGGCGGAGGTGCCGTTGATGCGTATTAAAACACAGAGCGAGGGTCGAGTCATCTCCGCCGAGTCGATGAAGGTAATTTATGACATTTATGACGGCGGAGGATGATTCATTAACGCGGTTCATTAGAGAGATGGTGTAATCTTCTAATCGCGAGGTCCCCCGGATGAGAGGGAAGCGTGGTTCCTCTGCATTACGCCCTGAATGAGAATAGCCCTTTAAAACAGTGATGTGAGGCATCAATCACTAACTGGATGTAGATGACAGTGGGGGAAAAAGTTTAGAGTTTAAAGGAAAGACTTTGACTAGAGTGAGCTGTGGGACTTGAGAGGGATCGGCCTCCTCAGCGGGGTCGCCTTTAATTTAACTTAAGTCAAAACTTGATGACACGGCACGTACCAGATCACCTTTCTTCACCTCGACTGTTTAGAGAGAGTAAGCTGGGGATAAGCTGACCCCGGATGAGTGGCTGTTTTTTTTGACGAGTACACATTATTAACAAAGAGATAGTTCATTGATGCGTTCTTTGACTGGGAAACCTCCATGCGTACCCAGCTCTCCGTTCTCGATGACCTCGAAGGTGGTCCACAGGTCATCGCCGCTCATGGTGAAGTTCCTCATGCCGAGGGCGCTTTCGGCGAGCTCGGCGGACCGCATGCTGGGAAAGAGCTGCGGCGAAACAAACAAGACAAATAAACACACAAACCAGACAAAAAGAACGGAGCAAATACATGAAGAAATTGAGCACGACACACGCGTCAAAGTTCGGGAGAGATACGACCGGCGACTCACGACGCGAGCTTGATTGAACGCTCGCGGCGCAGTCGAGTCGTACCTGAACGGGACCGGAGAAAGCTAATGTGTCACCTCACCCCAGAGAGAGAGAGCGAGAGAGTATTAATGTCAACCCGTGTTGCCGAGTGGCCCTCTTTAACCCCGCCCCCCCCCCCCCCCCCCCCCCCCGGTTTCTACCGTCGTCGCCGACCTGGAGAAGCGAAGCTCCCCGTAACCTGCAAGCCCGCCTGAGCGCGCTTTGTAAAAACGCAATTACTCACACAATTAAATCAGACATTTCTTTGATTAGCTGGCTTTTGATTTATTTCGGTGGCGGTAATCCCATCAGGTTTAACCACCGATGCCTCGGCCCTATTCTATCAACCTCTCTCCCGCCTCTCATTCCTAACGCATCAACATCCCTCGCTCTTTTTCGCCCCGCTACTCCCTCAACTGCCTTCATCCCACACTCGCCGCACTCCATCTCCTTCACTCCTCCCTCCGTCGCTCTTATTTCACCTTACCGCCTAGAGGACCCGTGGGGGGGGGGAAAGCAGAGCATACACACAGACAGACAGACACACACACACACACACACACACCCCACCCCCCATGCAAACACACACCCACACACACACTCAACTGCACACTCTACCTTGATTAAACAGCAGTTCTCAGGCTCCCTCTTCTCCAGGTACACCTCGAAGATCAAGTCCCCAGCTGGAGAGAACTAGGGAGGTAGAGAAAAAGAGAGGAAAAAAAAACAGGGTGAGACAGAGAGATCAGTTGAATTACAAAAAAAAAGAGGGAAAAAACCCAATGCAGCTGGATTAATTGCCTTTTGTTCTAAATTCCTGGCGTGGGTCTAAATGGAGGGAAGAGAGAGAAACATTAGAGGATTTGCGGAAACTAAAAGGTCGTGTTCGCAGCTGCAGGCAAACTAGAATCCCGCGCCGTTAATGGAATGAGAAACCTGGCTAAATAAAGAGAACCGAGTCTGAGGTGGAAGTCTGAAAGGTGGAAGTGTCGGGGCGCGTTGGGGAGAGACGTCTCAGCCCCAACCGAAAATCGGGATTGAAACGCTCGCTTTTTAGGGTTTGTTGTCAGTTGAAGCAGTGCAAAAAAAAACGCCATAATGTACCCAAAAGTAAAGGAGCCAATCATTGCGTAAGGTACATCCTCCTCACCTGATCCCATGTAAATGCATAGATAACCAAACATACAGAAATCAATCAAACGATCAAAACACTATGATCAGAATGAATGAAACCGAGGGCAGATGGGAACACGGGATGCTCCTTCTCCCACCTTTCCCTTTTTGCCTGCAACTCAGCAGAGAGAAGATGGCATGGTGGAGGAGGACATGGTGCATCTTGTACACACAGCCCTCACAAATGTACATTCACTCTGTGGCGCAAAAAACCTGTGACTGTGAAGTGCAGAGGAGGTGATTTAAGGAGGCAATCTGGAGGTCAGAGTCCCGGTGACATTGCTCTCGTCGGTACAAATCACGGCACCGTTCTCCGTGTGCCGCAGCTGTAATCTTCACCGCATCTAATTTTTTTTTTTTTTTTTTTTGGGGGGGGGGGGGGGACTGAGAGAAACTGAGAATTTGAGAGAGATAAATTGTGACAATGTCAGCTTACTTTTCAAGAGACGGGGTCATACCCAAATCCAGATCGCTGGGCAGTCAGGGCAGAGTGGCAATACACCTCTCTCGAAAAAAAAATGAACAAAAAGACAAAAGTGGAACGTGGAAAGGTGTCTTCTGCCTAGTCTACAATTTATAGTTCCCTTTCATTTCCCGTTGTCATTTCAACCTGCAGGTGAACTGCGGTCCATTACTGGCGTGAGCAGGGAGAACAATAGCGTGATAAGAGGGAGCAAAGCCACTTCTAACTCCCGTGGCCCTAAAAAATGACTAAGAAATTACAGTAATTCAACCCAATGGAGCGAAGGCTGTAATTGTGAAAATGTTGCGCACGGATGTAGGGCCGGATTCAGATTCTCGTCACACCGGTTCCTGCCCCCCCCGATGTCATTGCTGCGGGGTGGGGAGGAAGGCCAGGCACATTTTTACAAACATAGCGTACATAGTATGTCTGGTGGAAAGGGAGGAAAGGAAAGAAAGGATGTTGACAATGTGCATAGGCTGCAAGCAAAGAAATGCCGGAGAAAAAGAAGTGTGAAAAGGTTTTTACAGCTTATGGAGAGATTTCTCAGGTATAAGTGCAAAAAAAATAAGAAAAAAAAGGTGAAACACATTAACCGTCTCGTAGAAATGACTTGGAGTTGCATGTCCAAACGAACAGCAGACACAAATATATTGCAGTGATAGTCTGATAGATTGATTAGAGGGCATTACATCTTGCACCTCATTCTATCACTGATTTTTTACTGGACTGTAATGCAGTAAAACCAAATCAGGATATTATAAAAACAAAACTCTTCATATTTTTCAACCAACTAGTTTCGTTCTGACAGCTGAAAAAAAAAAAAAAAATCAGCCAATCTTGACTTTTATGAACAATGCCTCCTGAGCACGGAGCAAAAGTGAAGCGGCGGTTTAGCAAGCATTCAGTAGAAAGTAGGACTTCTACAATGGCTGCATTGTGCACACACATGCACACAAACACACACACACACACACAAGTGCTGGCCGCATTTCTTGGAGTGTCCTGTGTGTTATGTGAAGTGCTTTGCAGTGTTTTAGTAATAAATCTGACTTGACTTGAACCCTATCATGACAATCAGAAATTACTATGGTGTGTGTGTGTGTGTGTGTGTGTGTGTGTGTGTGTGTGTGTGGATTCCTAACCTCTCTCAATGGAGAAATCTTCTCCATGTCAATCTAAATTGCTCTAAATTGTCAGGGTTTTGCAGACACCACAGTCTTGGTGGTTACCGGACTCTATTCTTTCAAAGTCTTTCCTTCCACCCTCGCCTCTCCAGCTCACAAAAACCCCTTACACTTGAATCCATAACCAAAATTGTGTCCCAATTTTCACCTGAAAGAGATTCGTAATAGCATTGGCTTTCCACTGAGTAACCCTTTTGCCCCACAGCAGCAGATATGTTCTGAAAGGGGAGGGAGGGGGAGAGAGAGAGGGAGCAGCAAGGAGTGGGCATAAACAACTTATTTCAGATTTCAACAACAATACAGGCGTATGATTAATTTGTGTTTTTTTTTTCCCAGGCTATCTGAACCAAATGTTTCTCTCAGCTGAGGCATCCAGGCATAAAGTAGTTGCCATAAAGGTTAACAGGAACAAAGCCCTTTTTCCTCACCTGCTTGCTCCCGCCTCCTCCTCCTCCTCCTCCAAACCCCTTCCCCCTCTCCTCCCCCTCCCTCATTCCAGCGAGAAAAATAGTCAAATGGCTCAAATGAATCCCAGATTGCCCTGCAAGCACTTAAACATACACACACACACACACACACACACACACACACACACACACACACACCACCAATGGCGTTTCACAATTGGCTTGGGCGAGGTTGACTTACCGTGGTGTCCTTCTTGTCATTCCAGCGTGTGATGAAACTATTCTCTCTCTCCATCTGCTGCACTTGGTCCTCGTTGACCTGTCGGAGGCGTCATACCAACACAGACACGCACACGCGCACACACACACACACACACACAGAGTCAACTTAAACTCATGAAGTTGCTATATAGAGTTGATAGGAATCCGTTCTGGGTAGCAACGTTAAGCCGAAACTTAAACACAGCGCGGGGCTAACTGGATGAAACCAGGGAGAAACAGTGTCACTCCAAAAAAAAAGTGCAGAACTGGGTCGCTCCACTCACACTTCTGAAACTCATTTCGAAAGTGGGAAGTTGGCTGTGATTGTTTGACGCAGCTCAGCACCGACTGAATAAATGGGCCCCGCCACTCTTTTCTTTACAAAAGCTTGTGTGTGTGTGGAGGGGGGGGGAGGGGAAATGACTTTTTGGGTTTTTTTTTCCTCCAACATTTTTTTTTTTTTCCTATCATTTTCAGAGAACAATTTGCTTTGTTAGAGTTATATGCATGGCAGAGAAGATTGGAGAAAAAAAAAAAGTCATGCGCGGGCACGCTCGTCGTGGTGTGTGTTTAGGCCTGATAAAGGGGAGCCCGGTCGACGGCATCCCAGCACAGAAACCGCCACTTTAATTAGTGAAACGTCTCACTCGTTTTATGTCACAGTGTGTGTGTGTGTGTGTGTGTATTCACTGCTATTGGGGCTCATGATTGGTTGAGGCTTAATGGCTATTTGTCACGGGAATGACGGCGTCCCCGAAACCGATTTGGTCCTCCTTTAGCGTCAGAACAAGAGGTGCTCCACTGGGAGTCGGCATGCTCTTAGTGCCGCGTGGCCCATGAGCCAGGCAGTTCTCCAAGGGTAACACTGATCCCACAGTTCTGCTCCCCAGATGATGCACGTAAAAAGAGAGTAAACAATTTCACGTCTGCTGCATGATTTACTGTAGATATGTAATATGACTTTCTATCCTAAAGTTTTTAAAAGGATGATCAGGGAGACAGTCATTGTCACTTGTGAGACAGGAGATAGACTGCTTTCTAACAGTGACAAGTTAGTGGTAAGTACCTGATCTATGCTAACTTGTCTTATTGTATACTGACTACACACTATTATTACCTCTATTGATCAAGTAGTTAGCAAACTCACTGGTTTCCAAATTAGATAGCTGTATCAACAAGTTGTATCTTTTATTGTTGCATCGTTAAAAGGATGAATCCGTCTTTGTCTTTTTGGCAAAAAGTCAAACTTAAAACACCCCCTCATGTGCACATGAAGAGTGTGAGCGACGCCTGTGATAGTTGTTCAGCGACACGTGTAACTGTTGAAAGGGTTTGGCTGCATGAATCTCCATTGGCTCCGTTTCTGTGGATCGCATTGGATGGTGAAGTTATTGACAAAGATTTTGATCAGCATGATGGCAAAAACTAGGAAAATAAGGCCTAGGTGGAAAATAACCAGAATTATCCGTTAATATTACTTTTTTTTTAATGCAATAAACACGTTAGAAACGTTTCTGACTCACTCTGAAGAGTGTAACGTAATTGCTGATGAGGTCATGGACCACGCTTATTTCCTGCGAGGTTTGTCCCTGTGTCTGGAACAGGCAGGAGGAGAAGACAGAAGCCAGGCGTTGGCTCGGCATCTGGTTGAGGTGGGAGCACCGCTGAATCCTGGACCGCGGGGAGAAACATTTGTCAATCACGGTTTAGAGAACACAAATACCCCGGCGCACACAGTGAAAAGCTTGCTATGATGCACACACACACACACACACACACACTTGGCTGGCTGTCACTGTTCATTCAGTCTCTCAATCTCTCATACCCATGCACGCACAGCAAAATGCATCCACAGACACACACACACACACACTATCTCACACAGCATCAGTTGAAACGCTAGGCCTCGGTCCAAATTCAGCAAAAAAAAGGGGCCAATTACGTTTTCTCCAAACAATTTACGCCATTACCATAATGCAGCTTAATCACAACTATCCACTGCGGCGTTCTGAGGGAGGTGTGAGCAGCAGTGAACGAGACATCAAGAGAGCGTTTGTGTCTTAATGCAACTCGAGGTGGCAGAATGAACAAGATTGGGCTGGCGAGATGCAGAGAAACATCTAAAAAAAAAAAAAAAAAAAGGCTTGGAGCTAAAAAATAAAATGCGAGGAAACGCGGAAATAATTCTGTAAATAAATACCAATGAGCACAAATGAATGAATGAATGAGTATGACAACACATTGACAAGAACAAAGTCATGTATTTGTCTATTTAGTTATTAATCTATTCCGAGGCTGCGTCAATCAAACACGTGGGTGGCGTTTAACACACTATTGGTTGGCCGTTGCCGTGGTTGCACTGCTGATTTTGCCTTGCACATTATTTAAACATTATTATTATTATCAATCTGCCTTAGTTAGAAATGGTCGACAAACGGAACAGGATTGACTCATAACCTTCAACCCAGGGAAACTGTTTCCATAACGACAGAAACGGCTTGCTACCTGCCACCATGTCCACTCCACAAAACTCTGACCAACTCTGATTGGTCAGAAAAAAGCACAACAGAAAGGTGAGTGGGCCAATAGCGGAGCAGGGAGGCAGAGAGAACAGGCTTTATCAGCTGGGTGACAAATAGTAAGACCAACTCTCTCTTGGGCGCTGACTGACCAATCCACTGGCCAAAAGCAACATCTCGTGTGTGTGTGTGTGTGTGTGTGTGTGTGTGTGTGTGTGTGTACCTGTACAGATGTCGCAGCAGAGCTTCGAGCGTCGACCTGTTTATCTTTGGCAAGCTCTGGATGAAGGTGGAGTACTTCTCGACTCTCTGCCGCTCATCCTTCTCATCTACAAACCACACAGGTGAGAACGGCTTTCTTAATAACGGACGGACATCGGGGCTGGAAATTCAGAAACTCCAAAAGGTGTGAAGGGCAGGAGAAAGCAGACATGTTGGAGGACAGCGGAGAACACTCTCATCCTGGTAGATTCTCATTCAAACCACATACTGTATTTTCTGTATAATTGGTGAAGCAAAACCGCTATTCTGTATTTTTGTGAGCCTGTCGTGATGCCATGTCATATTTCACATATTTTGCTGCCTCTGCTGTCCACCGACTGTAAAATGGTGAGAATTAATAATGCTGTAATGCTACCAAGCATAAAAAAAGAGACTGGTAGCATCATGACCAGGTTTTCTTTTTTACTTCATTTAAGCACAAACACTGAAACATCACCGTCAAAAAACGTGACAAGGGAAGAAAAAAAAACAATACTTGGAACATATATGGACTCAATCCTCTGCAGCATCTGATTTGCCGTTGAAATGATTTTAACTGTCATCAACAATACATTGTGACAATTTACGCAGGTCGGTAGATGCAAGAACGCACATGAATGCATCTTTCATATTGACACCTTTTTTTTTTGCTCATGCCTGTTCAGTAAAACACCATTCGGGTTTGGAGGTGTGAGGATAAACACAATTCTATCGTACATTCCACCTCGAAAGCCAAAATCACACTTAATCCATCAGATGCTCCGCCGCGCTCCCAGGAAATATCACATAACTCCGAACAGTCTGACACCTCGGTTATGAGTCATATGTCCATCCCTGCTTGCACTCGCATTGCATAAAAATATGGTGCATATGCTACACAATGCAAACCTATTTACTGATTAAATGTGGTGCAAGGCATCAGCGGTGTCCCACATACCCAGGGCTGACACCCAGTACGGGTAGAGCTCCTTGGCCAGCAGGGCGTCCTCTGCGTGGGACAGGAAGCTCTTCAGGGTGTCCGTGACGTCCTCCAGGTTGCGCTCCTTCTCCCGCAGCTTGACGTTTCGGGCGTCCCGGCTGAACTCGTCCACGAGGAGGGCCACGCGCCCGGGGTCCCCCGGCCTCTGGTAGACCCCCTCCTGGCACAAACCTGGGTGGAGGAAAGAGAGGGAGAGGTGGACGGACGGTTGAGTAGACATGGATAGAAAAACGGATAGATGATAGTTGCAAGATACAACACCCAGGGAGGCCATATTTTCACCATCTGACGTGTACCGTGTGCAACGACAATACATTTATTGGACTATATCTATGACATTATCTATAATATCAACAGCTTGTCAAGTCCACTGCTGTCTGACTGCATGGACAGTGCATAGGGGCAATGGCCAATCCCATGGACACTCTGCACTGTGGGAACTAGCACCTGCTGCAAATGGATATTTGTATGAAAAGTAAATTACAGGTGGAATAAAACAGATGCTCCATAATACAGTCCAGTGCTAGTTAAGGTAGAAGCACCCTGTCTCCATAAACCATGCTTTACTCTGTCACATTCCTGGTGCACTCTGAAAAGAGAGCTAAATTTGATTTCCACAAGTAGTTCCTCTCAGGAATGGAGGTAGCAGTGCAGCAGCTATGCAATAATAAGTGGAATTGCTACCTTGGTACAAACACAGCGAAGAAAGTTTGCGGCTACTGTAATGCCACATGATTACGTGACGCATTTGAACCTGTGGACTTCGCAGCGTGGAGGGCTCCTCTAGCGGTACTAACAGTAATAATTACACATAACCTTATTTCCCATACATGCCACTCACCGTACTGAGTCACAAAAGCGATGCAACTGTCCACTATAATGGGAACACCGTTTTTACTCAGCTGCTGGTTTCCGAGAGCCCTGCCATCTGTGCCAGCAGCCAGCGTGATCGCAGAGTGCCACAGTGCAAAGTCCACTTTGTTGAAGCCGTGGATATACACTGTTCTATGGGAGAGAGAAAAAAAATGTCATCATTGCTGAAATATGCCATGCTAAAATGGACAGTAGCAATATGGTATTGTATATGTTTTCGGCGGGCCCTGAGGCTGTTCACGATATTTGGAAATGCAGTCCTAAGACGTTCAACCAACAACCAACAAGATTAAAGGGATTCAATAGGGCTTTAAAAAAACAAACATACATTGAAAAACAACCATCACTGTTTCCCACGAGATTTGTTCAAAAAGACACATACAAAAAAAAAAAGCAATTAGGGGGAGTAAGCACAAAGTCTGAGGCTTGGCTTGTCTTGGCTTGTGCGAGGACTCAGATGTGATACATGCCTCCTGTAGCAGTCGGGCAAGGCTGTAATTACATCAGGTGGCTAGCATAGGTAAAGTGCATCCCGACTAACAAGACCAGAACTAGCGCTAATGGAAAACACAGTGCTGCATAATTCATAGTGTTACTGTATCACAAAATAACGCCAATTAGCACGTTTTTTTTTTTTAAGATGGACGTACCTTCCACCCTCCACCATCAGCAGAACTTGAATCTTGTCTTCACCCTCAGTATGTGTGGAGACAGCTGGGGGGAAAGGGCAACGAGTTGTAAAAAAAAAAAAAAAAAAAAAAGCAACGCAGCAAAAATGTGTGCCTTCAACAGCAATATGTTCCCGTGCTAATGTAGAGTAGCGCTTTGGCGACGGCTCCGATTTGACATTTAAAGTTGCACAATCACAATCAAAAAGCGTGAAACATCAAAAAAAAAGCCTTTATGGAGCCGTGCACAAGCAGAACTAACTATTGTCTGCCACTGAAAGGTCTCGTCGCTCTAACTACTACTTTTTTCAAGTCAATCACTGCAAATAATACACTGCCACAATGTGTCTAGACAGATCAGACCGGGTCCTTTCAAATGTACAGACATACAGTTAGACGTAAAGCGAGGTAACAGTAGAGGTAGGAAAATGCCAGATGCAACTCTGTGTCGACTTGATAGCATTTCCGTGTTGTGGGTGGGCAGACGTGCAATTCTTTTTTTTTGTCGCCGGTTTGGTGGTGGGAGGTTTCAGCAGGGAGAGGGAACTGGGGCATAAACACTGGTGTCAGCGGTCATCAAGCTTTACACAAACTCGTTCAACCCACTACACCGCGCACAAACAAGAGCTCACACATTTTTGTACTTTGCGCCACACGAAAAGAAAAGTATACACTTCCGAGAGGCTTTGGTGGAGGCTTTTTCTTCCTCCGTATATTCATTCTTTTGAGACAGAAATTAAAAAAAAAAAAGGGTACAGATAAACACCTCTGGATTGCAGGGATACCTCAGCTCTGCCATAAGCTCCATCCGTGTGTTCAGACAGCTGCTCAGATCATGATGACGATCATCCACAACAGAAAAGAACAAAAAAAAAAACACAAAAAAAGAGGCTTTGCAGTTGCGTCACAAATCGCCTAGCAACCACGGCGGTCGTCATGATGAAGGTTCAGTGGAGAATCGGCTGTGTTTAAATAATGTCTAAATATATAACAACCGGGGGGGGAAAAGAAAGACACCTGAAAGAGATGGTTGTGGTTGTGAGCGCAGGTTAGTTCACTCCGATAAGGTAGACGTGTTCCCAAAAGTTGCGTTACTGTGACTCGGTAAACTGACTTGTCTTTCGTCCTAGTCTCTACTCCAAGACGCACTCACAAGTCGGCCGAGTTAACCTGAACAAACAGCCGGTCTGCGTAGACAAATCAGATGTGTTCGCAACAGAGACGGTGATACACACTGCCGGTATCTGAGCACAAAATCGATCAGGTCAGCGGGGGAATGATCGGCTCGCTGTCAAAAAAAACCCAAAACAGCACAGAAATGAACCGTGTCTTTTCAGTTCTTTTGAAGGTGTATTTACAGCATACGTAGGATATTTTAGGGTTTTAGGGTTAAGGTAAGGGTTAAGGTTAGGCGTGTAGCTGAGAGGGTTAGAGTAAAAGGGTTAGGGGATGAATGTAGTGAGCGGAAAGTGGAGGTAACAGAGTGGAAAGGAGAGGGAGACTGAATGACATTTCCTAGCGCGAGGCTTCATAACACAATGGACTGAAAATAGCAGCATGGTCGAATGATACGAACACAAGGCTGAGCAGAAAATCAGGAAATCCACAAATACGCTCCGTTACGTGCACACGCACATATATGCACTGCGCCCACATGTGCACATATGGACGATCTCATGCGCCTGACCGAGCGTGCACACACACATATCACCTACAACCAAATCTCTGCAAATCTTTTATATTCAGCAGCCAAATCCCACACAATCTCTGCATGCCTTTCTTTCATAAAAAACATTGATCGATTACCCGCACTGACAGGAAATTTAAATCTGACTCCGCCGGTATAAGCCTGGTGTGCAAAACAGCGAGGCTTGGAAAAATTATTGTATTTAGAGGATATATATTGTTATTTTATCCAACAAGTCCTGTTACATCTAAGACAGCCTTTTTGTATATTGCAGTAAAACAGCGAAAACAATTAATCCACAATAATCTCCTCTGGCAAATGATTTTCTGTTATTTTTTTTTTTTTCAAGGGCATGGAGTTTCAACGGGAGCCGAACAACGGGAGAGAAAAAAGGAGCGTTATTGACTTGAGCACGCTTTATTAACACAGCGCTATCAGGTGAATGCAAAACATGCGTCGTCATTGTTTGAACAAACACGTAACAATCCTCTTTTATCCATCGGGAAAAGTTTTAGTACTTACTCACTACGTCTCCGCGATAAGAAACTAACTCAGCGGCCTTGCAGCCCCGTAATTAGTGTAAGGCTTCCTGTTGAAAGAGATTTCCATGCTCCATTTCTTCTTCTGAGCCACGGGGTGCTATAAGGGCAAGCAGTGCACATTTTCAGCAGGAAAGATTAAGCTGTTTTACGAGACGAGTATGAGGTGGCGACCTCGTGAAATTATGAACTATCCCCAAACCTCAATTTCAAGTGGCCCGTTCACGTTGGATTAACCTCCACCCGGGTGCCGGAGCCCTGAATTGGCACGTCGCCAGATTGGATCGTCGCAATAACTTCTAAGAGACGTGCCACCGGGAGACGTGGGAGACATCAATTTCATCATATTTTGACACGCTTAGCGAGATCGGCGTTGCAATTTTGCGAAGTGTCACTGGAAATGGGTGTTAGAAATCATCTAATAATAACTCCTTCAACGGTGTAGTTGGGTGGGATAACCAACTAGATGGATGTGCAATAATTAAGCAGTCGCAAACCATTTTTCAACAGCCAAGGAAAAAGGAAAAAGATACTTAACACATACAAACCCAAGCATAGCACGAGGATGTCACATATTCTTCTTTTTTTTTATTGTGGCTCTTATTGTGGAGTGCTGTGGTGTGTCAGGAGACGGGCAGGCTTCTAGTGTGTAACCACTTCAGCATCATTTCCCATCTCCCAACAGGGTGTAACAGTGCAACTATAAATAAAGTTTACTTACTCGCTTGGAGAGGGGAGGTTCACGGAGGTACATGGCGCTAACGGCGATGGTCAAAATATCTAAAAAGACCCGATCCGGAATCGGAGAACAGAGCGACTGCGACGCCAAAATATAATATATTGGCTTGAAGATTTGTTTTTCTACAGGGACAGATGGTATGTGACAGCTGACGGTTTGTGTTGTGAAGTTGTGACCGGTTTGTTCATGTTTGGTTTGCTTTTACACGTCGACACCAACAAGAAATTAGTATTTTCGATCTCAAAGTTGTGAAGAGCTTATCTTCCATCGAGTCCCACTTTGGGAATCTGTGTGCGTACGGCCCATGATTGCCATTTTTGCCACAAATCTCAAATTGCACTTAGAGAATGGTCTTTAATTTGTCTTGGGGTGTTATGGGTTATCATTTGAGCGTCCATTGTTGGCCACACTACCAACAGCAGCACAGCCCACTTAAATATGCTGGACTGGAGTGTCGGGCTGATGCCTATCTGAATTCGTAGATGATTGAGTTGAGCAATGGGATTAACACGTTTTTCTCTCTATTTAGCTACAGCCTTAAGAGAAATCCACTGAGAAAATTGCATTGAATGAGTTCAAAGTAAATGTGCTTATCTTGTTTGAAAACCTTTCATTTCAGAAAAGTTCTGAGTGGGAGGGTTGATTTGTGCACTGTGACAGGTTAATGATTATCCAACTATATCTGTCATTTTTCTCTCTCGTTTTACTTTGGTTCCAGTTATTTGTGCGGCAGACGATTTCGACACAGACATTACAAAAGACCAGTCCTCTCTCTGAAGTAACACAGCCGAGCCCTCAGGAATCCATTTTGTGCAATGCCGCAGTCTTCGTTCTTCGGGGAGAGGAAAGATTTTTTTTTTTTTTTTTACTGGGGTAGTGATTTATTTATATGGCACTTTTCAAAAACAAAGTTGCAAAGTGCTTCATAGCCAAGGAAAATAAAAATGAACAATTGACACAGAGCAATAAAACATATTGAACAATGACATGACACAGGAAAATAGGAAAGTAGTCCCGGTTATACGGATAAGACAAACAGAAGATAAATGACGTACAAGGCGACGAGGAGAAAATGAATATATACTGACTCTGCCAGCTTGAGGTCAGAAAAAAAAGCAATAGTTTGCCTCACATTTCCAATGAACACTGACGCTAATTTTCAAGTGCTGCATCATTTAACTGTGTAGTGATTCTAAATGAAATGTGTATTAATTTAATCCCCCGGTGCTACACAGGGGCACCTTTCATGTGGCGGTGTCACCGTAGAGTAAATAACAGTTAATCCCATGTCACACACTGTGATTCCTAAAGGGATCCTTTCAATGCTCCACAACCTTCCATCCCCCGACAAAACAGAGTCCCCCTCTGGCACTAAGGGCTCCCCAACTGTGACAAATATGGTTTCAGAAAAGCCGGGGAATGAAGAACGAGCACCGCGGCGGTTTCTTTACTCCCCGCCCCAGGTGAGACGACGGGGCGGGCACTCGCGCGATTTGATCCACAGTTAAGCCATAAATGGATTAAAAAGATCCATTGGTTTTTTTTACCTCCCTCTGTTTGCACGTCGCAAACTGGTGAAATCGATTGAACTGTTTCTACTGGCAACAACTTTCCTCCACTGATTATACTTGTAAATTGCCGGCGTCTGTCAGTAATGTGGAGATGGTGATAAGATTCATGTTAGCCAGCAGTGGAAACCGCGGCTGTTAGCAGGACGGTGCTACCGCGATGCTAGTCCAGACACACATTAGAGTCATTCTAAAAATACAACTTGTGCAAGAACAGTTCAGGGACATCTTCTTATTTTGAGTAATGCACGCTCCAAAGGTACATTCAGACCATCGCTGACTTCAAGAACATGAGCAACTGCCCCCCCACCCCGGTCAGCAACGCCTCCATCCCCGATGCCCGGACAACGAGGAGCCAGGGACAACGAGCCACCAAAAAGCCCGGTCACCACCAGATGAACCAGGTGCTCACTCTGTCCATGTTATGGGGCTCCCTACGCAGAGTGAGCACACACGCGCCAGGCTGCCGCCCCCCCCCCCCCCCCCGATGACAAACCAGGGCGCGTCCTCAGGGCGCATGTGCCCGACCAGCTGGCCGAGGTCTTCACGGACATCTTTAACCTTCACCCCCACCGAGCTGACCACCAAACTCCACTCCCTTGGCCTCAACTCCTCCGTCTGTAACTGGACGCTGGGCTTCCTGACCAACAGACCCCCAGGCTGTTAGGTTGGGTAACCACACCTCCACCACCCTGACCCCGGGCACGGCAACCCCACGAGGTCGCGTGTCAAGCCCCTTCCTCTACTCCCTCTTCGCCCACGACTGTGCGCCTTGTCCACGAATGGAGCTGATTGTGGACTTCAGAAAGTCTAAAATCAATGGGGCCGAACCGCTGAAAGCTTCCTGACCGACTGCATCTCGGTGTGGTACGGCAACCGCACCGTCTCCGACCACAAAGCCCTGCAGGGGGCAGTCAAAGCCGCCCAGCAACATCACTGGTACCCAGCTTCCAGGACATGTACCTAAAGCGTTGTCTGCGGAGAGGGCTCAGCATCACCAGTGACCCTATCTACCCCAGCCATAGTCTGTTCTCCCCCCGCTGCCACCCCGCACCACTCCAGTCCCCTTACATCATATTTCCACAATAGAGATGAGTAAGCCAGCTAATTAGAGCGGAGATCCAACAGAACCGTCGAGTGAAGAGTCAAGTGCTGTAATAATAATTCTGCTTTGTCAATTATTTTTCTGGCTGCAGAACAAAGCTTTTTTAGCTTTTGTAGCTGAAATGTATCGTGACGGCCGGTCGCTCACGTCGAGCCGTTGGAAATGCAAGTAGGTGTGTGTGTGTGTGTGTCAGAAAGTTTTGAAAGGCAGCACCTGGCAGAGTAATCACTGAGTCGCTAGTATTGAGTAATGACCCCATCAACCACACAGATATATTGTGGTAATTTTGTGCTACGGGGCAGTTAAAATCGTACTTATTGCCCCAGTTAACAGCGCCGCCGCAGCTATTAAACAAGGGGACTGTGCAACCAATCTGTGGCGGTTTGAGACCGAACTGAGGTAAATATGTGAAAAGAAAAAGTAGGTGATCAAGGTGCCTCTTTTCTGTGTGTTAAAAGAGTTAACAACCAGTGGGAGACTCAAGAGGCTCAGGAAGACGCACCGAGAAATACAAAGCAAAACAAAAAGTAAAAGCAAAGAAAGAGTAAAGCTTACTGAGCTCCTGTAGCTGTTTGAGTTGGAGCGTTTCCTCCGTTCCCTTGCCTTCCGCCGAGCTGAAGCGCAAGGTGGAGCCCTCGAGAGTGAACCAGCCGACTCTCCAATGGTAGAGGTCGTGACCTTCCTTGTAGTGGAGTCTGCCAATCAGCTCGCAGTCTCTCTGCGCCATTCCCTCGACTTTAGACGGGACGAAGCACTGCAAAGAGAACGAGATTCAGCTGAACAACTAGGGGTGGGCGATATGACTAAAAATCAATAGTGTGATTATTTCAAACTTTTACCTTGATTGCGATGAATGAGCGATTATTTTATTTGTCAAATAATGCCCTATGCCGTTCCTGTGTCTGACTTCCTGCCCGGCTTGACACATTCGCTCGCGGCTCGCAAAAAACGACCGGTCCAAACCTGTCTGAACACGGCGTTACTGGACGGGGCGGAGGGACGTGACTGAATACCACGTAGTATTTTTTAAGGGGACTCGTTCTTGTAGCCTAAATAACAATCGAAATGAACGATTTTGAAAATTTGCCGCAATTACATAATTAAATCGCGATTACGATTAGCAACACGATAATCGCCCACCCCTTACGAACAACTTTCACCATCTACAAACTTTTTTATTGTGCCGGTTCGAGACAACAATGCAAAAACAACAACAACAACAACAACAACAACAGGTGCATTCATCGTTGTCTCGAAAGGCATAAACCGTCAAGACACCGGTCTACAGCTAAATTATCATGGAGCACATCTCCTTCCCACCTGCTCTGGCTGCCCATTGTTCTGCGATTCAAATTGAAATACGGGGGTGTGGAGGGCCTATGGTACAGATGGAGAGACATATGGACTAATGCCGCTATACCTCCCACTATCTACCGCTAGGTGTCTCGGGATTAAAGAGATAAAAAAGGAAATAGGGGACACATTTATGTCGGGTGTTATTGCAAGATCCTGTCAGCATGTGGGGGAAGAGATAGCACGACCACTTGTCTTATTGAAAGAAGCACAGGCAGCGTGGGGCTGACTAATGTGTGTGTGTGTGTGTGTGTGTGTGTGTGTGTGTGTGTGTGTGTGTGAGCGCCTATGGGATATTATTAGATGGATCTGCCGTGATACTGTGGCACATGCAGGCACACAGATTATTCTTTGTACCTCAAGTGAAAAACGAATAATTGCAAAGGAGGGCCTTCGAGGGAGAAATGACATCTGAAAGTGTGCATGAAAATGTGTGTGTGTTGTCATGTGTGTGTGTGTGTGTGTGTGTGTGTTGTATGTACAGTGTATCACCTTAGCTAGAGCCTGGAGCCAGTCATGCTGGGTTTCCTGCGTCTCGGCTCCCACCAGCAGCACCCTCTCTGACTGCAGGTACAACTCCACTGTGAACACAGCCCTGACAGGACACACACACACAGGTCACTATAGACAGGATGGGAAAATGGCATCACTACACACACACACACACACATACACACGCATGCATGCAAAACAGACAAACACACATGTGCACTAAAAATACCTACTTTCTTTAAAAAAAATGCATGTGCACATCAGCTTGCGCACACACACCAAACACGTAATCCCACATAAAATACACACACACACACACACACACACACAGGCAAAACCCTTGCTGTCGGAAGCAAAAAGGCAGCTATTAATCTTTGTTGGTCTTTCTCCCCGTCTTCCCCTCTTTGCCTCCCTCCCTCCCTCCCTCCCTCCCTCCCTGCGGCACTCTGCGCTCAGTGAAGGAACGCAGGTCAGAGTATCACTATCTTAATGGTTTCGACACACTGCCAAGCGATGGCTCGTTTTTTGGGACGGCGCGGTACAGCGAGGGGGGGCTCTAAGTGCTACAGCAATGGGTGTTTAAGGTGGCGTGTCACAGGGGGTCACGGCGGCGCTGAGTCGCTCTCTCCCCATGCGTGTCGGGGGAACATGCGGGACACGGGTGTTTGCGCGACCCCATCTGACCCCCCGCTGACAGGTGTGCAGGTGCTTGTTAGAGGGGATCCCAGAGGGAGAGAGCGAGGGTAGAGTGAGAGAGGGATAGGGAAAGAGAGAGGGAGGGCGGGGGAGGTTATTGAAGGGGGGGGGTGGGCGATTGTAGAAGGATAAGACAGAAGGATAGAAGATGAACATTATGAGGGTCCCAGAGAGGGAGTAAGTGAGCAAGAGAGAGGTTGTTGGACAAAGTGCATGAAAGGAGGCGATGACAGAACAAGAGATAGTACATTGCTTCAGGCCGTGATAACACAGGATGCCTACTCCTTCTTTCAGTGGCTTTAATGGCTTGGTCACCACAGGCGCCATGTCTCCTCCATGTCTCCCAACTATACAATTCATGTTTCTGATGTGCTCCCCTGGTTGCTCCATGTCTACTTGAGCTATGCTGCACATTACGTCCTTACTGGCCAAGATGATAAAACTCTCCCTGGGAGGAGGATGTCATGTACCCGCATGCCCCGCTTCAGAATGGGCTCTTCATCCTCTTCTTCATCTTCTTCTTTCTCTTGTCCATTTTTTTTTTTCAACAACTGAATCCCATTTGTTACTTCAGGTCAGCTAGCTAACGCTAACTAGATAGCTTG
The DNA here is from genome assembly GCA_034670385.1 of Hoplostethus mediterraneus. Classification (NCBI taxonomy): domain Eukaryota; kingdom Metazoa; phylum Chordata; class Actinopteri; order Trachichthyiformes; family Trachichthyidae; genus Hoplostethus; species Hoplostethus mediterraneus. Next base: position 547,763 of record JAXDDW010000165.1, read on the forward strand.
CAAGATGTCAAACTTACAGAATGGTGTAATGCCCCCTTGTGCCCTTTCAGCGTTTGCTCGCTCTAATGGCAGCTCTCACAATGAGCACGGAAACAAAGCATCCTCTCACGGCCTAAAGTAAAGCTGAGGACAGGAATGGAGTGAGAAAGATGTGTGTGTGTGTGTGAGAGAGAGAGAGAGAGTGAGAGAGAGCAAGAGAGAAAGAGAGAGGGGTAGGACAATAACTACCTACCATTAAAGCCACTGTAGATGAGTAGACTGACTTTAAGAATATTACTCTTTTGAGTGCTTCCAAAAGTCTGTGCTTATATTTGACTAACATCATGAGAGTTTACTGCTTCTTTCATGTTAAGGGGAAATAGATGATTTGAGTGTTATTAACAATTTGCAACCAAACAGAATGATTCTGGCTTTTACTGTTCCAGTAGTCACTGGGTTTGACTTTCAAGATAAAATGACCAAAATACTGAAAAAATGAACTCGTTTTCAATTTAATTAGCCAGAAATTTGCTGTACTTTTTTCTTCTACTGCAGTAAAATCTGACAGAAGTGACAGTCATTTTTTTCATGAGGCTACTGCACAAGATTCACTAGTGGTTTTCACCTGCATAGAGTTTCTGTAAGTATTTCTGTGGCCTTATATTTTCACATAAAGGATTCTGCACGCTGTCAGAAAGTTTTAATTCCCCCCCCGCCTCCCCCCATGTACAACCTATTATGTTGGCAAATTTAGCACCTAAGCTCCTTCTAAAAAGTCAGCGGTGAGTGTGTGTGTGTGTGTGTGTGCCTGTGTGAGAGAGACAGAGCGACACAGTGGGAAAGAAAAATTGAGCGTGAAAGAGAAATGGTGCGTAAAACAGCCGCAAAAAAAGAAAGAAAAGGGAAAAAGTAGAAAGGGAACGGGGAAAAAATGTGTTTCCGAGGCGCTCGGTAAAATGTGAAGGTCAGAATAAACCTAGAAATGTTCTTGTACAGAAACAGAGAGACAGTCAAAAAAAAAAATCCCTAAATCGTCTCAACTTATCAGCCGTCCAACATACTTCCTTTGCATTAATTCCTTAGAAGTGGGTTTGGTAATGTTCGCCCAAACTTCGCCGCGCTATAATTCACGGTGTCCTCTGCCTCGGTGAAAATTACCCAAACGCCGCGCTTAATGGGAACGACACCTACGGCCTCCTGTCGCGCCGCGATAGGCTGCCGGTGGGAGTGTGTCATCTCCATACGTTAATAATTCATGTGCCTGCAGACAGTCGAGAGGTGAGGGCGTCCCGCCGCGCTCTCGCCGCCGCGATAGGCATGCTGGGAAACTGTGGAGGCTGCAGAAGTGAGGGGGAGTTTAATCTAGTGAAACTTATGGCCATTACGGCGGCGGGGGATATTAGCGACAGAGGAATAAAAGCCTTTTTCTGGAGCGACGCTGTGACCTGTAACTGTATGGATGGGCTAAAAATGGTGTCGGTGTTCACACACACACACACACACACACACACACACAAACACAAACAAGCAGCCGATCGTCACCGTGCGCGTGTGTCCAGTTTGTTAACAGGGCCATAGTTTCAGCGAGCCAGATGTGGGTTTTTTTTTAATGGCTGTATAAATAACATTGTTCCCTCTTCATAACATCTGTTGGAGCTGTAATGGACCTGGCTTATGCTCTAATCATATCCCATTATCAGACTCCTCGCTCGGGATGATCAACCGACTCGCACGTGCACGTTACACAAGAGAAAAAAAAAAATCACAGTGATGTCAGAGGCGCGCGCACACACACACACACACACACACAGGATCCAGTGGGACCCAGTAGAGGAAAGACAGTAAAACATGGAGATATCCGTCTCTGTTCTTGTGTGTTTTTTTTCCACTTCCGTAAGAAATAAAGAAAGTTTGTTGTCAGACCAACTTTTTAACTGAATCATAATCTAGGACAAAGGAATGAGGGAGGTGATTGGGAAGAGTGCTGTGTAAACTGAATGGAGGGGGGGGGGGGGGGGGGGGCAGTTAAAGCTAAGCTGTTCTCCTGCATCTCTGCCCAAGTAAACAGGAAATACGACGCTCGTAAAGCCCTGATAGGTTACGTTAAAGTGAATAATGCTCGAGCTAAGATTATGCTAATAAGACATATGACGAGGGGCAGTTGGGTAAACAACACAGGAGTGAGTGTGTGTGTGTGTGTGTGTGTGTGTGTGTGTCCTTAAACCACGTTGAACCAATATTTGAATCCAATATAAATTACAATTTAGCCAGGTGAATGCAAACAAATCACTTAAAATGTGTCTGTTTGTGTGTGTGTGTGTGTGTGTGTGTGTGTGTGTGTGTGTGTGTGTCCCATACCCAGCCCCGGTCATGGTCTCCGTGTTGCTGACCGCCAGGCTGACCACCTCGGTGATGTCCACCCTGCCGATGGCCGCGGGGCTTCGCTCGCTCTCATAGTAACTCAGGAAGCCACCCTCCAAGGTACACCAACGCCGCGCCATGTCTGAAACACACACACACACACACACACACACACACACACACACATATTCCATCATTTCATTGGCTGATGTGGCTGAATTTAAACTCACCACAACTAAGCTATCAAGATGTGTCCTCTTTAAGGGATCATCAAAGAAGGCCGAGCTTCCAGGGGGCCAAGAAATCATTAAAAAGTGCCGAGTTTAACAGACACCCCGCGCATCCAGCTTCTAGGGATGGATAGGGCCTCAATCGTTGAGCTGTGCTGTGTGTGTGTGTGTGTGTGTCTAATGACGGTAACAAGCATTTGCTGAACTCCATCACACAGCCTTCCCGTGTTACTTCAGGTAACGTACACCCTCTCTATCCTGGCAAACGTTCCTGCGTCAGCCAAAGATGTGGGAATATCTTAGGCCTTTGGCTCCCTGCTGCTCAGAGGTCCTTAATGTCTTAATTGAAATACATATATAAACAGTACTGTGCAAAAGTCTTAGGCACCCTATATGAATTTGGTCTTTTTTATATAAATTTCAATGTTTATTTTTTTGTTTTCTGCATTAGTGTTTTACATTACTGCTCTTTATAATAAAATTTTTGATATTTAGAAACTTTTCAGTTCAGTATTTTTGAAAGCATCTTCGCTTTGCAGAATTTTATTGACTGAATATAACAAGGATGGATTGGTTCCATTGTGTTGCTTTCCAAACATCACTGGTGCCATCGACATAACACAGTGACCAACAAGGTGCCGAGCGCATGAAACTGAGGAAAAAACAACATACCGTGAACATCAGTATGTTTTTCAATAAGTAATAAATAAATTATAGTGGCTTCTCTGTGTCTTGACTAGATGCAGTTGTTACTGAAAAAATATTTTTGATATAGAAAACATTTTTTTTTTTTTGAATTAATGTCTCAAGGGCAGGTTTCCAATTCAGTTGTGTGCAGTCATCCTAGAACAGAAAGACAAGAAAGGCAAAAAGTTCATGACTAGATTTCCCACCGTACCAATCAGAAGGTCGAAGAAGCCAAGGTCGAAGTCTGTGAACAGGCAGAGGTGTGATGAAAATCCTCAATAGTACAGGAATCGAATAGTAGCAGCTCAAACGTGATGATCTCAAGACTCATATAACTTCATGGCATCTGAATCAAGCCTAACCGAGCATAACCCTAAGACTCATTCTACCTAACGTCCTCACTTTGGAAAGTATTCGTCATCTTTCTATCCTTGTGAGGACATTTGGGTCGAGCACACACACACACACACCACTTCACCCTCTTCCACTGTCACTAATGTCTACTTTATTAAGAGTTAAGAGACTCCCGAGTTCCCAGCAGATTTCAGATCGCCGAACACGATCTCGGCGGAGGAGCTGGAGAACACGCGGCGCCGTCTCTTTCATGAGCGTCTGACTGCGCGATTTACATAGCCAATGAGCATGAAGTTCATGAAAACATACCTAATTTTGGATTTTCAAAGTCACCGTGCCATCTGCTTTTTTGTTCCGCAACAAACACAAACACACACAAACACCGCCCGCCGCCTCCCCCCCCACCCCCCTCGTCGCTCGCGTCTCCGAAGTTTCGCCTCTATTCATCTCATGAATATATGGTAATGATGTATTCCTCTGCCAACTGTGTGTGATGTTTCTGAAGGAACAGATATAGTCCCAATAAAGAGGAAGTGTCTACAACTGGCTGTTAGAAGCAAAAAGGATGTGATAAGCATTGGGAAGGAGGATGTCAGTTTCGCTCTCCTGTACGGTTCTCTCTGTCGCCTCCTTTTTCCCTTTCCTTTCTCAAAAAAAAAAACAATTTGGACAACAGCTTTACAAATGCAAAAATGACTAATATCAAGTTACTGACTGTGGCATTTAAAAAATACTGTGCTTCTGACCCCAGTTCTCTTAAAAAAATCATTCCAGCCGCTGAAAGAATCATCATCGCTATCTGAAACCAATCACACATTCAGTCACCCCCAATGTGTGTGTGTGAGAGAGAGAGAGAGAGAGAGAGAGTTGGTATTTAAAGTCATTACCAATCCAATCTGTCTGCCAGTGTGCACCGTCGTTGTCTTGGTGGCAAAAAACATCTCGTAATGCACTTTACCTCGGTGTAAACACGTCCCCGGGTTGCCCGAGATTTGCCCAAAATGCCATGTCCATCATATTTCACAGGATTACAGCCGCCTTGTTTTGTTCTGTTTTTATTTTTGTGTTGTTGTCATTTCCTCCCCCCCTCCTGTAATAACTGCATAGTTTCAATTCCGCCGCGTGCAACCCGCGCGCAATCATCTCCTTAAGAGGCCCACTTGATTTCATAGCTGAAGCCAAATTCCCTCATGAGCTGCTAGCTGCTAATGTCACTGATTACTCAGGCGTTGTTACTGGATTCGGTGGTTGCAAGAGATATTTAGCAATTTGGTTATTATTGTAATGAACAAACACTTGTCCTGGCAACTAGAAAACAGGTGTTTACTACCTAGGGCATGAGCAATATCAGTTATGGGGCTTGCAATGTGTTATTATTGGACTCTAAGGTCCAAATAGGATCAGAAATATTCTTATTTCTTATTTTAATTTTGGCAAAAGATCCAGATCCTTCGATGCAGACACCCCTCTTCCGAAGTGGGGATAACAAAAATGACAAAATATCGTTCTCTAAGGAAAAGGGAATAAATTCAATTATATATCTAACATTCCCAACAGGAAGCTGGGAACCAGACAGTGTGGACAAATGAATGGTCTGACTGCTAGACAGTCCAGTTTCTGAGTACCTACCCCATTACTGGCCAGCACACCCACCGGTACAGATGCCCACATAAAGGCCTCACCATGCTGAGGAAGCAGGAAGGTGGTTGGTAGAGAGACTATGAATGTTTGACTGATCTACTACCAGAGAGAAATCACCACTGATCCACTTAAAGTGACTTCAAAATGTATTGAGACTTGAATTGTGAATGAACAAGGGTTGTAGAGAAAGGCGGGATAGAAGAGACTGTGATGGCAGGAGTTGGATTGGATACTGAGTGTGGAGGGTCCTGAAGCAATTTGAGACTACCTCAAACCGGACAGCAAGGCAACGAACACGTGGAGTTGATACGCACAGTCGTACCTGTAAGATCTCCAACATGTACCAACGGTGTGTGGTTGCCATTTCAGTATCATGCAGGATTGCGGTGAAAAAACATCATTGTGACTTCCTCATTCCTTCACTCAAAATGAATGACTTTGGATTGCTGCAACATACTACACATGCAGGCTTCATGAAAAACCTGCGCCATCAACAGCAGCAGCACATCACCCTATCTGTTTGTGGTTCAGCAAAGCCTTTTGCCGGGGTGGGACTCTCGCTTCTACCCGAGCACCGAGGCGCTAAGGGGGGAACAATAGCGCTTGATTTACAATCAGGCAGCTGCGTCCGTTGCCAGCTGTTCCACACACAGCTACGGCCCCCCGGCCCAGACGTTCACCGCGGGGGGTCGGCAACCGACCGCCAGAGGGAACGCTAGCGGAAGCCAACCAAAGTACATGCCTCCACCAGCTAAATTGGACCAATTAGCTTGTACGCCAAGAGCACTCCCCACAATAACGTTTTTCCAGAAGAACAAGGGGGCCAGCAACGCTACAACGTGGTGTCTCTCTCTCTCTCTCTCTCTCTCTCTCCGTCTTTCTCACTTCGGCAATTTGTGAATTGTATTGAATTCACCAAGTATACAAGACGAGCAGATTGATTAGGCTAATCAAGTCATCAATGTACCAATTAAGCAATCGTATTGTTCATCAACTGAATAGTTCACGGTACAGAAAAAGCTTGTATTAGCTTGTATTAATACATTTACTCGGAAAGTTTGGTCTCATTGTGCCTCCCAACCACATTTCTTCTTTATTACTCTTTTCCAGATTAACCAATAGACCATTATCTCATAGACACTCGGCTCAGTCCACGCTCAGGCATGTGCCCTTCTCCACTGAGTCATCTTCTTTCCTGTCCTCCCTTGCTCCCTCGCTCCCCCTCCTCTCCTCCTCCTCCTCCCTCCCATCTTCTGCCTATCTCGCCCTCGGACTAAAATATCTGCGATGAAGACATCTGCCGGACAGCTTGTCAGGAGGGCTGGAAATGGAAATCGAGAAACCGAAGGGATCTGAATGATCTGTCTGTGCCAGAATTACAGCCCACTTCATTACAGGCAGGAATGGACAGATATGGCGAAAGATAAAGAAGAAAAAAACAACACGCTCCACCGTGTGTTTCTTCGGGGAAGTGCACGGGAAGATGAACAAAGACACATATTAAGGATATTAGAGTAAATATGTCAACAGGCACTTCTTAACTTACGCCACGAGGACGATGTGGTAACTTTGGCCCCGCCTTTTTTACGAACGCATTTTATTGGATTGTTCATTTTACAAATTGTCACATTTGCAGACAGTAAGGCGGGCTCAGTGTCTTTGTGCCCCTCAACAAAGGTAACATCACTCTACCTCCCTCCCTCCCCCCCACACTTCTCTCTGGGAGTCCTGAGTTAGTGCTGTGCTGCAGGGAGGAGCAGAGCGGCACTGATGAGGAAAAGACAAACTAATCAGAAATTAGGTGTGCCATTTCCCCCCGCTGCCACTCACCATTTCAGGAAGTAACTGCCTACTGTCTTTTTTTTTTTCACCACGCGCACACCACATACACACTCTCAAACCATCGAGCTTAAGAGTGTTAAAGGGGGAGGAGGCTTCATTTACTGCGTGAACCGGATGTGGAGGTGAACTCGAAGAACGTGGCGCCGCGCTGGAGAATAAACCGGCTCGACCTTGATTTCAGCACGACAAGGAGGAATATTGTTTTCCAATTCCCAATCTATACTCCCAGTAGCATCGAGGAGAAACCCGGTTGCTAACCGCTAAGCAGCATCAGCACAGTGTTTCCACTTCAGCGCGGCGATCCCCTGCCACTCCTCTGCCGAGCGCATTACCGAAATTGCTCGCCAAATTAATTTATGGCTTACTCTGAATTTAGCTCCCCTTTGGTGGAAGGCATGAAAGTCTATTGGAGTTGTCTCCAGACGGGGAAAAAAAAAAACAACCTATGTTTAAGACGCTGCAGCACAGTGCTTTTATTAAGCCCTGAGCACAGCCTATGAATTATTAAGAGTTTGGGTGTATCTATAGACCATCAAACCATTAGCCTGGGAGCGAAAGGCATCCAGGAGTACACTCAAAAATACCTCATCCCTCCATACTCACAAAGTCCTGGCAGTGCTTCCTCGTGATTGAAGAAGTTGGAAATGCATAGAGTTTTAAAACCAACCCCCTCTAAATTTTTTAACAGCCGCAGCCACAGTTAAAGCCCCATTAACGCACTAAAGTCATACTTGTGAGGCCTCTCCATAATAGATGAAATAACACGGTATTTATCGGCCGAAATGTTACGAGCGCTCGTCTAGCGGGGAGAGGGGGAACTTTCGAACGCCGTGGGCTTTTCGTCTGGTACAAAAACGTACAACTGTAGTTAAAACTGTCCTCGACAAAACGGACAACTGTAGCTGGATGGACAGCACTCTCTCTGCCCTTACTGTGTGTGTGTGTGTGTGTGTGTGTGTGTGTCTGATCTCGGCCAAGGAAAACACTGCAGGTGGCACGGCAAGATCGCAAACTTGTCTTTTATGTGTGAACGATGGGATTTTTCAAAGACGTGCGCAACATCTAGCAGATAGAAATATCTTTGACATGCAGCATCTATAAGTAAAACAAGCAAACGTGAGCAAACGGGGCTCCTTTTCCATGCAAGGAATCACATTGGAAATACTCAGCGGACACCGGGGGAATACGTAGAGATCGTGGCGATGAACAATGAACTCCATTTGCACAAAAAGGTAGGAGAATTTCAAGATGTTTCACTGGTGTATGAAGCTGTTCAGCCTCCACTCCTTCTGAGGGGTTACTTTCCAGGCCCCAGCCCTGTTCATTAGCTAGCACACACAACCACCAGAGGGTAGGGTGTGTGGGAGGGCTGGGGGGGGGGTTGGGGTGTTTCTATGCTGAAGACAATCAAGGAGGCGAGAGGCGATGGCCGCCTTGCTCAAGATGTAGGAGATTCAGCTACGTTGCTGTCACCCCCACCTTCTTCCATCCCTTCCTCCTCCTCCTCCACCTTCTCAATCACCTCGTTTCCCGTGGGGGGTGGGGGGGAATGGGGGGAGCTTCCGAAGCCGGCTACTCCTAATTACCCACGAGTCCCAGAAACGCTCCAGCTGTTTGGAGAAGTGGGACCGTCGTTCCGGTGCGAGGAGGTGCAGCAGCCGCCGGAGAGCCTGGTTTGGGATTTGGGAGCCTGATTAAAAGTTTTAAGCGGCCTTGGAAAAGACAAGAGAAGCGGGATTTCGTAAGTTTTGGAGGGTAGCGTCAGAGTCAGTTCAGCTCCGGGTGCCGTCCGCCGGGCAGGTTTAGAAAGGATTTGCACTCACGTCATTATGTTGTTGTTGTTTTTCTACCCTGGTCTTGATTTACTTCAATTGTAAGTTCAGTGCTGGGTCTACTAAGAACCAACTTCTATCTGGCAACAATTTTCCGAAGACCGACGCAGAAAGCATTTGAAAGACAGATTCATTGATCGTTCCGACTGGGCTGTTTGGTGTACGGATTAAACGATTGGCAGTTTGACAACCGACTGACTGACACTGATTGACCGATCCCGTGCTTAACTGCAGCGGACCTCGAACAAACAGGCAGTTTAAATGGCTCACAAATAGATTGATGGATTGATTAGCCTCGCCAGGGGGGGGGGTTTGCAAAACTCCCATTTACGCTCACCGTCTCTTCCACGGCGGTCCAGCGTTGCCTTGGAGGGGGAGACAGGGGAGACGTAGAGGAAACCGTCCATGAAGAGGGGAGCGTCGGACAGGGAGATGCTCTCGGACCACTGCTCCAGTTTGGGGAAATCTGCAAGGGGGGGGAGACACAATCTTTAATCTTTATTATTAATATTATCATCACTGATTAATGAAATCAAGACATAAAGAAAGCACAATTCCCAAAGCTAACATCCCTCCGCCCTAACTAAACGTGTTGGAGGAGACAATCACTGTGAGAAAAAGACAATTTGAAGAGTGTGAAGTGAACGTGGAGCCATGCAGTGTGCCTTCCACTGATAATATGACTTACGTGATAAAAGCATATTGTTGGGAAACACAGATAGGTTTTAGATGTACTATTTAATACTAGAAATGCCACTGGGCTACACCAGAGGGTCTTGAGATTTATTTTTAAAAATGCTTATTCAGCACTTTAAATGCACCGCTCTCATCTTTCTATCGCCTCAGCTAAATGCTATAGGGGTGAAGGAACATCTCCGTTTTTACAATTCCAAAAAATTCAACCTGCTGTTTCCAAAAAAAAGAACAAAAAAAACAAAAAGGCCCCAAACTATCACCAATAAATTCACCAGTCTGCACTGGTGCAAAAGACTGAACGTGTGGGAGAGAATGTGACTGGAAGGAAGTTACAGAAGGAATAAGGTTAACTGTGCACTAGAAGTCAAACTTAGTTAAAAAGAGTTAAAAAGAGTTAAAAAGTTGAGTCAATACAACTTGTATTTAAAATGCTTATGTGCTAATTTCTAATTTCTGCTCATTGTTTTTGTTTTTTCTCGAAATAAACCCACCAATCCCAGATGTATCATCCCATAGTAGGGACACCGTCCTTCAACCAGAGGAGCTGGATTCATGCCCGAGTGTTGGCCAGCATCCTCCTGGCTGCAACGCCTTGCAAGACACTGAATCCCTACCAACTCCTGGGGTGCCGTTCTGCAGCTCTGACCTCCCCGATGAGGGCCAAAAGCAAAAAGAGAATTTCCCTCCAGGGATCAATAAAGTAAAGACTCCTATTTATTTAGTCATCACTCTGTCACCCAATCATGTGTTATCAACGTTTGTATATTGAGCCAACAGTTATTAAGGATCTATTAAGGATCTGTTGAAATGATTCCCTCTGTCCACATCTGTCTCATCGACTTCCTTGCTCATTTCTTCCCCCTCTTTGTTTCTAACACTCTCTCAACTCGTCCTTTCTCGCCACTTTTAAGAGCTCCTCACATTCAACCTTATCATTCTCAAATTCAATTAGCTTCAATTCTGGGGTTCAATTTTCTGCCAGAGCCCGGGCAATATCTTGGGAGATTTTATCTGCGGCACCTCCAGCTCTCTCATCAAGCAAGGTAAAGAAAAAACTTTAATTGAAACGGCTTTTAATTGAAATGACACTTCTCCCCCTCGTAGAAACCACTGCCAGCCAATCTCAGGGCCCCCGTATCGCGCCGCGAAAAGAAAAACAATCAGTTAATTTGACAAGACAGCTGATTCCAGATCTGCTTGCACACTGTTTATGGATTCGTCGTCTCCAACTCATTAATTATGTTCATGCGGCCTAATAATCTCCGAATTGCACGCGTACACTGTTATAGTAATGAAACAGATGTCCTCAAGCGCCTCGAACCAAGACTTTCATTCCCAAAATGAGATATTTTAAATGGACGACAAAATGATCGCCAACCGAGAGTAAGGCTCGTTACGGGTTACTGTATAGGAGTCAGCTTGGCTCACACAATAGTTATATTTGTTAGGATGGAATTGTCTGTGAAATATTGATGTATTTCAAGTAGTAAATGCTTTGTAAAATGAGTATGTTTGGTTTAAAGTGGAAATACATCTCAAATACTCTCTCATTAGAATTGAATGGTGTAAGGGATAACAAATAGTAGTATCCATCATCGATGAGTCTGGCCTGTAGCATGTAATAACCAAATCCGTCAAAGGATCATGGCGGGCAGTATGCAGACCTTCGTATGCACTGCAACCATTCACAACAAGCACAACACATTCTTGATGTGGAACCGAATCAGCCTGAAGAGCCAATCAGGATGCCATGAAGCCAGAGTTGACTGAGGGTGCAATCCCGCCTTTTTTTTCTTTGGTCTGAACCAAAATGGAAGAGTCGGGCTTGTAAACAAAGTGGCACAGACCGGGTTCCAGTCTCTGCAACTTTAGCAAAGCATGATGGATTTGTCTGCACTCTTTGCGGTAATTTACCATCTCGTCTTCATACTAGTTCAGATAACACATAAGGACATGTGACGTGAACACATAGACGATGTCAGCATCCGTCTCCTTACGAACACGAACCCAGTTTTGGGGTCGTTTCCTGTCGTGGGTTCGGATTCCCACTCCCAACGAACCGCGCCACAGTTCGCTTGGAAGAGGGCCGAGACATTTTCAGTTCATCCTGGCGTGGTTGTCTGGTGTGGAGTCCCAACGACAAGCGATTTGTAACTGCCCTCCCACCACACGCGCACAAGTACACACACACACACTCATTCCATTGTCCAATCACTCAGGTTGAGAGAATGTAAATAAGCCGGAGGGTAGACGGTGTATCAGTTGTAACAAGGCTTTCTCTGTCAGCCTCCTAAACAGTCCCTTTGGGCCCCTGAAAGCTGGACTCTGTTAAGATGGGGCTGTGATGTCTGTGGGGGCGGCGGTTGAAGAAGTGTAGCCTAGCGCTGATTGGCTCAGTCCCCAGTGGAAGGGAGGTGACATGACAGAGTGCTCAATTAGCCATCTGGTCGCCCACGGCAATGGTCACAAAGTGGTCCCCGACAGGCAGTGGACGGTGGGACAATCGGATGCGCGCTCGCACACGCACGCGCGCGCACACACACACACGCACACACACACACACACAGTAAACGCAAACACATATACACAGGCAATGTACAAATCTAGGCAAGTGATGCTGTAAATTGATGCACATTTTCCAGGAGAGCGACTCAAAAACCTCCACCAACGTTCACGTGTTCAAAGAGATGGAAACCTGTATCGACGTCTCCCTCACATGTACCCGCGCAAACAAACGCACCAGCAGACGTTTCTCTTCAGAATTAAAACCATCCATACGCCGACGCCCTCAGGGGGGAAAACCCTTCATTTCCGCCTGCTCTCAGCAGCCGCCCACGACCTCCTGACCCCCCCCCTAACAGGCCTGCGTACGGTATGCATGCTGGTGTACAACATAAACAGCATCAACAAGCATCCGCCCAGGCAAACAAACAAGCTGGCAGAGCCTTGCAATGTCACTAAAACAAAAAAAATAAAAACAGGGTGGGATAGAGAGCCAAGATGAAACAGGACCTCTGATTTAGTGTGTGTGTGTGTGTGTGTGTGTGTGTGTGTGTGTGTGTGTGTGTGCGTGTGTTCATCTTTTTATTATCCACACCGAAAGCTTTCTGGATGAATTTTTAATGTGCCGGGAGATTCAAGGCGTCGGGGATGCTCGGGTGGTAACAATAAACTTCCCTTTTCCTCCAAATCCGCCGTGTGTCATTTAAGAAGAAGGGAAGCGATGTCAACAGTAATAGGCGTTGCTGTTTAGCTTGGTTTACAGTACGCTGGCCTCCCGTGTGTCGCCAAGAGACGCCCGAAAACACAATCCACATGTTTACATTGCATTATATCTACATTGCAGGCATGTAGCTCTTATCCACAGACACCTGCAGTGAGTGAGTAGCGAAGGTGCAGTGTCTCGCTAAAGGACACGTTGGCTGTTGAGTGCGGAAATCAAACCGGTTTCCCTTCCAGTTTTGGGAACACTGTCTCTAACCTTTAGGCCATCTCATACATGTCAGTCTAAACAGGTGATCTCTCTATAAATGACAATAAAAATAACCACAGAGAAAATATTCGACTGTGTTGCGTCACCAAGGGACGTTTTCTGTAGCTTCTGAGGTTTCAATGACGAGGAACGTAAAAATGAACGAAATGGATTTGAACATCTCATCCAAATAAGCAGCACTGGAACTTGAACTTTCAAAAGTACCCAGGAAGATTTGGGAGAAATGGGAAAACACATTGTGGGATTCAGAGCTCCCATCTTCGTCCTAGTATGACTCGATTTTTTAGTCATTTAGCTGATGCTGAGGCGCTCAGGCTTGGGCTCGGGCCCGTCATTGTCAACGAGACAACGCAGACTAAACTACCCGTAGTGTTTACAGGACGTCGATGTTTACATTGGCGACAGCGTAGCAGCAAGAGACATTATTGTTAACAAACCTTAAGCTGTGCCAAAATTTATATTCCCCCCCCCCCCACCAAAAACAAAAACACGTGTTTCCCTGGCGGCGCGTCCTCGTTTCCATCATCGGTGTGCGTTGTTGTTTTGCCACCGCACAAGGAAATGACTGTGGGGGGAAATGTGCTTAGCAAATGACAAGCAGACTAATGTATAGCCTGACAACTTCATTGTAATGGACGCCTGTGGTTTGATGTAATGCGATCAGAAACAAGCTTGATATCCATTCATTATGGAGGCGACGAGGAAGGCTACTTTCATTCTTTAAAATAGTGAAATGTTTTTAAATGTTGTTTAAACTTTGTTTCCCCCCCCCCTAAAAAAAATACATTTTTGTGGATTGTTTTCCAATTTCTGCCTTTAAAAGTCCAATTTAAAAACAAAACATGAACATTTATACGCCCTTCTCCTAGGTGACATATTCCAGCCATACTGAAATATAAACACTTGCACCTAAAAATACATCTGGAAACAACCGCGGTAGGACTTTCTGTGACTATAAAGGATAGGGCCCATCATCGGCGCTGCAGACAGGGACCCCGGGAGCGCTGAGAGACGCCGCCTCGGAGAGCCGCCTTTGGCTGTTCTAATGAACTCCGGGGTGGGAATACGCAAATGAACACGCTCCCGACAGCATCCCAAGGTGCTTTTGGACAAGGAGGCGTGGGCAGGAGATGGTGAAAACACATGCAAGAGGCACACACACACACACACACACACACAGAACCAGCTAATGAAGTGGCAATGCTCTGTCATCAGGACATCGTGGTTATCCTAATGTTGGTGCACCGGCGCTACAAATGAGCCACAGTGGAGGGAAGGGACAGCAGAGGGCTTCGGGGAGGAGCCGGCTGACAGCTTTATTTCAGTACTCACTACACCCGGCAGAAAGAGTTGGTTTTCTTACTTTTTTTTTTTTTTCCCTTCAAACTTGGGGTGCGATTCACACTTGCGAAGACACTCACAGTAGAGGAGCAGGAACTTTTATGCACACTATAGCTCCTCCAATTTAGACTCCTAGTCTTTGAGAGGGAAAGAAATTTCTCACGGTGTCAAGAGTTGTGCTAGTTGCGCTGCTGCTGCTGCTGCTGCTGCTCCAGCCCAGCCCTCCCACCAGGGTGGTGGAGAGTCTGGGCGCACGGACCGTTTCTTGTTTCTTGTCAGTGAGGTTCATTTCATCTGTTACATGCACCTTTGGGCTCGCGGCGCTATGCGGCGGCGGCTGAGCGAGGGTCTGAACTGCACCCTTAATAGGCAGAGAAAATACTTAAGACACCGCAGACACACACATAGCAGCAGACACACAAATAAAATACACATGCCCTTATAATACTGTGCTTCGTGTGTGTGTGTGTGTGTGTTTGGCTCCTTTCCCTTTTCACTCTCATCATTACAAGCTTCCCGGTCCCTGCCCAGTGCCACATATAGCACTTTTCATTACAGCTGAAGAGTTCACTTTATGCTCCATCAGCCCTTTGAATCTTTTACCTCTTTTTACGTGCCTTTTTGCAAACGAAACGCTGACTGTTCATCCACCGAGATCTCCCATCACAGCCGAGGAGTTATGTAGCGGGTAGTCAGAGTGGGTCACCTCCCCCGACCGAGGTACTTTCTTGCCCAGCTGCTCGGTTTGGTTGTCCGGCCAAACCGAGCAGCTCCAGGAAGAGTCGTTCAAAGGGTAGTACCATTATTTTTTTCACTTTTTATTTCCTAATGATGGAGCCTACTGTGCTCTGGTGAAATCCCAACACTGTGTACATTGTTTTTTTCTATGCCTTCTGTGTCAGTTTGTTGAACCTGGTGGTAGAGTTACATAGACTCATCTGTTTTGTTCTGATCGTATCAGCTTTTCATTTTTAATTCATTTGTAAAAAAAAAAAATTTGTGCAGATCAGTAACCAAATAAATCCATTGAATTGGACATTGAATCCATTATGAATTGAGGCTGTACCACTAACAACGTCGAGGGGGAGGGGGGGGGTGGATGTTTCTGAAGACGAGCCAAGCTACAAGCTGCAACACTTTTAAATGAGGAGAGAGACTGCATGTACGCTGGGCATGTTTTTGGTGATGAAGCTGAGAAGAAGAAAAAAAAAATGTGCGTGTCTTCCAGCACACCTCCAAGTAACGGCCATCACCATGGCAACCAGGTGACCCATACCAGCAATTAGGAGTCCCTAACAGGCTCGGTGCTGGTGAGCGTGCACAGATGCAGCACATTCATTATGCAGAATCCAGTCCCTGAGAAAGTCTCCCCCAGCCGACGGCCTCTCTCTCTCTCTCTCTCTCTCCCTCCCTCCCCTAATTCAATACACTCTTACCATCGCTCCTGTGAGGAGTCAACACACACACACACACACACACACGTCACGGGGAATCCGCACAACACAGCACATCTGTAACGTGCCGCCAATGCCAGGAAGAGGTGGTGGGTAATACAAAGGAGTGGGAAGAGAGAGAGAGAGAGAGAGAGACTTCAAACAGGCAGCCTTTAAATTTGTGTTTTTTTTCTGGCTTCATTTCCTATTCATGGTGGTGAAATAAAAAAAAAAAGAAATAAAAAAAAGAAGAAATTCTCCCGCTGTGCTTTTATGAATGCGGCAGCGCAGCGGTGAGTGTGAGTTTTAAACATGATTGGCTTGTAAAGTATAAAAACAACGGGCTGAGTGCTTGCGGCGCCGATAGTTTGGGCCGGTCGTAAAAAAAATAAAAACAAAAAAACCCCACACAAACACAGGCAGACACCTCACACCTAGTTTAAAGGGCTTTTTACAGATTTATCAGCACTGTCAGGTCTGAGAACAAGAATACATTAGCAAACTGTTTTCTGCGGTACAAAGAACAATCTGGCATCTCACCTGGTGTGAACACCGGCCATAGCAAGGCTTTCTGTGTCCTGACTTGAACCCTTTTCTTCCCCTGGCAGAGTCGTGAGTGAATAACGAGCACGACCAGACAGTTGAGAGCAACATTGGCTTTTCTACACATTTGCTTTGTAAAAGGATGAAAAATAAGTAAAAATCACACACACACACACACACACACACACATATGTCCACACCCACCACACCCCCTGGCAGCCTACCGGAGAGTTTGTTATGGTGGAGGAACTCCATCTGCAGCCTCTGCCCAGCCCGTTGGGCCAGGAGATAGGGGGTGGAGTAGTCCGGGTCCCCCGTGGCACACATGACATCTGCCCCGCTGAACACCAGCGCCATGGTCTGCAGGACGTCGGGCAACACCACGGCCGAGCACAGCGCCTGCACACACACAGGACAGGGTGGATACAAGAGGACCTACAGGGTTTTTTTTTAAGTACTGTGTTGTGCCTTGTGCTGGGTCTGCTGTGGGCACGGTGCAGCGTCAGCACCCTTTATAAACTTCCTCAGTCGTTTCATTTCATTTCGACGTAATTTTATTTTGGAATTTTACAATGACACTCGGCCTGAAAATGGAGGATACGCGTCTCCTGGGGCTTTATTTATATAAATATATGTCTGCATTGTTTCTTCTCTCCCTCCATCTCTTTATGCTGCTTTATACTGCCAACTTATCATATATGGTTTTGAAGATCTGAGAGTCAAAATCAGATCAAAAGCAAATCAGCATCCAGACCTGTTACTTGAGGCCTCCTGCTGTGCTCGCTTGATGAAAGTTGAAAGCGGAAATGTATGAATGAAAGCATGAACAAGAATGAACTGTACATAATGAGTGTGTGCAAATAATAGCACTAGAATGTACTGAGGCTAAAAAAAAAAAAAAGTATATATATATATACAGTGGTGGCCAAAATTATTAGAACACCTGACAGATCTGAAAATATTGACCTTTTCTTGCCTCCAAAACATGATTTCATTTCATAATGTTCATGAAACATGCAGATGGTTGCTCTGAGCACAACAAATATCAGATGAAGTGAGTCCTACTGTTTTTATCCACTTTTAACTTTAATATTTGGTATGTCCACCTTTTGCAGCAATTCAAAAGAATCACACAGCTGTGTCCTAAGACTCTTGCATCACCATCAATTTAACCACGATCACACCTGACAATGATTACACAAGTAATTTGGCTTCTTCTGTGAAGGAACATGATTGTGTGACATTGACAGTGAAATAGGCCTAGCTTGTTTTTTGTAAGGAAAATGAGGTAAATCTCCTTATGATGGCTCTATTCTATGGTTTATAGAGCATAATGATGACTTTGTATATATTTCATTCATTTTATGGGTATTTTAATGGCCAGTTGAACAAAAACTGAAACCTCTTAAATGTATGCCAAGTGTTCTAATAATTTTAGCCACCACTGTATATATATATATATATATATATATATATATAAATAAAAAAATAATAAATAAAAAATATAATTTAAAATATATATATAATTTAAAATAAATAAATAATAATAACACACATATATAAATAATAAATAAAAATATAATAAATAAATAAAAAATATATATAAATAAAAATATAATGAAAAAAAAAAAATATATATATATATATATATATATATACACCAATTATGTGAAATATATACAGAATGAAATCAACAATAAAAGTATGCTCAATATATATCAAATTACACAGATATGGGAATTGAAAGAAAAACAGAATTAGATTTACAGAATATATAGAGGATGTGCAAATGTGAGTAATGTTCACATCAACAAGTCTAGAGAAAGTGTCTGTTATTGCTGTGCAGCCGTGCGTTGTAAAAGATGATTCACCTTTTTCCACATTCTGGGGCAGCTAGGAGAAGTTAAAGATAGACGAATACAGTTTGACCAAGCAAAACCCTTGTGTTTTTCCCCCGTCTCTTTCCATCTATCCAGTCAATTAATGCGACATTGTGAGTGTTGACCCACAACAAAGCGGGCAGACGGAGGAGTCGAGTGGCAAAACAGCGTAATTCCGACGAGCAACCTCGCCTTTCATCAGGCCTGGGCCGAGTCAGCGAGCCGCATCGATCCGCCACAAACAAGCCAGATCCGTCTGAAAGTGAGTCAGGGGCGAGGCTGTACATATACACACACAGGCAAGCACGCACACACACAAAGTACCTGTCAATATAACCTGCCCGCCCACACACCAGACCGCACTAAGATAAAGATGTCTGAGGATGTGTGTGTGTGTGTGTTCCAAGCATACACATTAGTTTATTTCCATCTATTTAGTTTCCGCAGAACGGCTAAAATCAATACATCTCTACGGGCAGGGAAGAGAAAAATTTGTGAATGTACATAAAGATAGGATTTATTTTTCCTCTCGCTCTCTCTCTCTCTCGCTGTCATTCTTACACACACACACACAAGTCTGGGTCAGATTATGGCAAATAGTCCCATGTAGCCTGGCCTTATTCCATATCGTCTCTGGAAATGACCTTCTGTGTCATAGCAATTACCGCTGCCACTGGAGGCTTCCTGCATGGATGTGTGTGTGTGTGTATGTGTGTGTATGTGTGTGTGTGCACTGATCTAAGCAGGTCCTCTGACACCTCCCTCTCTAGGTCATGTGGCCTGCGGAGACTCTGTGGAGGTCACTGGGATATCAGCTCCTAATGGGGAACATGGGACTGTGGGAGAGAGAGGGAGAGGTCACGCTATAAAGGCACGGGATGGAGAGAACAAAAGAGGAGAGGAGAGCGAGAGAGTGCACAACGGAGTTAATGTAATTAGGAGGGGGAAATATTGTTATTGGGTAGAAATGCAATGAGTTTTTCCTTTTCGCTACTTTAATTAAGAGTAAAGTTGTCGTCTACGTGCTGAGTGACTCTCCCGACACTCGGGCCTGTCAAGCCAAAGCATAATTTCGGTGTCCTTGTTTAAAAAAAACTTTTAAAAGCACATATTTCAGACTCGCTTTTACTTTAACTGCTTTTTTATTCTGTTTTTGCACTTGCTTTAATTATTCTGTGCATTTTCCCATTTGTATTGTATTCCTTTTTTCTTCTTCTGTATGTATTATTCAAGTTTTTATTTATTGCGTGCATTTTTATTTATCTTTTCAAGGACTTCAAGGGCAAATAAATAATATTATTTGTAGTAGTAGTAGTAGTAGGAGTAGTATTGCATCGACATACAGTTGTGAGAAAAAGTTTGCGAACAATTCTAACAATCGATGTGATTTCACAAATAACACAAAAAAAAAATCTTTTTATTGAACATATTGTTCAAATATTAACAGCCTAACCTGGAAAAGTGTGTGAACCTCTCGAATCTATGAAAGGGGGTGAAGTCAGGTGATCCAATCAATGAGATGTCGTATAAAAGCACTGCCAGGAAGAGGTCAAGGAGGTGACAACGAGCCCTGAGGTAACGGGTGAGGATCTGCAGGCATCCCCTGATCTGTGTCCGAGTCCACAAGCCGTCCATGTGAGACGTCCCAAAAATATCAATGACCTGACACAGTTGTGTAGGGAGGAGCGGCTCAGGATACCTTCCAATGGCTGTGCAGGACCGATCGGACACTACAGGAAATGAAAAGTACTTCTTTTTTGTGTGTATTATTGGTTAGAGATCCCATATTATGGAAAACGGTTTATTCCTGGCTCTTATACATGTTCCACAGGAAATTACTTCCCTAAGCAGCTGAGAAAATTTGAAATCTGGAAGTCAACCCGTTTTTCTGTATTTTCCTTTTTCCCAAAACGGTGCCAAAGATAGGAGAAAAACGGCCCATTTCAGAAAATGGTTCCTTTGGACGTCATAAGGTGCAAGTCCTGATCAGTGGTGATCACTTTAAGGTGATCAGTCCTCAGACTGCTTGTGTAAAGGCAGGATTAGCATCTAAATTGAAGCTTAAAGATGGAGCAATTCATAAGGTACGTGACCCATCTGCAAAATTGAGATCTGTAAGTGTCACCATGTTTTGATTTAATTTACCAAATTAGTCTGGTTAGTATATTCAACTGCTGGTTATTCAGGGCTAGCCACGGGCTTGTTGGGTCTGGAAGAAGTAAGAAAACTAAAGCTAGAGTCAGGACACATCTTTTAAAGTTATTGGTTGGAGTCAGGACTCATCTTAAAGTTATTTGTTGGGACCAGTGTGTGTTTTATAAGTCGAACGTGTCAGGCTTGGTAAACTTTAGCCACCATTAGTACAATCGTGTTTGGTTGTTTGGCTGCAAATAGATTGCATCTAATAATATATTGGTTAACTAGCTCAACAAAATTGTCAATACTAGCTTGTCTGCAAGTTGTATTCAATAAGCTTATGGACATGAGCCATAAACAGACCGGCTACAGCAGAGAGTGTTGCTCACACATCCACACTGCATGTAGGTTGTATGTAATGAGCACTGCTCTGATTGGCCGCCACATGCCAATAGTGAGGCATGAGGCGGCCAATCAGAGCAGTGCTCATTACATACAACCTCCACGCCCTCAAAACAGCCCGTTCTTTACAATGGAGAAAATGAGAGACTGAAACACACACCACATAAACTGGTTTTAGGATTTTTTTTAATCTAGACTTCACAAACGTCTTGTAAAGACCCCCAGGAACAGTTTAAATAGCCCAAAATGAGTACAATACCCCCCTTTAAATCACTGTGTGTATCTATATGTATTTCTAAGATGGAGATCAGAGCATATAGAGAATTCAAAAGGCTTCACAGACTGCAGCCCTCTACTCACATCCAGTGCCCCCCCACCCCCACATGATGGCTTTATGACACATTGATCCCTATCAAAGCTGTTGAGCCCTTTTATTAAGGCAGACTGAGAGACACAGACAGAAAGCTAACATTTCCACCCACAACTCTCTCTCTCTGTCTCTCTCTCCCTCTCTGTCTCACCCTCTTTCTCTCTCTCTCTCACTCACTTCTCCATTGCCCAGAGACATCTTGCCACCACTTTGTTTTTTGTCCATCTCTCACACTTTCTCTCCTACGCCACTCTCCTAACACACTCCTCACTATAACAGCAAATTCACAGGTCTGTAGTGGAGCAACACACATGTTCACACGTATGTACACACACTTACACACTTACACACACACACAAGCCAGCAAAGCCGCAATAGAACCAACCCAAGCGTTTCTGTTGTGGATCCTAATCCACTTTTCCACTTAGCTAGTATATTTTTCCTTCCTTTCCCTCTCTCTCTCTCTCTCTCTCTCTCCCTCTCTCAACATCTCCATTTCTCTCTCACCCCCCCTCCCCCTCTCTTTCTAGTCAACAAAACAATACAAGAGGGCTGATCTGCGTAAATGCTGACACAGGTGGAAACTCAGCCGTTTGGAGGCTCAGTGCACCACGCTTTTAAGACCCTCTTCTGAGAGGCAGCCAAAAAAACAGGCACATTTTTTTGCCGCAGCAATAAAGCCTAACCACAAAACGGGAAGAAAAAGGCCTCAGCACCAAACTGCTTATAGCGGAGATCGATAAGACTGCTGGTGCTCAACATCTTCAGACTTATAGTGCAGTTTTACTGACTTTCAAAAAGGTCAGGAAGATATGGGGCTTTTCAGGTTCAGTGGATGGAGCTAATGGAGTATGCAGCGTGCCGTGGTTTTTTTTTGGAAGTACAGATGTAGCCATTGTAGGAGTCCACTTTTTACTGCACGCTCGCTGAACTGCCGCGGCACTTTGCTTCCCGTCCGCTGCCCAGAATCGTTCTGCTCTTCTTCCACTTGTCAAAAGTTACCAGGAGCGGTCCGGTAACAGGTCGGTTGAGGAACTAGAGGTGAAATGGAGATCCTGGTGGATGACTCCCCGCCAAAACGAAAACACCACCAGCTTCAGCTAGCTTTCAGTGAAAAGCAGACGAGGCCAGTGTCGGCGCATGCAGTATATTGCTGTACCGAAAGTTTGGCTAACGAGAGAAGTGAGCTTGCGACCAGAAGGTTGTAGGATCAAATCCCCTGACAAACCTGAAAAATGTGTTTCTCTGGATGAGAAACTTTCCCTTCCCTCAGCAACCACGGATGTGCCCTTGAGCAAGGCACTTAACCCTCAATATCCAGTGGAGCTGCTCAGTGGGCAGCGAAACAAGACTGTGGTTGTACAGCAGCACTTAGGTGTTAATGTGTGAGACTGTATGAATTTGAAATAGGGTGAAAAAGAGCATGTGTACTCTGGATGAATATCGGGCTGAAAAGCACAATTTTTCCAAGATGCATTTCTAAATACACACTATATACTTCTCTGCCCAACAGTTGTACCTGGTTGAGCTGCTCCTGGTCGTGAAAGCCCTCCAGGACCCTCCGGTACTTCCTCTCCCTGTACTTCCTGCGGAGGAAGGTGGCGCGCTGCTCGGCCGACGCCCCCATGTAAAGATCCTCCTCCAAGGGAAGGTTGGCAGCCCAGAAACTGTTTGCGTTCTTGTTGCCCACCTCCAGGAAGAGCTGAGGGGATAAAATCATCCTTGAATCAAACAAGATCCTTTAGATTGCATGGAAATGTTGGGAGTTGCAATGAGAAACTGTCTTGTCTTCCTGTGTGCAGTACCCACCTCCACCAGCTCGTTGCTCCAGATAGTGCTGTCCAACTTCAAGCTCCGCACTTTGGAGATGCTCGGACCGAGAGAGCGGTGCTGCCCTAACAGACGGACACACACACACACACACACACACACACAAAGAGGGATTAACATGTGTGCACAGACACACGCAAAAAACATGCAAACACACATGCCAAACGTCAGTGAGGGGATACGCCGTAAACAGTTACAAGACAGAGAAACGGAGCGTGACTGCGAGCTCGCTCTCCCGCTCACGACAGACACATTTAGTCCCGTCAGCAGCGCTAATTGGAAATGAAAGCACAGAACGAGCACCATTAATTGCTAATGAATCATGAGTAATTCATTGTGTTTGTTGGTCGGCCTGTTTATTTGGGTGAGGGGCAGGCTTCTGGGGTTGCTCGTGGCCAGAGACAGACCAGGCATGCATAAAACATGGCAGACAAACACGCCGTCTGTGTGAACGGGAGTTATTGTCCTGAGTGGAACTAGAGATGATTTCGGGAAAGATCTTGCGTGATCTCGTTGCGGTCTTCTAGTGATCAAGTAGAGCAGCTGTGAGTACAAGGGTGGGCCAAGGAGCAGGGAAAGGGCGTCCTGACATAGATACACTGTCTGGTTGGAGGAAAACACATGAAGGATGCTTGACAACTGATTACTATTTACTCTAGACATGCTGGTATTCTTCATGTGTGCTATTTATATTATTTATGTGTCTTCATTTCTATTTGTTACTGATATATATTCTATGTTACTACGCATAAGTTGGCTGGAATTGCCTTTTGGATCCAGCGGGACCACAATGACAGCAAAAGAGCACTATTTAAGACTCGGGTAGGGGCCGGCCGTAAAATGGGGATATAAGATTAAGAAAATAATTTTCTTATATGGTACACATGCCATCCCAAGACGTTTGACTTTACTCGGTGTGGTGTTGGACCCACAATGGAGTCTGTAATAAAGCTGTGGGCTGTTAACACACACCCTGGTCGTGGTGTTTTTGAGACGACACAGGTCTGGCTTGGCAAATAAAGGGCAAAGAGCAGGACTTTGCAGACGCTGCCCAGGAAAGAGCATAGCATAGCATAGCACAACACAACACAACACATCACAACACAACATAACATAACATAACATAACATAACATGGCATAACATAACATGCATAGCATAACATAACATAACATAACATAGCATAACATAACATGCATAGCATAACATAACATGCATAGCATAACATAACATAACATAACATGCATAGCATAACATAACATGCATAGCATAACATAACATGCATAGCATAACATAACATAACATAACATGCATAGCATAACATAACATGCATAGCATAACATAACATAAGATAACATAACATAACATAACATGCATAACATAGCATAGCATAGCATAACATAACATGCATAGCATAACATAACATAACATAACATAACATAGCATAACATAGCATAGCATAACATAACATGCATAACATAACATAGCATAGCATAACATAACATAGCATAGCATAGCATAGCATAGCATAACATAACATAACATAGCATAACATAACATAGCATAACATAGCATAGCATAGCATAACATAACATGCATAACATAACATAACATAACATAACATAACATAGCATAGCATAACATAACATAGCATAGCATAGCATAGCATAACCCCGTTTGGTGTACAATTTTATCCATCGCCGAGTACAATGACTGTACACATTTTTAGCATAGATGCATGCCTGCTGCAGACCACAGGACCATTTTCACTTGTAGAGGTACTGAAGCTGAAAAGTGTGTGTGTGCGTGTGTGTGTGCGTGTACACGGTGAGATCTTCATTTATAAATAGCCTGTTGTAAATGGCTTAATCTTCTCTGACACACCGAAACACCTCCAACCAAAACAACACATCAGAAGGGCATTCGTACCTCACACCAGCTCTCACAGAAGCTCGGCCCAACCCACCCCAAAAAAAAATTTCAACCCCAATTAAAAACTTTCCCGGTGACTTCAGCGACGGTACACGACGGAGCACTTTTTTTTTCTTTCTTACTTCTGTGGCATTTTGCTGGCTCGTTCCCCCTCGCTCGACGAGTCAGGAGGGACGGAACAAAAGGAAAACAATGAGCCCTGCATTTTTGCGTTACCATGGCAACTGTTGCCCGCAGTCGTCTCCGCGAGTTGTGTCTGGGTTTAAAAGGAGTTTATTGCAATTACATGTGTGGAGAGCAAGGGGGGGTAGGGGGGGTAGGGGGGGCCCTCCTGGTCTTCAGAGCAATGCTATTTCCACCGGTGGTCGCGTTTGATACCGGGAGAGAGGGCAAGCCGAGAGAGGAGAGGGGGGGGGGGGGGGGGGGATGACATTTATGGTGAAGTTGGACAAATGTGGGTTTGTCCAGTTCAGGCGGCGGGACAGGAACTACTCCCTCCCAACAGCCTGGGGCAATAGAGGTATGCCTCGGGGGGCGGGGGGGATGTCTGGACACAATCCTGCATGTCTAAGCAAACAAAGACAAAGTGTCAGGATATGAAACTGCTGCACATCAGAGAGTTGGAGCCGCTATTAAAATTCTCCCGTAGCCTCGGTCTCTCCCCTTTTTTTTTTTTTTTCATTCCGCCTTGGCACAGACAGAAGAAAGCCAATCTGGGATCATTTTTACCATTAGCCCTCTCATTACTTCTTTCCTCTTCCTCTTGTTCAGCATTTCTCTTTATTGTCCGTGACACGAGAGCGCTAATTAAAAGCGCGAGCCGCCATCGGTATTCAAAATTGGACCGCCACCTAATTTAAGGGGAGCGCGCCGTTGAGGACAGCTTTCCTGTTGCAGATATTCGCCCCCGCTCGCTCGCTCTCTCTCTCTCTGGTGTGTCGACAAAATGTAATATTAAACACGGCTGCGAAATGCAATCATTTAAGGGCATTTGAAAAGGGATGTCGGGTATCTGATGCGTACTAATTACGGCGGCGAGGTGAGGGGCTCAGACTACGAGAGAAATCTCAGGCCTGCTGGAGGGAGGTGGACGGGGGAAGCTGAGCAAGAAAAGTGCGCGTGGGCAGGTGAGCGTGTACTTGTACACGTGCAAATACATGTTTGGATCTGGTTACATTAGGTAGCTGTGTTCGAACCCCCTAACCCAGCTCCCTCCCCCCCCCCCCCCAGACCCTAAGCCCTCTGTCGAGCCTCAAACGACGCACCCCACACTGTTCGGTACCCGTTGACCGCCGCACCATTCGCCTCCCTCTAATCACGTTAAGTGTGTCGAGAAGCAGTTTGGGATCCCTCCAGGTTCCAGCCCGTGGCCTAATCTTTGTTGTCATTTCATCTGAGCCGTCCAGCTTTGCCAAAGAGATTAGAGAACATCCACAGGCCAGACGCCAAGCCCCATAAGTGGCTTATCACCTGAGATCTTATTCCAACAGAGCCTGCAGGTCAGAGTACATACTCACACACACAGGCACAAACAACCATCAGGATACACACACACACACACACACACACACACACACACACACACACGCTAACAAACATTCACTTTAAGATTCTTCTCATTTCAGTCTCGGTCTTCATAACTTGTCAAATGGCCTCCCTCTATTTTGCACGGTCTCTCTCTCTCTCTCTCTCTCTCTCTGTCTCTCTCTCTCTCTCTCTCTCTCTCTTTATTATGTTTGGGCTTCACCCTACAGAAGCACCAGTCAATAAATATGAAGAGGAGTGTGTGCTTGTGTTGGTCATTGAGAAATGGAGTATAAAGGTGTTATAACACGCTGCTCGCTTCCATTCACACATCGTGTGTGTGCGTGCGCGCGTGTGTGTGTGTGTGTGTGTGTGTGTGTGTGTGTGTGTGTGTGCGTGTGTGTGTATCCGCCCGTCCCCTCACCTGCACACTTCTTACAGATGACCACACCCAGATTGACGGACGCCCACTCCGGCCGGGGGGCGCGGCAGTCGGCGCAGCTCCGGTTGGCCTCGTTGAACCAGATCTTCTCTGCCACTTCGTAGTCGGAGAGCGTCTCCACGATCGATTCCTGGACCGCTTCAATCCACTCCTCCTTCTCCTGCTCTGACTCGGCTGTGAAGCTGCAACAATTGATTTTTTGCACAACCCCCCCCCCACCACCCCGACACATGGCTCACTGTTATTGATTTGATTTGAGAGAGCAATTAAACAGTATAGTATCACTTGGCAGGGTTACGGGGGGGTGTGCAGTATTTGGAGTAGTTTTTGGGGGGGGGGGTTGCTGAGTGTACATGTCTGATGTGTGATTGCAGTGGATGATTTGGTGAAATTTGTTGGAGGAGGTGATGGGCAGGTAAATCACTCTGCCTCACCTCGCACCACGGAGATCTATAAAGTGATACTCTATGGTGATGAAAAAATGATCTTTAGTGTCCACACATAATCCATTCACAGTTTCAATATACATTCAAAAATCATTCAGCAGTTTAACAGTCACACACCGTACGGCCTTTGCGTCAAGGGCTCTGTCAGTTTGAAAGTGATGAAATGATCAAACAAGCAGCGAGATAAAACTTGGTACTTCGTGCGGTGCTGCTGACACATACTGCCACCTTAAACCCATTGGTCAATACATGCACAAAGCAGTTTATATCTTAAATGATGCGATGATTTTGTAAGTAAGGGTCTAAGATAACTAACATCTTCAATAGTGATCCATAAGGTCCTCGATGCCCGGACCACGCGGGACAAGAGCTTCAAACAAAGAGTTGGAAAGTAGGAGGCAACACACAGGGAGGCACAATAACATACGGTTCATTCCTAAAACAGGATAACACACACGCACACACGCACACTCACACACACACACACACACACACACACACACACAGATCACTTGCTCTCAGGCACTTGTTTTAAATTCCTCACATCTTCACCAACACACACATATAACTTTGCCATACTCTCTCACCCTGAACTGTGGGAGCTCCCAAATTGGGTGTCTATCAGGGTCTGTGTGTGTGTGTGTGTGTGTGTGTGTGTGTGTAGTGTGTGTGTGTGTGTGTGTGTGTGTGTGTGTGTGTGTGTGTGTGTGTAAGTGTGTGTGTGCACGCGTAGCATAGACAGACAGTCGTTCCCCTGTCTCTCAATCCAGCCATGTCTCACTCATTAGTCTCCCAGAGTGAAGAGACCCTGCTTGGCAAACACACAGGCGCACACACAGGCACACACACACACACACACACACACACACACACAGCGGGATGACTGGATATGTCTATCACTGTCTAACGAGTGCACATAAAGACGCATGTCGGAGATGAACCGCACGGCCCTCTGATGGAGTGGGCGGGGTTTAAGTGGGCATGTATTCTGAGTCATTTGCTGCGTGTTGCGTGCGTCGTAGAACTTAAAATGAGCAAAGTGTCCGATAACAAGCAATCTGTGTGTGCTTGAGTGTCAGAGAGAGAGAGAGAGAGAGAGAGAGAGAGAGAGGGCGAGAGAGAGTGGGAGAGAGTCCTAGCTCAACTGAAAGTAACGACGCACTTATAAAGAAGAAATGGGACCACTGGTCTCCATGGCAACCTGGCGACTGGTGTAAAGTCAGATGGAGGATGAGGGGGAAGGAGAGATACGGTGGAGGGGGGGGGGGGGGTATCGCCCGGAGCAGAGGATGTGCACCAGCCCAGCCTCACCCGAGTAACCCAGCGCAGATCGATAGGTTGATTGGGTTCAGCCGCTCGGTGCCCGTCGGCCCCTCCACCCAGGGCCCGTCTAAAGAGATGACTGCTCACATCGGCCGCTGAACTACAACACGGGCCTCCGAAGCCACAGAGGGAGCGAAAGGAGACGATGTGTGGGAGCTTCCTTTATGAACAACAGGGGTTGACGAGCGACGACGACAACAACAACCTTCAGAAGAATATGAGAGCGCAAATGGACCTTCCAAACCACAGAAAACGGAAATTACCGAATTCTAAAGAGGAGGAGAAAAAGAAGAAATGACTTACATGTGCACAATAATCGAATTCTTTGCTTTTACTCTCAGACGTAATTATAACTAGGCTATTTACATGCAGAGCACAAAAAAAAACATTTTTCAATCAAAACTTCCACTTTCATGCAATCTTGAATATTGTTGGAATATGTCAATCATCCCCACAACCACAGGCTACAAGCATCCATCACTTCCCTCCCACTGCATTCACGGCGCTCCCATGTTAATTCATGTTGCTCCCATGTAATTATATCGCAAGTTATCCAAAGTGGAGACTTGAAAGGCAGAGGTAAGCAAAGTATACAGCAAGTGCAAGTACTCCACAATTTTTTTTTTTGTATGTTGCATAAAATGTAAAATGACAACGAAATGAACCAACCAAATTTGATGTGTGGTGGTCAGAACAGCCCCGGGGTCCCGCTAGCGAGCTCTGGCTGATGTCACCTTATCAACCAATACAGCTGACTCATGCACTGTGGGTGCATAAGCTGTAGCTAGCTTGATATCTTGCAGCTAGCGAGCTACTGAATGGCCGTCCAAGAACGAAGGGACCTCACACAGACGGCACTTTTACGGAGGCTATGACCGCTACTGTTGGCTAACAGTAAGTGAACCTGGTTTTGCTGGGTGTGCTTGCTCTTTAGGTCAGACAGTGGTGCATGGAACAGCACTAGTTTTGGCAATTTGAACACCGAAACAAAAACTGATCCTCGGGGGCCCATAGTACTGTTGGTCGTCTATTCTTGCAGGTAGTTGATAACATTCAGCTTGCAATCATTCCTCGATGAGACAAACAGAATGAAAACCAGCAGGGCTCTGGGGACCCGAGGACCAGGACTGAGGACCACCGTACTAGACAACCTGGCCAACTTCATCTCCATCCAGCAGGCCATATCTCTCAGCTGCAAAGTTTTGATTTTTTATATTTACTTTTTTACTTTGCAATGCAATATTCGACCAACATGCTTTTTATAACTCTGGAAAACAAGTTTGGATGTGAAGTTCTGTCTTTCTAAAATAGCTGATTTCCTCCAAAGCATTGAAAGTCTGCGAGCTAAATTGGGCAACACCTTTGAGGACGCTGTGGAGGCCGTGGGAGAGCCAAGCGCAGCAATCGGAAAAACAGGTGATGCCTGTATAAAAGACTGCACAACACTGTGATTGACAGAATTTCAATTAACCGATTGATTTAGAGGCTGTTGTATGTGGCTTTGCTCGATTCACAATGTGCTGTGCAGTTCGAACAGTCCCCACACTGCACTGGGGATGAAAGTTTATGAGCTGAGGCTGAGAACTGAACTGATAGTGATGTACAGCATGTCAGACTTTAAGGGGAAAAGGGAAATTGGATTGCTGATGGGCCGGTTCAATATGGTCTGTGGTATTGTTGTAAATGTAAACTAATGTCACTAATGTCATGAGATGCAGCTATCGGGACGTAAACATGGGTAATTAAAACAACAATAACTACTGGTATTGTTTCCTGTATTGATTTCACATTTAAAAGTATTGAAATGCTTTGAGATGTTCTTGCAATCTTGAAATAATTGTATTGACAACAATCAATTGACCAAAAAAAAACAAATTGCATGTGCAAATGTAACATAAAATACACTATTACATGATACTTTCATTGAACAAAGAAAGGTACTGAAAAAAGTACTGTTCTACAATCAGTATCATGTATGGAGGTGTCAGGGTGGCGTATAGGTAACAAAACCTTTCACTCAGTTTTCATCAATTTGCTCTGTGCTACTGTGTGGGTAATAGGGGCAAAACTGGAGAGCTGCTAAGGTCAACCGAAACTCCCACCACCACCACACACACACACACACACACACAGAAAAAAACCCAAACAAACAGACAATTCCTCCAATATGCCCTTGAGCTAGGCATTTATCCATTTATCCAGCACTACTTTGGTGGAACTGCTTTCTGATCGACAGTACAAAGTTTTTCCTTTCTCCAAACCTTAAGTCCCTTTGCCTGGCAACACCTCTTCTTCGCCTCATTCTCATTCCCATCTACTCATAACAAGCCGCTATTACACCTGCCACAGCGGACTGAACGCTCTGTCCATTTAGCGGCAGACAAAACAATGGTAAAGCCAAAGTGAGTCTCCACAGCTTAAAGTGATTAGATGAGTTTCTCTCTAATCCCCACCTTGAGCAGGTAGGAGAACGCTCCCAGGGCTACCAATCGATTTGATCCGCACACACACACACACACACACACAAAAAAACCCTTTCAACAATCACCTCATCAAAACAATTCGGGAGACCTAAGCTCATTTTGATTCCGCCCCCCACTTCTTTTTTTTTTAGCACAAAATCGCAATTACGTCCAGTGTATTAACGAACCTGCCGAGCGATGGACCATTAAGAGAGCTGAGACAAACAGATCGATCGGACATGCAACAGACAGGCGGAGGGAACGAAGACGAAAATCTTTACGCGAGGCAAACGGGCAAAAAAAGGAAAGGGGCCAAAAAAAAAAAAGAAGAGAAAACAATGAGCGACCACACATAACAAACAAGGCATGTTTTGTCCAGGCAGCTGTGACGGTTTGTATTCTAAATGAGCTATTAAAGCACAAACAAGCAGAGCGCTCATTGATCGTGGGGGCCCCCGGGGGACCGGAGTCACCTGAAAGCACTTGCTCCCTAGAGAGGTAGAGGCAGGGCTGTACCATACTCCCTGAGGATTTGTTAAAATAGAAGAAAAAAAAAAAAAATCTTGATCGATAATTAGCGCCTGTCTTCCAAGACTGTGTTCACACACAAGCACATAGGCAGACCGTTTACACCGTAATGACTGCCGGGCCTTTCTGGTGTGTGTGTGTGTGTATGTGTGTGTGTGTGTGTGTGTGCGGCGGGTCACACGGCGCTTTGTGGAATAAAACTGACAATGACCTACAAAAGGATACAGAGCACTATTAAGCTGCAGTCCAAGCAGACGTCAACAACAGCTCCTCTTTTCTCTCATTAGCGCTCAGTCTCCACTTCCCACCATGTTCGCTTATTAGTTCTATGCTAACATCTCAGAGGAGAACGTGCTCTTTTAGGATTTTCCTTTAGTTATGCTTCTATATTGAACAGGGGCGGGGGGGGGGGAAAACACCCTAGTAGTGTATGAGTTCGGTTTCAAAACTTAACAGGGAAAGTGAATTTCTCTATAAAGAAAAAAAACAAAACAAACCTAAATTGTTTTTTTCTAATTGTTCGTGTGTGCAAAGTTATTATAAGATCTTCAAACCCCAATAATCAATCAGAACAATGTTCAATCTCCTCCACACACTTTTCTCACTGACTTTAACCTTGGTTTATATAGATGTGGAGCTCATTTTCTGTGCTATATTGAAAATGCTACACGTTGCTAATAACGGCACACAATTTACTGAAAGAAGATATGATAAATAAACAAATAGGCAGAGAGACAAAACAAACAAATGCTTCAATAAATAATCCCTTCATTTCTGCAGGTAGGCGTCATTGAGATTTGCATCTCTTTTCAAGAACGGCCCTGTTGAAAAGCTTTGGATTAATCCTTCAAGTCTCTTCAGGTAAAAAGAAGAAAGGCCTTGATTATGGAAGGAGAAAAAAAGGCCAATTTGATTCACTACTAGTTTCCATGAACTCTTATCGCACCGTGAGACTCCACGGTAGAATGCACGTGTAAGAGCAGATTAAACCCAAACGCCTGTCCTTGACTTTTTCCAGTGTGAATCTTCGGATGCTTTATGAGATATGATTATTGAGATGAAAATACAGTATTGGAAGAGGCTTAACGTTTCTGAAGGACATTTCCTTGAACTAGGTGGTTGGAATCGGATGATAATGCGGCGGGACTGCTGCTCAGAACGATCTTAAACGGAGCGCCGACGTCCCACTTCTTACCGCATTACGGTTTCAAACAACTACGGGCGTGCGCAGTACACTCTCATCACGCCGCACACATCGCTCTGAGGGGCGAGTCCATCCTCAGGAGAGATTCTTTCACTCGACATGCATCTTTTAGATAGTCAAAAAAAGCAATATGCAATATGTGTTGAAGTAAAGTGGTAAAGAATGCTTTCAGATGTGGCTGAAATTTGAGTGTTAACTATGAACTACATAAAAGCAGTCTCTCTCTCTCTCTCTCTCTCTCTCTCACACACACACACACACACACACACACACACACACACACACAGACGGAGGTACACGCACCAGAAGTTCTTGAAGGGCGTGTTGATGTCGAAGCCTCGGCGGTCCACGTTTTTGATGTTGGCAGCGGTCAGTTCCACCTCGGCGATGGCCAGACCGGCTTTATAGTCCTATCAAAACACAACACAGACACGGGAACCGGTGAAGCTTAATGAAATGAATCACGCGGCGGCTGCGGTACCGACGGTTAAGTCACCCCAGGTATTTTGCACATAAGCTGCCTCATTTAGACAGAAGAAATTATTTGAGGAGCTCCCAAGACAGTCCAGCAACATGCTGTGGCACAATTTCAGATACCCCCCTTCATAAATTACTCAGTTTAAGTAATTATCTATCCATCTATCTATCTATCCATCTTTGCATTGGACAGGGTGTACTGAAAGAGTAGGGACAAAGAGTCAATAAAATGTTACAGAAATAGATTTGGCAAGTAAGTGATTGAACAAGAGAGAGAGGTTATTAGTGGATGGGTCCCTGATCAAATCCCGCGGGGGCCAAGGGTCATGATCCTTTAGAGAGGGCACTTGGGCACTGCGGTAATGATGGAATTTCGTGGCCCAGGTCAGAAGTCACAGACATGAATCATGAAGCGTCCTGATCGTCTTTGGTCTTGCTTATTCTTCTTCAAATCAACTCCAAAGTTTAGTTTCTTTCATTGTATGAACTTCCGATGGCCTCTCGACTGAAACTTTTCAATAAAATGGACATCTACCTCGCATAACCCTTCATCCTTATTTTTTTTGTTGATAGTGTGTGGGTTTCCTGCACACACCTTGAGACCCACACACCTAAGAAGATTAGACATCAAGCGAGGTGCAGGGAGTTTCACTCTACTCCGTCTTCAATCGATTTCCTTCAATCAATTTTAAAGTTAAATTCAAGAAAAAAAAAGGTGTGTATCCCTGAAGGAAATGCAACTTAAATAGGGCAGCATCTACTAGACGCCCCTTTTGGCGAGGTAAGAGGTGGGATCCACATATTGCCTCTTTTCAGTCATACCTGGGGTCGGGGTGTCATTTGGTTTCATGAAAACTAACAAACAATATGGGGAAGACACACACTGAAAGTCTCTGCTGCCCCATTTGCCGCGGCTCATTGTGTGTTCAGTGAACGGCCTTGGATGCGGAGTCGGACCGGTGAGACAGGTCCGCTGAAAATAGTTTCTGACAGACCAATAACACACCGAACACTCATCAGCTTTTCTCCTCTTCACCAATGATGCAGAAACCGAGGCTGAGTGTGTGTGTGTGTGTGTGTGTGTGAGAAAGAGAGAGCAGAAGAGAGAATATGTGGAATTGTGTGTGTGTGTGTGTGTGTGTGTGTGTGTGTGCATGCGCGCATTTGCATGCAGCAGCAAAGCTCTGTGAAAGGCAAAGCTACATCTAGGGAAGCTAAACCAACCCGGGCTTTCAGCCTCTGTGTTTGTGAGGCCCATTTCAGAGATAGGGGTTAGATGCAGAGGCACAGTTTTCATAAGCTCCACTGTATCTCAGCATCACACACCCCCTCCTCCCCCTCCTCCTCCCCCTTCACCCTCACTTGTTCAGCAGGCCGTTTTCTATAGCCTCAAGCTCCAAAACTGAGAGACAGGAGACGCACTGAAAGACAGAACGAGTGCACCGACACCCACACGTACATATAGGCAAAAAAAAAAACACGACTAAAAACATAGCATGGCCCACAACAACAACACGCTAATCCAGGAAAAACACACACTGTACTCCATCACTGAGACACGGAGACAAAGGCAGAGAGCGGGAGTCAAAGATAAAGAGAGTCAGAGAAAAGAGACAAACACAAAAAGCGCAAACACAAAGACAGAACGAGAGAGAGAGAGAGAGAGAGAGATGGGGGGGAGAGAGAGAGAGAGAGAGGCTTGGTAATCCTCATTGAGAGAGGGTGAGATGAGAGTGGGGTCAGCTGAGCGGCTGACAGGGAGGAGAGCGCGTGAAGACGGAGGGAGAGAACAAAACAGGATCTCAGCCAACGCGCCACACAATGGTGCATGGCAAAACGCAGCAGCGCTAAAACGCCGCCGCCACTCTCTGCCAGTTAGAAAGCACGTCTGTCTCTGTGTGTGTGTGTGTGTGTGTGTGTGTGTGTGTGTGTGTGTGTGTGTGTGTGTGTGTGTGCGCGTGCTACGCGTTCCTCACCGGCAAAAACAATTTACCCCAATTACAACAAACAAAGAGAGGAAAATGAATTGACACCATCTTTGTTGATTAGGCGCTTTTTTGGGAATAGATGGCCCAGCGGTGGAATGGATTGTGTGTGTGTGTGTGGGGGGGGGGCAGGGAGGGGGGGGGGGGAGTGCTACCACATTTTCTGCAGATTTCTTCAACTAATTAGGTACAAACTTGCCAGCTCTGAGCCTCGCCAATTTTTTATAGATTAGGATACAAGAAGGAAGTCGCTACGGAAAAAATTTGCAAGATGCAGGATTTTCACCCTGATCTTTCAATAATGTGTGGGGCGGTTCAACTGGGGCTAATGTGGTCAAAACATTCATTTTACCGCTGTTAGCCCCAATTATGCCACTTCACCCACATTTAGGATTGGAGTGAAAAAAAACAAAAAAAAACATCATTATTCTCCCTCCCTTGTTTTGCGAGATGATCTTGAGAAGTTTGAGCTGAGACAGAAAGAGACAGAGATCGACAGAGAATGGTAAGATAGAGAAAAGCAAGGGAGCAAGGGAGCAAGGGAGCAAGGGAGCGTGAGTGAGACAAGTGAATTCACCATAATAGCCAGGTCCTAACTGAGCTAAAAGTTTCGACGTGACGATCTTGGAAGCGGCGGACATTTGCCTTTTCTGTTTCGATGAATTCCAACTACAGTGCAGTCGTCTCTATTTCAAGTTGAGTATATTCTGAGGATTGGAGATGCATGAAGAGAAAACGAGAGAGAGAGAGAGAGAGAGAGAGAGAGAGAGGGGGGGGACGTGACGGGGCTCAGACCGACCTGATTCAGAGCTCATTCACTCACTTTAACCGGTCGGTGCAACTGAGCATCTCAAGGCGACGCACCACTACTGCCATCTAAACACAGGAAGTGGTTTACACTTTCAAACACTTTCAAAATTACAGTACTTCACGCTGTCTTAAGCATGTCATGTCGTATGGGAGAGGAAGGTGTGCGTGTGTGTGCACTTCCTGTACGCGTGAATGCGCCGAGAGGAGGGCGAGCCGGTCGCCTATACCTAATGACCTTCATCCCTCTCAGCCAGCCAATTAGAGCGCCGGGTTGTTAGCGGCCATCCAGCCCCCGCCACTCGTTACCTCGCCGATATGTGCCGCGGCCTCCTGCCCCCTCCAATTAGCTCGCCAAGGATGGAGGGGAAGGAGGGATGGAGCGTTGCGGGCACGGAGGAAGAGGAAGCAGAGGCATTAGAGGTAAAAATAACTCACCCAATTACGACAGCCGAGGGGCAGGTGGCGATAATGCTGCTTATAGGGTGAGAAGGGGGAAGGCCCTCCGGCGTGTGCGTGTGTGTGTGTGTGTGTGTGTGAACGTATGTGAGCGTTTTATTGTGACTGTATGCACACATGTTGTTCGAAACTCGCCATCTAGCTAGCTTAGGCTTTACCCAGTGAAACGCGAGCAATTCAAACCCGCAAAAAACATATACTTAAGTCCTAAAAAAAACAAGCGCTCCTCTTCCTTTCCCCTCACACCCAACACGAGTGGCCTCAACGCGCCGAGTGCTACGTAGCGGTCGGCTCTGAATATTCCAGTCATGCATCCAATCACAAATTGTCTTTCGAAGCTTTCGCAGCTCTCTTATCGCGCATGACTCAGCGATGTCCAAAGAGGCACCCCCTACTTCTACCTCCAATTCTATGTCCACTCAACCACTTAAGCTACTCTAAAAGCATGCTGGGTAAGATTGCCTCGCAAAGAGGGGTGGGTGGGGGGAGCGCTTAAGAGAAGCAAACACTCAATGGGGACAAAAGACTTTGGATTATTTGAACCATAAAGCAGAGAGACAGACCGGCCAGAGAGAGAGTTGAGGTATATTGTAAGAGATATGAAAAAAAAGAGAGAGGGAGGGAGGGAGGGAGAGAGGGAGGGAGGGAGGGAGGGAGAGAGCGGTGGAGCATAGAGGTGGAGTGTAGCAGAGAAAGACAGAACGGATTCACTTCAATATATGGAAGCGAGAGTAGAAACATATATGGGGTCAGTTTTGTGTCTTTATTATGCAATCAAACAGAAAAGGTTTGAGAGCAAAACTTTCCACACTGCAATCAAAAAATGTTTTTTTATTGCAAGTAAATAAATGTGTGATTAAAAATGTATTAATGTGAATCAAAAAGTTTTGTTTGTGAATCCAAAAGTATTGTTTGCGAATCCAAAAGTGGGCGGGACCTACGCTGAAAGATGTCTCTATTGGCCAGTCTCGATGGGAGTGACAGCTTGGCAACATCCACTATTAGTAAACGAGAGAGGGAGTTTTGAAGTCCGTGGAGAAGACAGAAAATCAATGTGCAGGTATGTTTACACTCGTATTAACACATTTTTTTCATTACATTCACAAATTTATTTTACTTGCAATAAAACATTTTTTGATTGCAGTGTCGATAGTTCACTTGAATAAAAGTCAAAGAAAAAATAGTTCAAGCAGGAAACAAAAATATATCCGCATAGCACCCAAAAGTGAATACTAGTTTCAAACTCACAGATATGAAGTTATAACTCGCTGTCAACACAGTGCAGTTAAGAAGGGTGACTTCAATGTGTTGAGGCAATATTTGTCCGCCTTGTCAGGTCTGATAAGGGAAACAGAAGTACCAAGAGGGGTGGAATACCTTTCCACCAGAGAGGATCTTGGTTGTCAACTAAGAATTAAAGCAGCAAGGAAAAAAAAAGTGCATTTCTTCAAGCGATCACAGTCCAAAATCCAGTTCAAGTGTCGTCTTGTATGTAAGGGATTATGATTTAGTGGGAAGCAATGACCGGGTTGTGGACGCGGCGAAGGCACGAGGGGGGAGAGGAAACAA
Organism: Hoplostethus mediterraneus; assembly: GCA_034670385.1. NCBI lineage: Eukaryota > Metazoa > Chordata > Actinopteri > Trachichthyiformes > Trachichthyidae > Hoplostethus > Hoplostethus mediterraneus. Next base: position 585,970 of record JAXDDW010000165.1, read on the forward strand.
TTAGAGTTGATCGCCATGCCGTTAGTTATGATTTATTTTCCTGGGAATAATCCATGGAGCTCATCCAAAGCTACTCAAACCAAACCACCTCTTAACGGCAAAGTAATAAATGACAGCTAACTATGAATTATTTTAATTCTTTTTTAAGACACGCAGCAGAAAACGCGGATCCAGCGTGTCACATTTCATCTTTAACCGCCTCAGAAGCAAAACAGCCACATACTTGTTGTTTTTTAGGGATACAGAGTATTTATTTATCCAAACTTGAAGTATTGATGAGTGTTGTAAAACCCCCGTTGTGGGGCTGGTCACCTTGAGCGCACGGCACCGCAACGAAAATCACTCAATCAATCATTCTTATGGCTATTGGGTTAGCCTACCTCCTGATGTATGAGATGAAGGGGGACAGGAAACGAGCCGGTCGCACCGTGGTCGCACCGCGCGCCGCCTGGATACGCGGGTCCACGGTGGGGGAAATCATTCTTGGAACAAGCAGGGTGTGATGTGGTGGGTGAGGGTGGGAGGTTGAGGGGGGCGGGGGGGGGGGGTGGATGAATGCGCCGGGGCGACACACTTTGTTTGTGAATACGTCGCTTCTGACTTTCTTTACCTTGGTGTTCAAATGACCTCAAACGCAGCTCCATCACGGGGCTTACGGAGCGTGAGAAACGGGGGAGGGGCGGGGGGTGGGTGAAGGAGGAGCTGGAGGAGGGTGGGGGAGAAAAGGGGGGGGGGGGGGGGGGGCGGGGGTGATGTTTCCAATAGCTCGTTCATCATGTTAGATTAAATACTCCACTCCACTGAACTTGAACGGGGCAACAGTCTACCTCCCTCTCTCTCTCTCTGTTCTCGCTCTCCATCACTTTGCTCTTTTTTTTTTTTTCCCCTCGCGAACCGCCGACGCTCGTTTCTCACTCGTGCGACCTCTGCATCGAAAGCGCCCCCCCCCCCCCCGTCCCTCTCACTTCATCTTTCTTTCCACCTCTATCTCTTTTCTCTCTCTCTCTTCTCATTTTGCCGTCTCTCTCTCTCTCTCTCCCCCCTCTCTCTCCTGCTGGAAAACGCACTGCTGCTGCATTCATGCCGGGGATTTAGTGCGTAAGCTGAAATAATACAATTAATTTTCTCTCTCTCTCTCTCTCTCTCTCTCTCTCTCTCTCTCTCTCTCTCTCTCTCTCTCTCTCTCTCTCTCTCTCTCTCTCTCTCTCTCTCTCTCTCTCTCTCTCTCTCTCTCTCTCTCTCTCTCTCTCTCTCTCTCTCTCTCTCTCTCTCTCTCTCTCTCTCTCTCTCTCTCTCTCTCTCTCTCTCTGCTCTCTCAGATCAAGGAAGTGGGAAATGTGCTGACATGAGGCGATACCCAAAAGAGAATTCTAACAAAGATGTTTGTTCACGCTAATGAAGAAAATAATGAAAGGCAAACAGCAAAACTACGACAGAGGGCGAGATGAAATGAGAGGCGAATGCGCGCAGCATCGTCAAATACGGGCCCGAATATCTACGGAGGCACCTCAGGAGACAGTATCACTGCTATGACATATCTCTCCATCTCAGATAGGACAGTATCTCACCGCCGGGACAGGAGTACAGGCGGAGAACAGACTCTATCAACACCAGGAGGGGACGATCGCGGCTTAATTGGACCGACATCAAATAAGAAAAGACGTGAGAGAAACTATGTGTAAGAGAAAAGTATCTCTCTCTTCATTCAGCTAACACTCACTGATCAAAAAGAGAAGGGGGTGACACTTTATTTTACTCCAGTGTATTAGCCTGCAACCCTATGGGGAAGTAAGTACAATAAGGACCTGTTTCAATACAATATAGTTGCACACTTTCTACCTTCACGGTGCCGTTATAAGTGCATCCTGTATCTGGGAGATTCTCATGAAGTACAACGTTACATTTAGCAGTACAATAAGTGCATTCAACGTAGTATCACTGTGTACTTTGAATACCTTTCAGTATGTCGATACGCAGGTTAACAGACTGGAGTGAGGCTTGTATAGAAAAATGTTACTAAAGAAGAGAGGAAGCGAAAGACGTCCACAGTCTCAGTTGGCGTTGAGTGACGGTAGGATTTTACAGATTCCGATGCCGTTTCAATTCTCCTCGTCGATTCGATTCTTCGTCGATTCAGATTCGATTCGTATTGGATAGGTTGTTAGGGGGGGGGGGAAGACAACATACATTAATGAAGTGCCTTAATGATGAAATGCATCAGCGCTCGCAATTGATGGCGCATCGAAAGTCTATTCCGCAGCTGTCGGAACAAACAGCACCCAGCTGAGCAGCATCGATAAGAGGGATCAATAGTACAGGAGCTCATCGATTCCAAAAGGGACCGGGCAATTTGGACCCGGGTCTAAATTGGAGCCGGATCTCGACCCGGCCCAGCTCCAGTCTCGGAGTAGAAAATTCAATCTTGAGGAGACGGATAGTAAACAGGGAAGACCTTAAAAGTGATATTGGGGGGGAAAGAAATCATTCAGTTTGTTCTGATCACCAATGATCCCCTTCACACAGAACATCCCATCCTCACCTCACACCGACACGACCAGCCTCTCTGAACGAAAACAAGGATGTTTGTGTCTGACGTCTGTGTCGAGGTAAATAAAGAAGACCTGAAGTAGTTGAAACATAAACGGCCGTGAGAGGAGCTCGATGCCGAAACTAAATATTGATCTTTTGTTACAAAGCCATCATCACGGGCTACTAGTTACTGTGGAAGTCATAGAAAGACTTTTGGCTCACAAAGTTTGTTTTGTTTTTGAGGAGAGACTCGCCTGCGATTTGAAAATATCGATTCATGATTTTCAGGTAGCAATTTTTAGCATTTTTTTAGCATGACCTTTTGTCCAGAGCAGATAGTTTTGCTCTATCAACCACAATATCTCACTAAAACAACACGCACACACTTCTGCATTACACACCGATGAACAGAGATCTCCGACTCCGCTGTATCTCGCTTCAAATAAGTGGTGATTATTATCCTCCCTCTCTCTCAGACAGGAAGCAGTCATCCTGTAGAGAGGAAGTCCCGGCGGTGCTGGAAGTACCTGTTCTGTTTTGCAGAGCCTGACTTTGCTCCCCGCCAGGGACACCAGCACTCTGCCTTTGTAGCCGCGCAGCTCCAGCAAGCCTCGCTTGTTTGCGGAGGAGGAGGGGAGGGGGAAGCTGTCGGGGGGCTTCTGGGAGCCGCGGGCGGGGGGGCGCGCAGCCGTCTGAAGAGTTTCCATCCACTCCTGGCGCTCCCCTGTGAACATATGTGAGAGAGAGAGAGAGAGAGAGAGAGAGAGAGAGAGAGAGAGAGAGAGAGAGAGTTTTGGAGTTTTAACAAGACTTTATTAATAAAGCGTTCCGTGTTTCACAGATCATTCAGATCACTTGTTTCAATAACAACAAAACCCTGATAATCAACTTGAAAAGACGACGACGACGACGACAACAACGGAACAAATCAAAAAGTTTCTCGTCTCCCAGATATCAGCGCATCTTCAGACACTGATGGATCCGTCCAGGTGATTCATCGCTCCGTAATCAATTCTCAGTCTGGCTTTTTAACATTGTGATGAACAGACAGACAGACAGACAGCGTCACGGGCTGAAGACGGCTCTATCTAGACGTTGTTGTTGTTCTCCCTAAAATGAAGTTAAACCGTTGACATTTATTTTTCTTCTCTTTTTCTTTTTGTAGCCAAATATAAACATCTGTGTGTGAGAAAAAAAAAAAAGAAAAAAAAAAAACTTCTTCAAATGACTCAAAGAGTTTTTCAAGGAGGGGAAACAGATGCTCAAATCTGGAACACGCCAGGAAAAAAAAAAAAAAAAGAGAGAGAGAGAGAGAGAGAGATAGAAAAAAAGAGAGATCAGGGCATCTTAAAGCTGTTAATTCATGTTTCTATCCCTTAGGTGAGTTACACTGGCTGGCCGGCTGCACAGCGATACAGTAAATCCCACTATTAAGAAAAGTAATTGAAACACAGGGACGAGCCACAATTGGAGGAATTTAATTTAGCCGCTGGAAAATAAAGAGTAAAAAAACGGGATCCTGACAATGCCGAAAAGTGCAAAGTCTAGCGCCGGAGATAAATGGCTCCCTGACACTCTGTCAGCCCGGAGCGAGGTGCAGCGAGAGTAATTTGAGTTAAAGACAAGACTTAATTCATCTGGCGTCTAGTGAGAAGCCGCCACAGCTCTGTGAATCTGCTAATTCCTCTCAATCTGCGACCGCTAAAGTCACAGAAAGGTGTTAATAGAATAGAAGAGGATCTGGGTTTTTGGTTGTGAAGGTGTCTCGTAACCCCGGGGAGGTCACAGGTGCAAACTCCCCCCTGCAGCATCGAAGTGAAACAAGATGCTGAAGATGAGACTTGGATGAGAGCGTCGGCTAAATGTCTAAAATAAAAGCGCGATGAAACGTCTTCCAGCCCAGATTTACATTCAAAAGACGTTCAACCCGACATCTACCCCCTCAGACATCTAGCGCTCTACCGCTCTTTCAGACGGACATAAAAGAAGACACGGAGCCGGCGCTGTGAAGCCCGATCCCCTACCGCCACCCGAGACACTGCGCTGTCAAAGTGAGCAAAGTGGAAACACAAGAGACGCTAAAAAGGATTGTAAACACCCGAGCACGCACGCACGCACACCCACACACACACACACACACACACAGCAGCTCCTCATGTAGTAACTGTTTAATACAAGAAAGAAAGAAAGAAAGAAATCAAAACTTTCTGTGAACTAATATGAAAACTATCAGTTGGGCTGGACCTGGAAAGTTAAAAGACAGAGCCACAAAAACATCTCCTCCTCCCATTCGTCTGACAGAGCAGAGCAATCAAGTTGTTGAAAAGTAAACGCGCTTCGATCAAAAACCTGTGTGGCAATACCCTTATCATCCGAAAAAAAAAAACCTGACAGAATGACAGACACTTTTTGTAAAATATACAAAGTGACAAAGCGAGGAAACAGAGCGACAGTCAGAGCTGTGCGGTCGGACGGGGGGGTCTTGGCCACACCCCCTTTTTCAGGCAATGTATTTGACAACAATAAACCAGAGGCTCTTATAAACGTCGTCCCCCCAAACACATCTGCAGCAGACGTGTGTATTTCCCAACGGACTCCACTGTAGTGAAGCCTGCCTCTCTCCTCAGCAGGACACATAACGAGAGGATAAATCTTCACCTCTCCCTTTCCGGTCCGTTATTATCCTCATCTCGTGCCAATTTCGGTGCCTAAAGAGGGGGGGAAAAAACGCTGCCACGCAAATCATGTCACCGAAATCAATTGAAATCTTTGCTGTGTAGGCGAAGGGAAACACGGGGCGATGTTTGCAGGAGTTAAACAAATACACCGTGTTGAAGCGATCAGATTCATGGGTTTGAGTAATGGGGGGGGAAAAAAAGCGGGAAGGCCCATGCCACATGTTGCAGAGGATAACTGGTCATGGGTGTCTGCCAGCTCTTGCAACATATTGTACAGTAAAAACACAATCTTTTTTAGGTCTGACTTTGACAATAATACACATCTATTGGACTTCCTGACAAAATGTGATCCTGTTCCATCATTTCCTGCCCCCCTCCTCTCTCCTTGTATCCTTTTAAGTCAGCATCAGACACAGCCGCCGCCACCGCCGCCACTGCAGGGGCCCGGTCAAGCAAATTGTACACGCACCAAGTTGGAAAATTGGCTTCACATCCTGGCAATGTCCCCTCTGCATACACACACGTGCACACTAAAACATAACGATGGCCCTGGGCATTCACGGTCATGATTGTGATACACAAAAAAAAAACCCAAAATACCTCCCGCTGTCGAACCGAATCTGCTTTTGTTATTTGCGTTCTGTTCATTTGGTAAAGCGACCGTGTTAACTAGCCGAGATACGACTTGGTCTTAAAGCTCGCTGCGATTACAAACACTCGGCCCCAGTTCAGAAGAAAAACACACCGTTAGTTCAAACTGCACCACTTGGGGTTTTTGAACTCACACACTGTGTCTGTGATTCCGGGGGTTTTGGTGCTGAGAATTTCTCTGCGACCATCTCCTCCAACCATGGGAGGGAGAAAAAAAAAAAAAGTTGACAGTATTCACACAGAGCCAGAAATGGGGATTTAATAGTGTGTTCATGGCAAGTGGGAATTGGGAAGTTTTCTACTTCTTCCGAGCAGAGAGAAAAGTTTGGAAGAGCTGCGAAGTGCGCACCCGGTGTCGCTTCTCGTGACAACTCTGTCCTCTCCTCACATCACAAGCTTCCCGCTGCCATCTTGTCTCGTCAGCCCATTTAAAATGAAAAACACTGACCAGACTGTTGCTAATTGTCACTGTGCATGTGTGGTGATTTTCCCCCCGAGCCAAGGGTGCACCGTGAATCCAGGGCGTCTCCTCAACACCGGGCCTCGTGAGGTGCCAATCATCCTGCAGCCTACAGTGAGTGTCAAATGCAGCCATTGCCTTGACATTGTCCTGACTTAACCTTCTCACCCTCCCTCAGCCTTTATGTGGCAAGTGTGTGTGTGTGTGTGTGTGTGTGTGTGTGTGTGTGTGTGGAGGCAAACCCACATCTCCACTCCTGACAAAAACATCCTCCTGAGCGCCCTATCCCCGAGACACACTGGCCCCTCAGCTCCTAAACACCCTCTGGTCCTGGACTCAGCGCTCCTGGTCCCCCCCCCCCCCAGTCTTATGAATTCACAAAGAGCAGACATCAATAATAGATGACCTACTCCATTATTACTGCTCTTTACACCACTAGGCTTTACCGTCCACCGGTCCCCTCCCATGCTCTCTCAGTTCCATTACCTGTCCTGCGCTCACTTATTTGCCTGTTCATTTATTCAGGGCCTTCCCTTCCTCTTTTTCCTCTCCTCCCGAGCTGTCAATCTGAAGGGGGGGGAGGGAGGGAGGGAGGGAGGTGGTGGGAGGATGGAGAGAAACTTGAGAGACACCGGAGGAGACTGTAAAAATAACTCCTGGACCGAAGGGTGCCCACACGTAACGCCTGCGCGTCAGTGTGTGTGTGTGTGTGTGTGTGCAGCGTTTGAGTGTTACATGTGTGTACTGCCTCGCTTGTGTATACAGCCTGAAAGAGAGAGAGACCGAGAGACAGAGAGAGCGAGAGAGGGGCTTAGTAATCTTCATTGAGAGTGGATGTGATGACAGCGGGGTCCGCCGAGCGCTCGACAAAGATCTTAGAGGCCGCCCACACAGCCTCCACGAAGCACATCAAGGGGAATGAAAAAACAAAACAAAGCAGAGGGATTCTGGCCCTCTTCTCAGTCTCCATCTTCTCTCACACACACACACACACTTTTTTTCCCACCACCTTCACCTGTATCCTTCAATTAAACATTCGCCTTATTGTACAACTAGCAAAGCAAACAGACAAAGATCAACGCGTCGCCGTGCCGGGTCTCGAGCCGCGTCGAGGCACCGATATGATATATGATGCTGAACACCCACGACGAGGCTGAATCCATTACGCCGGTCCGTCACCACCGAGCGGCTGCATGTCTTTTCAATGTCTGTGTGCTTTTAGCGCTAAAAAAAAAACGGGATTTTTTTTTTTTTTTGGCTGCGTATTTTCCCGGTTTCAGACCTGCCAGTAAATAAGCACAAATACACACTATTATAGATTTAACAAGAGAAGTCCAGAAGTACAAGATGGTGCGTCTTAACTACGCTTTCACTTTTAAACCCTAATTTTACCCTATAGGCTGCTAAAAAACACTTTAGACCTCTTTTTTTTTAACTCCTAATCAAAGTAAAATGGCTCAGTGGGATATTTCTGCCTCTTTGCCTCCCTGACCCTCCTCCTTCTCTACATCTCCCTTCTTTTTCCTCTTCCTCTCCCCTTTTCCTTTACTCCAACAAGCTTCATGGGTGGTGAAGACATGAGAACACAAATAATCAACATTTCTTTACACAGTAAATCCCATCCTCACCCCTCTCCCTCTCTGTCCTGACCATTTTCCATCACTCCCCTACTCTGCCTCTTCCTGCCAAAGCCTCCTTCCTTTCTTCCCTTCCCTTACTCCCACCACTCTCTGCACACCGCTCGCTCCCTCCCTTTTCCTCTGTAGCTCTCCCTCTCCCTCCCTCCCTCCCTCCCTCCCCTTCCTTTCCTTCTTCCACCTCTCCTCTCTCAAGCTGACAGTACCTGAGGGAAGAGGCCACCTGCGGACCGAGTGGAGAATCAGCCGACAGCTGTGTGCACACTCTCTCCGGTGGCCTTCAATTATTCACTCACTTCCCCCCCCACCCTCCCCCCTTCCTCTTCCCTTTCTCCATCTTCACTCTGCCCTTTCATTTCTCTCCTGTCTGCCTTCACCTCCTCTGTTTTCTTCATCGCAGAGAGATTGCATGGCTGCCTTTCTTCGGTTTGCTCTCTCTCTCCGTTGCTGCTACTCCCTCGCTTTTCTCGTCCCACCTCCATTTTTCCGCTCAGCCCCTCACTCCTCTGACCATCACTCCATCATTTGCTCTCTCTCTCACCCCTACTTCACTAACCTACTCCTTCTCTTTCCTCCTGTCTCCTCATGTTCCCTACTCCCCCCACCCTCACCCCTCTCTCTCTCTCTCTCTTGCTGCCATGTGTTTCCCCATAGATTGATGACTCTCCGCCACTAGGCGAGCGGGCCTGTTTAAAGATGCATGAGGTGACGAGGCCAAGTTTTTTTTTCTTCCCCTCTCCTCTCCTCTCCTCTCTCTCTCCTTCTCCATCTCCATCTCTACCTCCTAACCCTTTTTTTTTGGATGGCGCCGCCAACCTCTGCGAGCGGCCTTCCGTGGATCCCGTGGCAGTCATGGGGCCTCCTCCTCCTCCTCCTCCTCCTCCTACCCGGCTCTTGTCAGGACGGCTGTGCGTGACGTATGAGGATCAGCTAGCAGACAGTGTGATGAATGACGCTACCAAGAGCCCGCACTTCATAAATGGGGCCAATTGATTTGGTGATGCGCTAAATGTTCTTCTTCTGCGGTTGCTAAGGGACACATGAGATGTGATTTTTCGATGAGTACGATGAGAAACTACATTCAAGCTGCAGATGAGCACCCTGCACTTTCATCCCCCTTTCACATTCATTCACTGCCCTGCACTTTAGACACTGCAGCCACTTCATCCCCCTTTCACATTCATTCACCCATTACCATTCCTTAACTGTATACATGTACCATCCATTCATTCGGTCTGCTAGTAGTAGTAGTAGTAGTAGTTTTTTTAGTATTTCGTTTTTTAGGCCTTTGTTTTTTGTATTTTGTGCATTCTTTGATACTGTTATGGTGCTGCAACCCAATAATTTCCCCCCGGGGATCAATAAAGTATCTATCTATCTATCTATCTATCTATCTATCTATCTATCTATCTATCTATTATAATTGTTATGATTTATATCTAAACGGTCACGACCCAAGACCGTATCAAAGTGTTTTAGTATCAAGTAGGACTGTTATTTCAGATCGGGCTGCAGAAGTTGAGTACTTGTCTTGAAAGTGAATCAAGTAAAAGTGCAGCTAACCGGAATAAGCACGCACGTACTTCCTGAGCTAACTGACTAGAAATCATTACTATTTACATTAGAAGATTGTCTCCTCAATAATTGACCGATTCCTCATCCCAGTGCAATCTGTGTGTGTTAATGAGTCAGGATCAGTCGCCAAGGATGACGGTATTTTACTGTAACTTAATAAATACCGTGGTACAGTTGAGTCTACCCTCGTCTAAAAACACTTTCACTCAAATAAAAGTAAATGTTATAAATATCTCAAGTAGAATTAAACGTACAGACGACAAAAACTACTCATTCCATTAGCAGTACTTGAAAAATCTCAAGCACAGATTTACCTTGTACCCTTTAGAAATGTGTTTCAATGCTTTCGTCCTTCATTTAGTAAGAGTGGGTGAACTACTCCGTGCGCCTCACATGGCAGGATTGTCATCAGTTAAGAGTATGTACCCAAGGAAGGCCCATGTATTTCAATGGGACCTCTTGCATTGACGGATGACATGGATTGAGTGAGTGTAGTGCATGAAAATATCGCAAACCCAGACCGTCGAAATAGTTTAAGATAATTGAACTTTTGACAGACCGGAGGTAGGCCGTCATCCGCTAACAGACTCCATCAGCCAATGAGATTCGTACAGAGGTGGTCTCTGTCCGTGTGGGTTCTGCAATGGAGAAAACAGATTATCCCTGAAGTCTCACTTCCTTTCCAGAACTGTGTAACCCAGCTCTTAAAATGTGCAAAGATATTCAACAAAGAGCATTTGCACAGCCGGTACTGAGCCCTCAAACTGGCCTTGTGTAAGAGGGTTGTTATTGATAGAAAATTGATGGAAAATTCATTCCTCCATCTATTCTTTATTCATGGTTTTGTTATTTATTTCCTTGGAGAATTGCTCTTAACCCATGTTTACCTATTCAAGGGTATTTTTAATTGTTGTATTTGAGCGCCCTCGTGTGGCTGGTGGTGGTTGTAGCTCCTGGAATTCGTCGGCGATGTTAGTCTGGCATGTAGTGAAAACTGCGCCGCGATCTTTCCAAATGAGTTGTAAAAACTATTTGCAGTCGAATTTAAAGTGTAAATGAGGTGACAGAGATAGTGTCGCCATGTTTTCTGACTGTTCTGACTTATCATTTTATAGTTTTATTATTTTAGTTTGAAGGTTTAGTTAAGTCTGTTAGCTTGGCTAACAACTAGCTGCTGGCTAGACAAGCACTAATGTGAAATGGCGTCCATGTGTGTTGATTGTATATTTATTCTATATAGGGGCAGCATCCAGTAACCTGTCTGATGCTTCACCACCCTAACACAATTATGTGTGTGTTCATGTGCCAGGTATGTTTTATTGAGATGTTTTAGCTCTATTGCTGATGAGCACTGTTTCAACCCTTGCCTGGAGGTTTAGTGTCTTTATTAATATATGTCTGTTTGTTTGAGAAAACAAGTTGTTGAGATAAATATTGTGTACATTTGTAGTGGGAATTAACTATCTGATCACATTTTGGAAGAATTCCCTTTTGCCTGCTGACGATGTTCGTCTGAGGCTCTGTTCTGTCCAGTAACCTGTCTGATGCTTCACCACCCAAACACAATTATTAGTGTGTTGATGTGCCAGATCTGATCAAAACAAACGCCGTGAACCTGAGAGAAGTTGGTCTCGCGGTCTCTTCAGTCTGCTGTGTAAGAGCCGAGTACAAGGGCTTACACTTGCAGGTTCATTCTTGGTAGTTTGGTACTCTTACTAGTTCATTCTTACAACGCAACCTAAGTGGCTTCAGTGCAAACGTATCCGTGAATTTGACAGATGCCAAATGTCCCATGTGAACACGGACTTACTGAAAAAGAGAGCTTATGCAGTAGCGGCCATTCTTCAGGGAGCTGCCCAGCACAGCCACCATATAGTCTACTGCCGGCAACTCAAGCGTGTCTAGTGCAGATTTCCCCAACAGCTGGGATTCAAACTGACAATCATCTGGTCACAAGCTTGCTTCTCTAGCCATTAGGCCACCGCTGCCCGTTACAGTACGCTGACTGATGAAGCGCTGCGTCTTGACGCCTCTCACAGCAACAGCTGAGACGTAGTTGGAGTATGGTCAAACAGCTTTAGGCTCAGAGTGACTCACCGGCAGCTGATGGGTTAGTTCCGGTTGTTTCCACAATATTGACCGCGTTGCCCTTAACAACAGCGAATAAGCTCTCACTCAATTATTATGATGGGTAGGTCAAATATCGACGGCTCCATTCCTCGACGGATATCAATATGTCGATCACTTGCTAAAAACACCAAGACACCTTCCCAATATTCATAAAATATCACATTCAACGCTCCCGTTTAATTTCCTCGATCTCAATTAGCCGTGTGATATCCTGTGATGTCATCAGCGGCCGACACCTGACCCCCAAGAAGGAGCCCTCGATTGGCGGATGGGCAGCTTGACCTGGCCCGTCTTAATAGGCTGCCATCAAAGCAGGCAGGAAGTAAGGAGTGGAAAAAAACATCTCTTTTCCCTCTCATTAGGGCTGGCGCAGACCAAGCTCGCAGGTGAAGACGATAACACAGACCACTCCTACTCCATTTTGTTTGATGGGGGGGATGAGAGCTTGAGGGAGAGGGGAGGGGAGGGGAGGGGAGGGGAGGAAGGGTGGGGGGGGGGGGGGCTTGAGTAAGAGCAGCACGAGGAAGGAGAGGCAAAGCTATATATGGAGAGAGAAGGAGGTGGGAGAGAAGATTATCACGGAGGCATTTAGAGAAAGGGAGGGAGTAAAGTGTGAGAGAGACAAGGGAGAGAGCGAGCCAGAGAGGAAGGGGAGGAGGGGGGGTGGGAAATGGAGAGAAAGAGGCAGAGGAACAGGGGAGGGTGAGAAAATGAGAGCCACATAGAGAAAGAGAGGCGGCTTGACAAGCAGAATGAAGGGAATGACGAACGGACAGACAGAGGAGGGGGAAGGAGGAGAGAAGTGAGGAGGAGGGGGGAGGTGGGAGGTGGGGGGAGGTCGCTGTACCTTCCCTCTCTGCCCGGAAGACGAAGGTCCGAAGGGAGGTGACGACCTCAAACTTGTTGTCCCCCAGTCCTCTCACCTGCCTGATAGCGCTGGTCAGGATCATCCCCTTAGAGTACATCTCCTACAGACAGACAGACAGACAGACAGACAGACAGACAGACAGACAGACAGACAGACAGAGGGAGAGACGTGATTGGAGGCTTTCAGACTGTTATTGAATTTGTGCTCATTTCTATTATCTGCATCTCTAGACCCACCCCCTGTTGTTGTTTAGTGCATTGTGTGCATCAATAGATGTGTAATTCAAACTCGCATTACCTTTCGGCCGCTCCGAGGAGCTCATTCAATTTGAAACACCATCCAATATCCCCGCTGACAGACATCCTCATCGAACTAAAGCCGGAGCCCCATCACTGCAGCGTCAAATTTATTTACAGAAATAGCTTTCCTGTTCCCTTTCAAGCAATAACTTTGACGAATGGCGCCCGAGTTCCCGGACAAGTAGCATTTGAATCAGAATCCGCCGCAGTAATAATGGAGTTTGTGTTGGGAATTGATAACTGTAAACTCGTACGTGGTATTTGGGTACGAGCCGGATATTGTTTTACAAATTGGTCCTCCCTTGACCTTTGACCTCGATAGAAAATGACCCCCGTAAATAAGAAGCTCAATGCAACATGGGATGGTTATTGCATGATTTGAAATGGATGTGCATGAAAGAAAAGGGGTGCTGAAGGTGAAGCTACTCAATGCAACACACACACACACACACACACACACCGTACTGTCATCTGGGTGTTCGGAGACTAAAACACAATCTGCGAGCTGAAAACAAAACTTTTCAAATATCAGAGTCAGACACACACACACACACAGTACTGGGAGATTTGAGTAAAGCACAGGAAGTGCTCGTTGGGTAAAGTGGGATTTGGGCTGTGTAGTGTTTCGTTACCCCCACATTCCCCCAGCAGCTCTAGTCAGGCATCCAAAATAAGGCGCACGGCGCACTGGAGGCTTCGTGACCCTCTTTCTACCGCGTCCCCTGACAATGCCGACGAAAGTACTGGGTCATTGTCACAGCAAAAAAAGAGAGAGAGAGAGAGAAAGGGCACAAAACCAGTAACCAAAACCCCCAATATTTTTTGGGAAACATGCACCCAGGAATCAGTATTCAACCCCTTGATGAGGCGACGTGTAACGGAGGAATGCCCTGAAAGCGAAGAGAACATCTCATACTGTAATGTTCTTGCAGCAGAGTGAACTAGGGGACAGTACATTACGCTTCTGCAGCGGCGTGACAATTGCTGGGCTGAAAAAAAAAAGAAAAGAAAAAAGAAGAGGGTCGTTGCAGACATTGCATTATTCATGTCGATAATGTCATTATCATTGCAAAGTACATGGATACAAAAAAAAAAAAAACAGACGTCTCTCTTTTTTTTCCCCTTTCTCTCCGTCGCTCTTCAACAAGCTTGACCTGATTTTTGTGCCATCACTACGCCATTATATTGGCGTGGTGATGGCGACGCGCAGTACTGTACATTAAGTACACTGTACTGCGGTGATACGGGGTGAAGGCAGGGATGGGATGGAGGGATGAGATGAAAGGAAAGAAAGGAAGTGGACTTCTGACTCCCTCTTGCCATTCTTAATTAAGATGGTGACCTTGCCATCCACAAGCCTATTTCTGGAGACCATACCGCCAAAAATACCAGCCAGTTGGGGAGGGGGGGAGGGGTGGGGGGGATGGATGGAGAGAGCGTGAAATGAAGAAAAGAAAGAGAAATTAGGTTTGTGTGAAAGGCCAAGGAGAGGACTAAGAGAAAGAAAATAGAAAACAAAGACCAAGGAGAAATGTGATGAAAACGATAAAAGAGGAAAAGGGAACAATACAAAACCGTAGTCAAGAAGAGAAAGAGGGGAGGTGGAGGGGGGAGATAGTGGGAAAAAAAAAGAAAAAAAGGTGTGTAGGAAAGAGAGACATCAGGCAAGAAATGAAGACGCCTAAGAGGGTCAGGGAGGGGTCCTTCCGCTCGCATTACAGCAGGATGTTAACAATGGCGAAGGAGGGGCTCAACCTAATTGCAGATGAGCCGGCGCATCTCTCTCCTCTCCTCTCTCGGCTTCTGTCTCTCTCTCGAAATTTAGACAGAGGTTTAAGGGGGAGTGAGGAGGGGTGAGAGGGGGTGGGGGGGTGGGGGAGTGAAACAGCACCGTGGCGATGTGCTGATAATTACACCTAATGTGGGTTAGCAGTAATTAATTGTTTTAATTCTAGCTTTTGGGTCACGGAGGAGAGAGTTGTTTTAATTGTGAGTTGTGCATCTGTAAATACTCTGGTGGGGGGTGAGGGAGGGGGGTGAGGTGAGGGAGGGAGGGGGGTGAGGTGAGGGAGGGAGGGGGGGGGGGGTCAGTGAAGATGAAAAGAAACACACACACACACACACACGTTGTTTATAGACTAATCTCAGAGGAGTGCCAAGGAACCAATGAGGCCTAACTATCTCGCTCCCGTATTGGACACACCTGATTCTCCTCCCTCTGCCCAGATCTCCTCTGCACTAATTTTCCCTCACTCTGACCTCCACTCCCTCCCCCTCCCACTCCCACTCCCACTCCCACTCCCACTCCCACTCCCACTCCCACTCCCTCTCTCTCTCTCTCTCTCCACGACTCCCCTCACCCTCTCATTTCTATTTCTGTTCCTATATATCTCTATCTCATGTGTTACATTAGTTTGCGGGGGTCTCTGTGGGGCCGTGCTGTTTTGTAGAAACTGCCCACTTTTGTGTGGATGACTAAGTCTCTTTATTCTTGTTTTGTTTTTTCAAATGCAACCAGGTGAACTTCAGGAAACAGTCGAGGCAGAGCGATGGAGCTAAAGCCTGCAATAATAGAGGCACCGTGTACAGAGGAAGAGGAGGGGAGGGTAAAGAGGGAAGGAGTTGTACCACCAGCGTGGAGTTAAGGTGCAGGAATTACCAAACCACCAACTTTTCAACCGGCAACTTTTCAATGGAGGCATGGGGACACCCACTGGTGATGACTGGGAACTGCACCTCAAAAAGAGGTATTCAGGGGGATAATGTATCCTCCCTCAAGCAGTGGTTCAAAAAGCGTCCCCTGCACCCAAGGAGATTGTGCTCCCATGTAATGCTCAGAGAAAAATAGTGTAAGATTTTGCTATTATTTCACTCATCAGTTATCAGAATGACATTTTATTTGTAAAAAAAAATACCAGAGGGAGGATAAATACATGTTTATATGAAGGCCCTCAAAGTGTTTCTATCTGGGGATCATCAGCATCGAACGTTTGGCTGAAACAGAAATGTAATGATGAATAAAAATTGTGTTTGTAGTATAGGATGGAGCTCCACCCCTTAAATGAAGAATGCAAGCAAACCTCTTGAAACTCTTGAAAAAAGCCTAAGACTACAAAAAGCCTTGAAAGTGGTGACATCACTCGCAAAAGCGGCGAGGCCAAAATGCTAAAAACTCACGTCACTTTCGAAAATGAAACGCTTCGGACAAGGTCCTAACGATCAGCGCGAAACAAAAGAGGAATTGAGAGGGGAATCGAAGAAGAGAAAAAAACAACCACTCGGGGGTGTGAAGTGTCGGCGCAGAGGTCTTGGGAAGAGACGGAGGTGGCGGAGGGAGTGGAGTGGAGTGGAGGAGGCTTTCGGGCTCGGCATGAAAGAGCTTTGCAGCGTCAGACACACAGACAATCAGAGAGACTGACACATCCAAAGACTGATCCCCCCATCCTAAAACCTCATCTCCCCTTTAGCCTCACCCTCCTTCCCCATCCTCTCATCCCTTCATCCCTCACCTCCTCCCAAAGCCGGGCTTTTGGACCGGTTGGACTGTTTTCACCATAACACACACGTACTGAAACACGACACCACATCAGGACCCCTGAAGACTACATCGCAGGCCTAGACGGTCTCCCGAGTCAATCCCGGGGGGGGTTGACGAAATCAGGCGTAAAAAGGGGGTTGGGGAGGGGGAGAGGAGGGGGAGGGCGATTGATGAGACGGATCAGATACAGCGCTTGCAGAGAGAGGGAGAAGTGAGACCGACGATCTCTCCACTCTCCCACGCCACCGCCCCACTGATGACATCACCGAGGCCAGAGACCTTCAGGCTGCGACGGCGATTAAGTGCGATTAATTCTGCCCGGGGCTGACGGATCCCCGTAGGGGTTTTCCCAACTGTGGACGAGTTTCGGGGGGGGGGGTGTTGAAAGTTCTGGGGGAGAGAGAGAGAGAGAGAGAGAGAGAGACACTGGAGGCATGGGAATGTTTTAACGTGGGTGCCTGAGGGAAAACACGCCTCATGTACAGGCTGATGCCATCGTTTTTTATCCCATCTACCAGTCCAGACTGCAGGAGCAATAGTATACATCCTCCTGTCAATCAATCTGCATCACATATATCACTGACCCCCGGTGTAACGCATCCATTCGTCCCTTAGGTCATAGCGCATTCCCAGGAGGAAGCAGTGGCAAATGCTGGCTGCTGGGTTCAGGCTACTTCCTGTGTCTACCTATAAATACATTTTAAATCAAGTTGATAATAATTTCCTCACATCGGCGTCAGCGTTTCTCTCAGCGTAGAAAATATATTAAGCCCGAGTCGGTAGTGGCAGACTAACATAAATACCTAAATAATGAAGTGTGCTCGCGCTTTCTAGCTGCTCGGTGGTGGAAAGGTGGGAAATCACTTTGACTTTACAAACTCCAACCTGTTAACACCCAAAGTGCTGCGGTGGCACAGAATGGCTGAACATGTGAATACGCCTGCAACGCCCGTCCCGCAGAGACGCTCCTGCTCGCGTGACTTTTTTTTTTTTTACCGTACCGCCTGGTGTAGGAGCGCAACGCTAACAGATGCCGTAACTCCCTGCGCACTGCGAAAAAAAGGGGGTTTACACGTGAACGAACAAGCAAACAACAAACAAACACACAAGGTCAACGTGCACACGCTTAATATTCTCTGCCAATTCTGTTTAACCAGCGAGGGTAAATAAACTTGATTCAATTAGTTTTGCATTGTGTTTTAAAAAGGTCAAACGCAGGCAAACAAATAACAGCAGTAAACGCAGCGAGGAAAGTCATTCGCAAAGGGAAATACTTTGAGGTAGTACTTGTTAACGGAGTGAAATACCAACGTTTTGAGTACGCTGAACGTCCCCTGTGACAATTCACTCTACTCACATGATGATGTCAATGTTGGATCTAAATGAACATCAACCTAAATACCATCTTGACTATAGAGCGCTGCAGAAAACCCTGAAGCTCTTGCACTAGACCACATTTGAAATTGCCAAACATGAAGGAAATTTAAACCCGCAAAAGAGATCAGGCGATAAATTTCCACAGGCGATGGATTCAGGACATCACCGACTTATTCGTCCAATCGCCCAGCCCTATAGCGCACGCACACACACACACACACGCACACACACCTCACTGCACGGTGAGGGATTGCGAGCCACCAGCTCATCGTTCACCCTCTAGACATAAAGTGGTATTGAGAGACTGTCCATGCAGGAACAATCTCCTTCTTCTACCCGTGGAGGTGGCGCCGGGTGGCACACGGGGTGACACGCGCAGGGTGGCACACGGGGGGGGGGTGGCACACGGGGTGGCACAGAGGGCCTTAGCTAGCCAAACAAAGCAGGGATGACAGAGAGATTATACTCGACCTCTCCCTTCACCCGAAGCATGATGAAGCCCTCTGCTTTCCCGGGGGGGGAAAGTCACATTGGCAAAATGACTTTAAAAAGTCTAAACAACAATGCCCATTCTCTCTCTCTCTCTCTCTCTCACACACACACACACACACACACACACACACACACGCACACAGACAAACTTTAATCTTTCCTCCAACTGCCAAGCCTACGCCAACAGTGACACCAAGCATAAAGTGCTGAGTTGCCGGCCTCCCTGCCGATTCCCCCTCCGCCAGCAACCAAGTGTGTCCCGATAAATAAAGCGGCAAACAGAGAGAGAAAATGGGGGGGAGAGAGAGAGAGAGAGAGAGAGAGAGAGAGAGAGAGAGAGAGAGAGAGCGGAGGGCTATAATTAGTAAGTGATTAACGAGCCGGCATCGGACAGGTCCCACATCATTGATTGTGATGTTGCGCAATGCTGCTGCAGCGGGGAAAGAGCCGGCCTGGGGAGGGCACGCCGAGGTCACGAGGCACACACACACACACACACACAACAACAACACACTGTTTGTCCTCAGCGCAGCGCTACATCCGTGGGTCAGCTGCAAGAACACGGAGGTAAAAAAAAGCGTCATATGTCAACACACACACACACACACACACACACACACACACACACACACACACACACACACACACGCTTGGCTGAATGCACCCCACTCCGGGTCAGATGTTGTGAGTGTCTCAGTTGGTGTCCACAGTCGTCTCCATTCAAAAAACAAACAGGATTCAGAGGTGAAGGTCAAAATGCTCTCTCTCTTTTTTGTCTCTGCGTCTGCATCCACTCCAAAGTTTCAGCTGCAGGCTTTTTCCCAACTCTCCCTCTATGTCTCTCTCTCTCTCTCTCTCTCTCTGATGATGATGGGCAGGCGATGCTAAGCGGCATTTCAAACTCGACTGTCAGACAGAGGGAGAATGAGGAGAGGAAAAAAGGGGGAGGCAGAGAGAGGGAGAAGTGCTGAGCGAGGCAAGAAAAGAGGTGAGTCTTCCCCTCTCGCCCTCCCTTCCCCCCCCCCCCCCCCCTCTTTCTCCGGGAGCTGGTCAGGTGCCAACATCAATGTACTTTACTGTATGACTGGGCTGGCCACGGAGAGAGAGTGCTGGCCAGTCATGCATGGCATAAAGTCGCTCCGTCCTTGCCCCCATTCTTTACCCTGCCACGCTAATGATGATGATGATGATGATGATGATGATGATGATGATGATGACGACAATGAGGAGGAAGGGGAGAGAGAGAAAGAGGGGGGGGGGTGCCGTTTGGCTTGGCTGACTGCGCTATACGTGTATAAGTGGTCGGACGGGAGGAGTTAGCAGCTTAAAAATAGATTTCCTTTCTATAACGAAAGAGTGAAATTGGCTCGGCAAGTGTGTGTAAGCGAGGGGGGGGGGAGGGGGAGTGTCGGGAGGGAGGGAGGGAGGGAGTGGGAGGATTGAGGAGGATGTGTGAACGCGCAGAAGCGGAGTGTTTTTTCTTGCAATTAGTGAAGGTCAAGTGGCAGCTGTTGGAGTGTGTGTGTGTGTGTGTGTGTGTGTGTGTGTGTGTGTGCGTGCACGTGCGAGTGTGACATCTCTTCGCTAACCTTGTCACTGTTGTAGTAGGCCAGACTCTCGCCGTCGAACCTCACCCACCGCCGCTGGAAGACGCGCTTCCTGGAAGAGGGAAGGACGAGATGAAAAAAAACACAACAAAAAACATTTCCACCCGGCGTCTCGTACTTTCGAAAAGTCACTCGAACGTTACTCGAGATAAATCAAGTTATCTGGTGTTGAAACGGGTACCGGAGGTTTCATCCAGAGTGGCCGCTGATTCGTTAATGTCGAGGAGTCGTATCAACAGCTGTCAATTTAGCATAATAAAAACAAATGGCCACTTTCAGTTTTGGATACTCCGACAGCCTCGAGGGCAGTTTGCCAAAATCAGGTGGCCAAGTGGAATATAAAAAGAAAGGAAATGATTGATAGCTCTGAGCGACGCAAGCTGCACGGGAAGAAAAAAACGGGCAGCTTTTGGCAGGTTTTGTGAAAGCCGAACTAGCGTGCGTCTCAACGAAGGTGTCTCCTATCTTTCCTTTCCTTTCCTTTAGATGATAGGCGAGATAGGAGACACGTGAGGATAGGGGGGAAAGGACGAAAGTAAAGAAGTAAAAACTAGTTCAGAACGCTAAGTAGAGGAACAGGAAGCAGCGGTCGTCTGTGGCGTTGAGGTTCCTCACCACTTGACTACAGTGGTATCGAGGCACCGGAAGCCAAGCAGTTTCATGCGATTGTTCAGTTTAATCTTCATGTATTTACTGCTTGGTCTAAACCTGGGTAATACACAGCCAAAGATGTTGAGCGATACGGGAGCTAAAGCATCGACTCGACTGGATTCCAGATGCAACCCTTTGAGAAACCGACCTACCCTTGGGGGGACAGCTTGTCCAGCCACCCCACCTTGACCAGTTGGTGTTTGGGGGCTCCGTAGAAGCAGGCGTAGGGGGAAATGTCCGAGGTGGCGGGTGGTGGTGGGTTTCTGACCGGACCCCCCAGAGCGTCCGCGGGATCCGAGTAGAGGTCGCACACCACCATCCTCAGAGACCCGGCCTGAGAGGCGGGGCCAGCAGAGGCCGTGGGGCCAACACCGTGAGGTTCGGGGGTCACCGTGGCGGCGGCTTTCACTTTCAAGTCCCGATTGGCCTGTTGCAAAATGGTGACGCACTCGTCCACGGTTGAGTATTCGTCTTCAAAGGGGTCGGGAGGAGGAGTGGGTGGAGGATCTTTTCCCTTGGGTTTATCTCGTTCCTTCGCTTTAGATGCCTTTTTTCTGTGGGTGACAGATGACAGGTGACACTACGCACTCATCTATCAATCTACCAATACTACTAGTATAACTATCCATTAACACTGTTTACACTGCAATTAATGAGGCACAAACTACAAAGCAAGAACATTTACAGGGGAAAAACACACATTGGAAGATCTGAGGTCTGTTTTTTTGGGATTGATTGAGCTTTCACAATAAAATATAGATTATTTATTGTCAAATTTAGGATTTTTGTGTGTACTCAAGTGTGTACTACACTATCAACAGTGAAAAACGTACCCTTATTCCCCAAAGATGATCAGTACTGTTAAGAGTCACATCCTCTACGTATCTATGATGCTTAATGGAGCTCAACAACTGTATTTTGTCATGTGGTGCAAAAAAAAAAAAAACATTATTAGGAACATAAAATAGGAACATATCTGCCGCCTAACGTCCAGCGCCATTCCCCTTTCGAAACCCAAACCCAGGTGTGAAACCAGTTTGTTTTCAGTGGGCTACACGGTTTCACAATGACTTTTCACTGCCTCCTATGTTGCTACGAATGAGACTTAAAACCACAGCAACTTCATCAGTGTTACACCTTCCTGTTTTTCTAACCATGTGAAATGCTATTTATGGCTCTTAGCAAGGGGGCACGGCAGTCACAGACCAAACAAAAAAAAAAAGAGAAGTGTCACATCGGCGCACACCATACCTCGCCTTCTTCTGTTTTATCTTGCCTTTACACTCTTTCTTTAACGGTTCATTAGCGCCTCGCTCCTGCAGAGACCCACAAAAAAAAAAAAAGAAAAAAAAAAAAGATTAACATCAGCTGAAAACGTGTCCCGTCTTTCAGTCAGGTGTGGCCGTTATCGTATTAGCCAGGTTAGCTTAGCGGCTAGGTGACATTTCTATTAACCTCTGGGGGTCAAACTGAAAAACTGAGCACCGTCTTCCGCTCGGGCCGTTACGTGTCCGTGGTGACAACATAACAACCGAGAGAGGGAAGTTCAGCGTGAGGAGGACTGTGGCTGAAACACATTGGAAGATCTGAAAAAAAAAACGTGTGTTCCTCTTCAACCGAGTCTCACCGGAGGGTTTTCCGGGTTGTTGTACAGGAACATTTCTCCGTAGGGAGCGATGGGAGTCAAGGGTTTCTGAAGTGGAGCTGGGGGAAAAAAAGGACACAGAGAGAAAGCACAATAGTTGTTTGTCACGGTGATGAAGACGAGAGGAACACAGTGTGAAGGCCTGAACGCGGTGCATGAAATTAAGGAGCTTAAAAGGGATTGTTCCAGTTAAAATCTAAATCACTCAGATGTTATAGTGCCCTTTGATTAAGCTCAACTCATTGATCTTAAAAAAAAAATGAGCCAACCCTTGATCCACGCGAGCAGTAAACCAATTAAATTTTGTTTTAGTGCTTATCTCCCTGCCTCTGCCCTCTCCTTCCCCCGACTGGGAGTGTGATCCTCCTCCTCCTCCTCCTCCCCCCCCCCCGCCCCCCGATTCTCAAACAGAAGGAGTCTGGAGAGCCAAGGCCATTTCTCCGACTTGGCTCCCCTGCAGGGACCGTGGTCGGTGGTCGGGGCGGAGGGGGAGCTGGTGGAAGAGACTCAGACTCAGACACTATTAGTCTGGAGACCCGGGGCCACCCTGCGTGGGCCACCGCCTGTCACGGTGAAAAATGACACCGCCGTCTCCTGAGGATTGTGAGGGCCAGAAGACACCGCCACAGGGCCAGACACACACACACACACACATAGGCGGAGAAGCAGACGCACACACACACACACATAGACGGCGGCGGCATGCACAGGCATGGATCAAAACGCGATGAAGTGCAAAAAAAAAAAAAAAGATGCCGTTGGACACTTATAGGCGTAAAAAGAGATGAGCACACGCAAAAGATGGAAAGATTCACACCAGTACAGGCGCAAATGAAGAAAAGCTCAAACACACACACACACACACACACACACACACACACCCAAACAATCCTTGCCATTACAGAGTGCCACACAGGGCATGTACTGGGCCTGGCAGGCTTTATGAAGAGGTCAGTTTACTTGATGAGGGAAAGGCCTCCACTGTGTCGCGGCGCCCTCTCTGCGGACGGGCTCACCGGGCAGGCGGCTGCCATCGTTTATCATCATCTATTGGCCGACCTTCAGGCCACTCACCATTCCTCTACCAGGCCCACCGGATGCCGCCGCCACCGCTACTCTATTCCCCTCTGATTCAACCTCTATTCTTCCTCCCCGGGCCGGGCTCCGGTCTCCGTCTTCATCTTCCCTTTTGTTTCTCTCAATCCGCCACGCCACCGCCTCGTTATCTGGCCCTAACCAGACTTTCTTCCTCGAGTCGAGAGGCCGCTTTGATGTCCCCCCCTCCCCGTTCACGCAGAGTTAGTTATGAGGGAATTGATTTGGTTTCCCGATTGACGCTTCACTCACGGGTCCGTTTTCATTATCATTATCGTCCCGTGTCACTCCCATCACTGAGGACACAAACTGAAATCCACATCACCACCAATTCCTCATATCGTACTGGTTTGATTCCAACATGTTCCCTGAAGTTCACTGCTGAACATCTCAAAAACAGAAGTTACACCCTCTTACAAAAGCTAACACTTTCAATAATCTACAAACTCTACAAGAGAAAAATGTTTTCCAAATGATATTATTCTTCATTTTGTGGCACTAAGTGTTACGTTTTTTTCTCATCGTGAAACTCTTCAAACATTCTCGGGTGAAATGATATGTCAAAAAAGCTGCTGCTCGCTAGGCCTCGTTGTGAAGGGAAGATGAAGCTTGCTAGGCGAAGCTCCCCGCCTCCCTGCTCTGGGACTGTCTTGGCTCCCTCTCTTCCTCCTCCACCTCCTCCTCCTCCTCCTCTCAGCCTGTTTTGCATCCATCTCCTCTTCCTTCCTCCCTCCTCTACTTCGCTGTCTTGCTTTTTCTCCCCCTTCGTCTCTCTCTAGTTTCAATCCCTCTCTAGTTCCGTGCAGACGAAAAAGTTGGGAAAAACAAGGCCTACCGAGAGAGTACTGCAGAAAAAAAAAAAAAAGGTACATGGAACGAGGAGGGAGAAGCCGAGAAAAGAAAGAGTGAGCAGAAACGGAGAGAAATCTGCTCAGTGCCGTCTGGATATGAAAACATAGATGGCGGTGTGGGGAACGTGTCACAAATGTGGTCCCGCGAAAATCTTCACATTCCCTTTTTTACAGACACACTACCGTCACGTGAAACGATCTCGCCTTAGCATGTTTGACTGACAGCTTCACAGGAAAAAAAACGTCTTAGAACCTCCTTCCACACATCTCGTCAAATAAGACATAAGGGTCGACAAAAAAAAACAACTGTATTTGTACTGCGTGTACTACAAGGCTGCGTGTTGTTAGCAAAGTTAAACAACTTCTGAAAACTTTGGCGAGCCGGGGCGGCGGGGAAAGACACGCCGGGGTCTCACCGCGGGACGAGATGTGAGGGAGCGTATTCCCTATAGCGTATTTTTTTTGTTGTTTTTTTTTTCCCCCACAACATAGCCGCCAACACCCTCCCCCACCTCCACCCACTCACTATCCTCCTCTCCTCTCCTTTCTTTCATCCGGGCAAACACAACAGCACTGCTGACTCTGCTGCCAAATGAAATATTCATGGCGAAGATGAAGCGGCTGCAGCTGAAAGACTGTGTGTACCTTTCTGTATGCCGTTTGCACCGGTGGGACCCTCGGAGCCGGCTAGGTGTTCGGGGCTGGCTGTTTGCACTGGTGGCGCGTTCCTGAGGAGGAGGAAGAGAAAATCGGTGGGTTGGAACCACGACTGCAGCATGTGTGTGGGCGTGGGAAACAGGTAACACCGTGTACATGTAAAATCCTAATAGAGATGTGGTAGTGGGAAAGTTAGTTTCATAGCTAAAGTGTATTACGTGGAATACAGAAGTCAGGATGAGTTAGAGGCCCTTGGTCAATGTGTCAGAACATCCAGGTTACCTTCTACCTTTAAAATGCCGGGTGAGAAAAAAAAAAATCAGTTTTGTTCTATTAGTACCCAAGAGCTGAAACGTTTGAAAAGACATATTCCACCTTTTTGAAATGTCCTGAGGCGGTATGGTCTGGTTGGGGAGGTCGGGGACGGGCCTGTGCCTCAGCCGATAGGAGCGAGTGGGCCGCGGACCCTTGGGAGCCTTAAAACTGACACCGCCCTCGTAGATGGTGTTTTCCACCATCTCGCCCTGAAACCCCCCGGGGGCCTCGGTGGTCATCGTCGTCGGTGGGTGGGAGACTTCAGCCGGACCGCGGACAGAGTCGGCGCTAGAGAGGGAGGGGTCCTCGGAAGAAACCTCCCAATCTGAGGGCATTTCGGAGTGGGAGGAAACAGAGAGGGAGTCACTGCTGCTGCTGGTGGTGGTGGTGGAGGTGGAGGAGGTGGAGGAACAGGTGCGTATGTTGCGGGGGTCGCGCGGGGCCGGCCGGGGCGGGCCGAGGCACCCGCCCTCCGAGCCAACCTCATCTTCTGCACCCAGTCCTGCACCCGGAGGCAACGTCTGACTCCCCCCCGCGTCACACTCCCTCCTCCCCTTCGGCTGCGGGTGCTGGCACGAAGTCGCCCTCTTTTTATCCTTCAGGAAAATATGTCTGGGGTGCGGCACCGGCTTCCTCCGGCCCCTCCCGCTCCCCTCCTCTTCCTCGCTCTCGTCATCCCCGCTCTCTCGTTCCACCCACAGTGCTTCCAAGCTGCGGAGGATGCGTCTACGGTGGCCTGTAGGGAACACCCTGAGCTTCAGGAGGCACTCGTCTGTGAGGCCCTCGCAGTCTTCCAGAGCCCGGTAGCCGCCCTGCTGGAAGCACGGGGCGTACTGGGCCAGGCGCAGGGTCGTCAGCCAGTCCAGGATCTCCTGGCTGGGCTCCGGCGGGTCCAACATGGTGCTCTAGACCCAGGGCTGCCGCACCAGGGAGAAGTTGACGAATGTGACGAATAGCAACATTAGAGGAAGTAGTGGATCAGCTTCGAGCTGCAGATACAAAAAGAGATAAGAATGAAATGTGACAGGAATTTAACACAAGGGGTTAAACTGTGAAATGATGTGTGAGTTATAGTATTAATATAGCTGCCAGCAGTAAGACGTGTAGTCTTTAAAAAAATACTATATTGTGATTTCAAGGAAATTTGGGGTTTCATTTTTCTTTGAAACATTAACCTGATGTCGGTATCATTCGGCATTGATTGTGGGGAGGTACAAGGATCCAATGTACTTGTCTGACTATCAACGTTAGATAATGATACTGGTGCACCGCAGTGACATTTTGCACGATTGGCCTTACAATCAAAATGTGAACATCCATTATCGTGTCTTACTCCTGTCCTCTCCGCAAGATTGTTGCTATCATGCTATCGTGACCCTTGCCCTGTGTAGCTCAATGTGTATGTGTAAAGTGTATAGGAAACAACAGGAAATAGCAATAACTGTGAGGAAATAACACTTACTGTAAAGTGGCTACGTGGCCTGTTATTGATATTGATATGTCAGGTGACTTGACATTTCTGTCTGTCTGGCATTTGGATCAAATGACACAGAAACTCGGTGTGTGCACTACCTGGCATCTTCATTCAAGCACCAATCTTTAGTGGCACAATAGCAGACGGTGTTGAGAAATGCCCGAAAGCCGGGAATTACGTCACAGCTCAGCGCCTAACAACAGACGGAGTGACCCCGGCAATGGCAAAAAAAAAAAAATCGTTTCTGTTTCTGTTAGGTGTCCATTTCCTGATCCCCCTCGCCCCCAAGCTTTCCAAAGTCAAGTGCTGAAGAATTGTAAGTTGCAGAATTGGACTTGCCACACAGGCACTCTCTCTTGAACTGACATGAGGTTTGTTACTTCTGCTTTCTAGTAAACTGTATCTTTTTTTTGCTTAGTGTGTGCATCTGCATGAGTGTGTGTGTGTGTGTGTGTGTGTGTGTGTATTTGAGTGTTTTACTTCACAAGTTGACTAAGAGAAACTTCACCTTTAGCCATCCTGCACTTTACATGGGGTTTCTGTGTCCGACTGTGTGCTTTCCTCTCTCCTTTCATGATATAATGGTGATGCTACAACTCCACTATGCACTCATCTCTAAGACATAGACACACATCTCAAAAAGCAAGCACTAATGGCAAAGGAGGGTTCACAACAGCTGTGTAGAGGCAGCACCTTTTAAAAGCACATTTAAAAGCACTGTCCATTTTTAGTATTGAGGGCACAGGGACAAAATTCAAGTCCCTTTTCCGCACATTATCCTACTGTATAAACTCCTTACAATAGGGGACCAGAAGAGCCGTGTGCATTTATCAGCCCAGCCCAGCTGTGTATTGCAGGGTTAACATGCAGGGACCTGTATTGGCTCGTAGCCAGGGCTAAACACAGCAGCCACACGCCAATGCTTGCTGGCACATTTGACCCGGCCTGCTCCACATTTCTGCCTTTTAGTACAATACGCCCACTCACACAGACATGCACACAGTCACACATACAGGCTAACACACATACGCTTGCTGCACACACACACACATATACATTCGCACATAAAAGCAAACGTACACACAAACACACATACACATTCAGCAAACATTATTAAGGGCTGGATATGAGAGTCTTGATCCACCACTGCCCGGTGTGAAAGCCCAATGCAGTTTGCAAGATCAATAGCAGAGAGCCAAAGGAGAGCTTGACGAGATAAAGAGAATGCTTTCACGTGCCATATGGGAATGGAAAAAGTATGAGACACTCCATTTGGGGACATACAAATCAAATGGGAATCGAGTCGTTGACATACAGCAGGTAGACGGATAATCAGAGCCAGGTTCAGACACACAGTAGGTTTGAAAGCATGACGGGCAACATAGGAGTGATGTGTGTGTGTCACACCCAATGGGCCCTGCCTACTACAACACCACCAGCTATGGTTATAAAAGGAGTGACTCATTCTCTTACGCACGCACACTAACACACGCTAACATACGCTAACACACACACACACACCTAGCTCACATTTCTGAACATCCCCAGGCACATAGTACAAAGTCCAACTTTATGTCTATAGGCCCTTCCTTGTTTGGGAAAATACCTGAGCAGTCTTGAGTTGAGTCACTGAGATTTATGTACTTTTTTTTAAAAGATTATTTTGACTACTTTAATATTAAACAAAGTGCTAGTTTGAGCATTTGGTCCAGACTGCGATTAAAGCATGTCATACAGCATTGGAGTATGCTACTGGTATACTGTGTCAAGTTCAGAAACGGTTTGGACTGAGTGCCTTGGGCAGAGGCTTGGATGAGCCTGGGGGTGTTTTCATTGGGAGCATACCACACCGTGAGGTTCACACATGTGAGATCTGATGTTCATGCAGGATTATGAAACAGTCGCTGACTAAAAACAAAGGTTAAGAATTTTGAACCTATGACAAGGAAGAACACGGCTCACTGAAAAAAATGAAATGTGTGTAATGCAACTAGTGCTATGGCGCTAGTTATCTTTCATTTTCATTTCTACTCTCATATCAAAATGTAGTTAATATCAGCCACTTAAAACTACAACGAAGAATTAATAGTCACTGCTACCTGAATTTACAATAGTGAGAAGTTGCTAGTGACTAGTGGAGATTTTTTAGTGACTAGTGCCTTTAAACTGGCATAATAGTGACAGTGCTATTGGTTATTTTTAGTGACTAGTATATTGTATAGGATAAATAATAAAATGGTACACAGTTATGGCAGGTCGTTTTGTCATTTATTCCATAAAACAGCGATTAATAAGTAATGAAAATGTAAATCTTGTAAATGTAATCTAAAATGTGCAGCCCCATATAAGCTTTTTAAGTAGTAGGAATATAAAGTGACTGGCAAAAATGAAATTAGTCACTAGTAACTAAAAATGATGACCAGTATTAAATTGTTACTAGTAAAAATGCAAACGAGACTTGTAAAAAAACAAGTTAGTCACTAGTACTTTAAATTACATTTTTACAAGTGGTAAAATTACAATGACTACTAGTAACTGCCAGAATAGTGACTGAAAAATAAGTAGCAGTGTCTGACTTTTAGTGACTGTTGGTTTTTAGGAAATAAGTGATAAAACGACCTGCCGTAGCAGCAGACTACCTGGTGTAAATGTGTCTCGGTGTAACAGACACTTGTAGAGAGTGAGGGAGGCAGTTACACCGTCCTTGTCAGCCTTGTTTTAAGAAGGACTTAAAAGAAACAGTTGCAAAGCTGTCTTACAATTTCCAGTCTGTTTCGATCCGCTTTCAGAAAGGCAACAGTGCTTCTGAATCTCAACCAAACATGACCACTGTTGACAGAACGCGCTGCAGTGCGTGCGTCCGGTGGTCGGCAAATAACGTACCTGAGACGTGAATAAAGTGCTGGAAACCCACCGGGCATCATCCAGTCGCCATCGCCGCTCGCCACCGTATTACGAAATGAAAGTTCCCGTTTGAAGTTGCTAACGTACAGAGCTCAACGTGCTTTGGCACCCGCGTCTGTTTCCTTTCCCTGACTGTTCAGGCGAGTAACTCCACGCCCATTTCACACTCAGGGCCAGCGTGACTTCCATCGCTCGTGATACCTGTAGTACTGCTACCTGTTGCAGCGGTCCAATAAAAAGTAGCAGTAGTATTAGTAGTAATTGTATAAGTAGTAGTGGTGGTACTGTTAAAGTGTTAAAAATCTTGTTTTCCTAAAACAAGTGAAAAACACAATCAGGTTCAAGATATTTTCACTTGTTTTAGGAAAACAATATTTTTAAAAGTGTAGAAGTAACAATAACAATAACAATAGCAGTGTTAGTGACACTGTACACACAGTCGTAGTAGTTGTACCAGAAGTATTAGTAGCAGTAGTAGTAAAAGTTATAGCAGTAAGTAGTAATAATAGTAGGAGTAGAATAAGTAGTAGCAGTAATAGTAATACTGTATAAGTAGTAGTAGAAGGAGGAGGAGTGGCAGTATTGGTAGTAGTAGTAGTAGTAGTTCCAGAAGTACTAGTAGCAGTAGTAGTAGTAAAAGTAATAGCAGTAAGTAGTAGTAGTAGCAGTAGTGGTGGTGGTAGTACTAGTCGTAGTAGTATTAAAGTCTTTGTAGGTGGTAATACACTTAATGTTTCTACTGGACCTCCACTGTCAACACTCAGTAGAGCTCCGACCTCGGGTTGAGTTGACAGAGGAGGGAGATGTTTTGATCTCAGATTGTTCCAAGTAATCCTGCTTGCACAAGCAAACGCGAGCTTGTTGATGATAAATACCAGAGAACAGCAAAGTAGAGGGACTTGTGATGTTTTCCTGGGAACACTTGCAAGTCCCAGCTTGATCCCGAGGCCCCAGGCTACGCATTCAACACAGTCAGGAATGCAGCAGCCTGCTTGGTACACTTAATGGAGCGAGTCCTGGGGAAAAGGAATACATTTTCACCACCATTATTTGTTTCGTTTTATCATTTATAAGGGGTTATAGCATGCAGTACATCAGCTACTGTGTGCTGTTGCTGTATAACAGTAGGGATTTATGTTTCAGCCCTGACATCTGATTTGACCTGACATGATGTTATCCAGTATGTACCAAACAGAAAGAAAACAGAAGGGGAATCGACTGCTGAATTTATCGATCATTGTTTCCTCCAGCAATACACGTACTTCTACTCAATTTACTCTACACTTCAGCCGAAGCGAGGCCCTGATTTCTTTTGATCATGGCAGACAGAAGGCCTGTGGTGAAAATGAAAGATATATCATCCATGTTCCTCCAGTAGAGAGATTTGTTTTTCCTTTCATATCCCAACTGGAGTGGTATTATAGTATTAGTTACTATAAAATTCTTCTTTATAATCAAAATTCTTATTTATTTATTTGTAGTTATTTATATGTTGTGTGTTTCTTCCTTCCTCAATGGATACTATCACTTTGAAAACAATAAACGGTCATACAGAACAATGTGCAGCATCAGCCACATGATGGCGCTGCCCTACCGATTCAGAGTGCTATGATGTGGCTGGGAGGCAAGTGTAACTCAATGGACACAGAAATGCACAATAGAAAAATACATATTTCCTGAGCTCCTGGAAATAGTCAAATAAAGACATTCAACCAAACTGGTTTAGGATTAAAACATCTCCATGTCAACATATTTCCAGATCAATATATTTGTGCTTTGTGCAACAGGTATTTGCCTTACGGGCCCTAAAAATGTTGACAGCTAGTATAGACGTCTACCAGTGAAACCTTCTCCTCAACTTACCGGATCAAAACAAAGTGTTATTAAAGGGATTCCCACTGATAATACTTTTCCTTTTAATCATTGACTGACAGCTATATTCCTGAATGATTCATATTGAGTGAGTGAAGTTTAAGAGCTGTCTTCGCTTGCAGTAAAGACGAATAGACAGAAGAATAGAGGCTGGTGAAGGAGAGAGGGATGAGACGTTTGGAAGACAGCACTCTGTCTTGCTTTGAATCGTCTGCTCTCCACTGGCCGTTCTTTTGTCCCTCCCTGCCACGCCTCCAGGGGTCGCCTTGGCAACACGTTTTACTGCTGGCAGCTTTATGAATACAGCATTGGCTCTTGTCAACTTGGATAGCTGTACACAGTAACACTCGATGCCAAGGACACGGTGAACAAGGGACCCGCAGCTTCAAATCTCGACTCGTCCAGGAAGAGGCACACGGTGGAATGCACTTTCATTGGACATTGGATATTTGATATTTACCAACATCAGTTTGTTCACTTTCAGCATCTGCAAGGACCACTACTTTGTCGACAACAAAAAAGGCGAAACAGCAGCAGCTCCGGTCAAATACTACTGTCCCTGATCTGATTGTGTTTTTCAGCTGAGCGTCGATGAGAATCTGCATCTGAATAAAAGGATGGAAGAAGATGCGTCCCAGCATGGAGGAAGGAAGGAGGACAGCCTTCTCAGCCTCTTAGTTGAAACCATTCAGGCTCTTGAAGCTGCCAGGTACTCCAGGGATCATCGTCATGCAAGGGTTGGCAAGAGAGGATGGGTAGGAGCAGAACCAAGTAGCGGCAAAGTACAGCTAGGGAGTGAAGAAGGGATGGTAAGTCCACCAGGGAATGGGAAGGAGAATGAAGGGATGGGGAAAGGACGTAGGAGTGCAGGAAGAAGAGCGCGAGGAGAAAGAGTGTAAGCAGAAAGTTCTTGGAGTGCTGAGAGAGCTGAGTGTTGTTCATTCAGACGGGGTGACAGCCTGGAGAGAGGCTCTGAGGGCATCAGCCTGCATGCTCACCTTTTCTCCACCAGGGGGAAATGACCAGCAACATCCCCCTTTAACAGGTACTGGGAGCATGTGTGACTTTGATTGCATGTCTCTGAGCTTTATTGTTAGTTATTCTGAATTTAAGTTTGAATGCAAAAAAAAAAAAATGCATAGTTTTTTAAGCCAATTGTCTGCTAATTTATTTTGTTTCAGACAAAATGTGCACAGCAGTTTATGAAACAAATGGTTGCATTACAAAATATGTATTCCTTTGGTCGCAAAATTGTGATCTGATGTTTATTAACCAGTATAAAAAATAATTGCATTGCAAATTGTAAGTAAAGATCGCAAGGCAGCTTCAGTTCAGTTATTCTGAATGCATGTTTATGTGCAAAAAAAAGTATTTTTTTAATCCCAAATTGTCATATGACACAATTGCCCATTTTCTGCATGTCTGTTTTGTTTCAGATCATTCAGAACCTAAAGTTGGTCTGTTTTCAGACCCCTTCAGCGATACTTTTCTGAGTGTTGTGCACGACATAGAGAGTATTATGGACAGACTGAACACTATCATTACCAAATTGGACAAGGAAATCATCACATTATGTGCAGAAGAGGCCTCAAGCGTGGATGCAGACAAAGCAGACAAGCAGCAAGACAATACGGCACTTCAGGAAACCAGTGGCTGTCAAGCCTTAAGCCTTGATTCAGCGACACTTGAGGATAACGACAATGCCTCAAACTCCAATGATTCCCTTGGATCTGACAATGGGCATAAACAGGGCGTTGAGGACGGGGGTGGTCAAAGCTTTACAAAGCCGTCACATTCTCATACATCACTGGACGCTGAGAGAACCTCAGATTCTAACTCTGGCGGTTCTGAATGCAAAAACATGGCAGAGACCAGGCGAGGATTAGACGTCAGAGGCCAAGCCACCGGTAATCAGTGTATTTCCCCAGAGACACAGACACATTTCCTGGAAGACATCAGAGAAAGGGGAGATGCCAAGGGCGAAGAGGAGACAAGCACTGAATGGGTCACAGTAGGGTGAGTATCATCTCCTTCCATCCCCAGTAGCGTAATGTAGAGTTTGGCTGATATAAATACGTTATTTGTTGTGGAGAGTAACTGTGCCACCACTGGTATCGACAATAGAAATGTTCCACAACCATTTCATAAGACAGCAAAGCACATGAGCGATCCCCCCGCCCCGTCGTAAACGACCAGGACATCGCCGTTCGCTGCCTGCTCTTCATCCCGGGGCCCGCCTGTGCATCTGGACATGATTTGATTCCTTCCCCCCCCCATTTCTCCTGCTCGCCGATACAGAAGCAAATACTCCCTGCATGCTTTATCGCAGGGTGCACTTGTCTCTTCCCCGTAGCTGGGCTATTTCATACAGTTCACTGTCAGGTCAACGCTCGAAGTTGTCCGAAAAGCCAAACAAATTGAGAACATTCAGATCACAGAGAGAGGCCACGTCTGGAAGAAGATGATATTCCTGGAAACGTGCATGCTACAGCATCTTAGAAATCCTTAAGATGCTCAAACATGTCACCATGTTGTCAAAAAAAACTGAAAAGTAGATGATAAACAATACTACTACTACTACTACGACTAATAATAATAATAATCATCATCATCATCATCATAACGCAGGTGTACAGTACAATAAGCCAAAATATGCTTTCTAGGCTCCCAGGGCGGCTGGAGGACAGCCAATCAGACGTGCCAGATGCGTGCTACATCACAGCTCCCGTGGGCGTGGCCAAGGCCGTGACGTGTGAGGTGGCTGACTCCTTGAGCTCCCTGATGGTGATCGGCTCAGAGCAGCTGGTCAGCAGGGTGATCAGGGTCAAAGTTCAGGATGGAACCAGCTTCCGGTTCCCCGTGACCGTCGTCGTGCCTTTCCGGGCGCGTTACCGCGGCAACTACAGGGATGTTGTTGTCAAGGTGGTCGACGGGGAGAAGAGGGCGAGTTACGTCACTCCTCTAACAACGGAGGGCACGTATGGAGGGCGGAGGGTAAAGTGATCTCTTGCAGTGCAAATTTATGATTGTTATACATTAACTGTGCTGTAGATGGTGAACCAAAGCAGTTTATACGTTTCTTAAATGACAAATATCTCAATTTAGAATCAAAATCCGACTTTAAAGGCCGTTCCTGCATGTATACTTTTTGCAGACTGTGTATGTCTTTGTCAGGGCTCCTTTGCAGAGGTGAGGGTGTACTCCCTGGGCCTGTTTGCGGTGGTTTCCTGTCTGAAGAGAGAGACCTACACCGTTCCCAGGAGGGGTTTATCACTCAAACTCCCCATGGACCCCCGCATCTGTCTGGACTACCTCCCGGGATCCTTCACCGCTCCCGTGATCACCCAGTCCATGGTAAGAGATGAGTAATGCTCTTCCCTCGCCTCAGATATTTTTTAATGCAACAGATCCAAACACAAGTAATCCATGCTCTACCTCTGTGACCCTTTATACAGAATGTGTTAGATTTTACTGAAAAATACAGCTCTGTATCAGTGAGTCATCATCAGGATTTGCAAACACGATTTTCCCTCTAATGGTCTCAATTATGACTCAGCCTGCTCTGGTTTCCACCTTGACCTGGACTCAACGCTCCGTTTGGTCTCGTATCAAAGTCACCCAGGACCGCTCAAGGAAGACAATATGCATCATCTTTTCATCCCATTCACTTACTCAGCAACAAAACTCATAACACCATCATCATCGTTCGTGGGTCTCGTATTGCGAATGTGATGTCTCAGCCATTATATTTTGACACAATTGATTCGCTCTGCGGCAAATGAAGTCGTTTCGAGCTCGGATAGCTGGGAAAACATCTTTGTGAAGTCTTTGAAAGTCTTTGAAGGAGAACTTCCATGCTCAAAATATCAAACTTATCACCGGAGAGTGGGGGGGGGAAGCAGAAACAAGAGAGAGATAGAGACTGCTTAGAATTCACAGGCTTCATTTTTCACAGATGTTTCTTGTGATGAGGAAAAAATGAACAGCTGTGTGTAACGTTTGAGTTGACTTCTGAGTCAAGTTCGCAGATGAAATCATCTGCGAACAACTGAAATTCCCCAGCAAGAGTTTATTGTTTGATCTTATATCAAAACCAGACAGCACTCTTTCTCTTTCTCATTTTCTTTGATAACTTGTCTGGATATCCTTGAAGGGCAAACAGCAGCTCAGAAAAGAAACCATTTCCATCTTACATGACAGCTGTGTCCATAAACTGCTATGTACAGAATGCAGATCGGCTGTTTCCTCGTCTGCCTCAGATCCAGCCTGTAGATACCACCCTCCTAGCCGCTGTCAAGTCCAGAAGTGACGCCTACCACGCGGTGGTCTCCGCCAGCCCGCTGCTCTACCTCACCCATCCCTCCTCCCAGCCCCTGCGCAGACCCCTCACACTCACCCTCCCCTGTCCCCCAAACCCCGAAAAGAAGAGGGCGGGGCAGGGGGAGGAGTCTGTACACAACACCCGGCCCTGCCAGCGCTTCTCCACCGAGGGATCAACCCGCTTCACACAGAGTGAGGTAAGTTGAACAAACCTTCTTCTCCTTTTTCTTCTTCTTCTTCGTCTTCTTCTTCTCCTTCCTGTTTGCGGACTTTGCTAGAATATGAAGATGTACTGTAACTGATGATAATACTACCGTCTTGAACAAGGCACTTATTTAGCAAGTGCTCCTCGGGAGATTCTCAGCGGCCAACAGTAGATGCCTGTGGATCTAGTGGGCAACTCCCAGGTTTAAAAGTGTGTATTTGTAAAAAATGTATATATATATTTTTTTTACTGTCTTTGTCAGGATGTTGAGTGCCTCTGTGAAATCCTCCAAGGAGATTTCCAATGAGCTGCTGGTCCTTCTGGGCTCGAGGGACAAACAGTGGACCGTCCTGGAGAAGGTCGCCGTGAGGAACCTGCAGAACGGACTGGTGTCCTTTGAGCTGACAGAGAACTTTGAAAGGTTTGCAACAGATCATTTTCTTCTTTAAAATAAAATATTGGTGTAACTTTGAATGGTTGATAAGATTATGTCTGGGATTCAAAACATCCAACTTGGGTTACTGGTAAATGACACTCTAGAGTCTCAGTCTTGAGCCGAATTCAAAATCTTTATTGCCATAATACTCGAGT
Source organism: Hoplostethus mediterraneus (assembly GCA_034670385.1). Taxonomy (NCBI): domain Eukaryota; kingdom Metazoa; phylum Chordata; class Actinopteri; order Trachichthyiformes; family Trachichthyidae; genus Hoplostethus; species Hoplostethus mediterraneus. Next base: position 622,391 of record JAXDDW010000165.1, read on the forward strand.
GAGGCATCGTTGCATCCTCCGTCCTAAACAGATCACAATGTAAACTGCGACGTAAGGCAGACACGTCCAAAACAGGAGCACAGACAGCACAGACAAGCCCAGGGCAAGCATCTCAGGACGTTGTTCGGTAGTGGACGTGGGGTCAGGAAGGGTCTGTGACAATGAAACAGCAGATGCATTGTTGTTTTTTCTAGTTTGTCCATCCACAAAAAGGAGAACCTGGGGGGAAAAAAACAATAAATTGTGAGAGGTCAGCAAGGAAGACCCTGAACGATGTAAATACATGAGATGTGGTGATGGAAGCTCTCTGACAGGGCAAAGACAAAATCTCTTACCACATCTCCTCGCGCCTTTGCCCTGCTACCAAAGTTGGCCAGCCACTGCAGTGGGTTTGAAGCATTGTAGGTTTTCAACTTGTGACCCTTGCCTCCCGTGCACAGCGTCACAATGTGCTGGCTGCTCATGCACGAAAGGAGGACGTAATAAATCCTGCACCTGAACCGTAGAGCAGAAAATGATGTTTAGACACTCTGCAGATGAACAGAGCATGAACCAAAACAGTGTTTGATTGTCTACCTCTTTGTTGAGACGCGATTAGCAGGCGTTGGCTCCTGGTGCGCTTGCCTCTCGTGGGACCGGGACAACAGGCGTATTCCCTCGATGTCAAGGAGACCCTGCAATGTTGCGCTTGTCATATCAAGGAGACTGTTGAGGCTGAAACACACAGAGAGCACGGTATGGACGCAGACAGGAAATGGAAATTGCAAATAAAAAACAAGAAATTTAAAATCTTTCTTTTTAAAATCTCTCTAATACCTCTGAGTGAAGTACAGCCTGTTCAGTTTTCCTTTTGTCTTGGAGTTAGCCTGCAGGATAGACAGATAGATAGATAGATAGATAGATAGATAGATAGATAGATAGATAGATAGATAGATAGATAGATAGATAGATAGATAGATAGATAGATAGATAGATAGATAGATAGATAGATAGATAGATAGATAGATAGATAGATAGATAGATAGATAGATAAATAGATAGATAGGCAGGTTTCTGACCCTCCCTGCCAGGTCAACACAGGCTTGATGCCCTGACCCTAGATGCTACGGCCCCTTACAATGATGTGGATGAATTATATGTTTTGCAAGGGCAGTTATTGGAGTGGGAAACATAAAATCAATGTCACTCAGACCTCCCAGAATGCTTTGATGTTCACAGCATCCTTCGCTATGGCCTGTGTTGTCATACCAGTTGGATTGACAACATCCAGAGTGGGGGTGTTTCCTAGGGTTAGGGGGAGATGAAAACAAATAGATAGATAGATAGATAGATGGATGGATGGATGGATGGATGGATGGATGGATAGATAGATAGATAGATAGATAGATAGATAGATAGATAGATAGATAGATAGATAGATAGATAGATAGATAGATAGATAGATAGATAGATAGATAGATAGATAGATAGATAGATAGATAGATAGATAGATAGATAGATAGATAGATAGATAGATAGATAGATAGATAGATAGATAGATAGATGGGCAGGTTTCTCACCATGTGGATTTGGCGTCCCAGGAGCCCCATGAGGCTGGTAGACAGGCGTAGCAGGTGGTCAGGGTTTTGGACCGTCCTAACAGCCACGTCCACACACTGGCCACTACCAACAGTGACTGTCATCAGGAGTCCTCCCGCCACATAGAGCAGGTAGGAAAAAATACCCCTGGACAGAGAGAGAGAGAGGGGGGGGGGGGGCGTTGTAACATTTGGTGGATAGAGAACAAGTCTTTAAATCCTGTCTGGGATCAAGCTGGTCAGGGATCCTTACCTCTGGATCTCTGTCGGGAAGCTGGGCATGGAGAGGCTTGACGTGGCCGCTCAGCAGAGGTCTGGATCTGGGGGTGTTGTAATAGGTGACGGGTTTATGTGCACACAGCGTGGAACAAGCTGCCACAAGGAAATCACTCCAGCCATCATCATCATCATCATCATCATCATCATCATCATCATCATCATCATCATCATCATCATCATCACAGTGTTATCCTGGCTTCACACAGTGTTCTTGCTGTTGTTTCATCCATCCAAAATACATAGAAAATGCATCGTTTTCAAACCAAAGAAAATAATTAAAATGTTTTTTCTCACCGATCGCCCGACTCTTCCAGGACGGCGCAAAACCAAATGAAATGAAAGGAATGCTACAACTCGTAGACGTTCCACCAGCTTTTCTTTGCACAAGGGGTTTAAGGAAAGCGTGGGGTTAACGTGGGGATAACATGGGGATGAAGTGACGTCTGAATACCAAGAATTCCAGCATTTTGGTCAGAACATAACCACGTGTTTTAAACGACTGCTTAAAAAATGCTGAATTTTATAACCGCCACTTGACTTTTATCTTCCTGTCTCTCCTTTTCATTATTTTTAACAGTTTCCTTTTAATGATGACTCTGTATGAAAGGTGCAATATAAATACAGTTTATTATCATTATATGTGTGGCAATAACACTCATGAGACTGACGATATCAACAGTCGTGAGCAGTACAGGTTTGGTGGCGTTGGTTTGGTTTCCCTCCCTGAGATGTGCAATATTAAACCAGCTGTTGTTTTTGTTGAACTCTGCTCATCGTTTCCCTCCTGTTCTATCATTCCCTCCTTCTTATCTGAAACAGCTCATCCAGGGAATAAGATGCATAGAGAAGCTCCAATCAATTCTTTACTCTGTCAAAAGTAAATTCTGCCTTTATTCTGGTCGGTGGTAGCGGCTTCAACTCTTCACTCCATTCAGCAGCAATCTTATCTCTCCGCTAAGCTCAACTGCTTAAGTTTGCATACTCTTCTCTCTCTCTCTCTCTCTCTCTCTCTCTCTCTCTCTCTCTCTCTCTCTCTCTCTCCAGCCTCCTGGTGGTGCGTCTCCTCTCCTCGGTGCGGCCTTGCCATCTCACCTCCCTGGCGGAGGAGCTGGAGGAGTCGGTCTGCAGCCACGCGGTCACCGTCGTCCTCCGGCGCCGGCAAGAGGAACCCCACGCCGTCCTGGTGGCCGCCCTGCCCGGCAGAGACCTGAGCTGGGAGCTGACCAAACTACGAGCCCGGGGCTACGGCGGTCTCCCCGAGACCTCCTCGGAGATCTCCATGCGTGAAGGAGACCAGCTGCTGCTCCGTTTCAGTGGCAACGTCACCTCCGCAGGTAGGGAGCAGGGGACCGTGCAAGGTGGCAGGTTCAGTTACCCATAACCCCCCTTGTGTCCACCTTTCGAGATATTGATCAATAGAGAGATACTCTATTCTTTTCGGCTCTCTTTTTCCACTCACTTAATCTGAAATTCTTCGGTACTAGCAAAATCCAGATTCCTGATTCAGTGTGTTTTTCCCTAAAATGAACTTAATAACCAAACTGTAAATCTAGATTTTATCCACATCCAAGAAACCTTGTAATCTCGTGTTTGTAACCGTTTGAATCACCAGCAACCAATAAATAGTTGTTCCTATCGGGGACGCCAGCAGACTGTTGACCCGCCCTGCCAGGTCACCACAGGCTTGATGCCCTGACCTAGATGCTGTGGCCCCTTACAATGATGTGGATGAATTATATGTTTTGCAAGGGCAGTTATTGGAGTGGGAAACATAAAATCAATGTCACTCAGACCTCCCAGAATGCTTTGATGTTCACAGCATCCTTCGCTGCGGCCTGTGTTGTCATACCAGTTGGATTGACAACATCCAGAGTGGGGGGCGTTTCCTAGGGTTAGGGGGAGATGAAAACAAACTGGGTTTAGTTGGGTTTGGGTTAGTTGGGTTTGGCGTCTTTGCAGAGAGAAATACGATGAAGCAGTGTCACGTGGAACTTGCCAGAACTTTACCACCCATGCATGGCGAGTACCGCTCATGCACGGTCAGAAACGAGCCTCACTCTGGACATAGCGCCCCATGGTGACGCTGTCCTCTCCTTTCTTTTCCTTCTCAGGTTTCTTTATCAATGAGGCACTGTTCTGAAAAAGTCTACACCTAGCACTATTTTACAGCTACTTTCTGACTAGGAAATAAAAATGATGGAACGTCCTTTAAATTACAAGCTCTTTATAAGACCTTGCTTACATATATACAGCACCAGTCAAAAGTTTGGACACACCTGTTTTTGTTTCTCATGATCTTAAAGACATTTTGATATAAAGGCTTGATGCTTAAATGCTCAAAATGTTCTTAGACAAATAGAGAAGTTGATGCCTGTGTATGAATTTATTTTCAAAACTTACATTTTAATTAAATTGAAATGCACCCCCAACAAGTAGTTTTCATTTAGACTTTAGAGGTGGAGAATGTTGAACCACAATGATTAAATCATCATTTTAAACACTCACATAGTGATTGTGGCCTTTAAAAGTTCATTTGTGGAATGTCTTTGCTTGTTAATGCCAAAGGGTTTCTACTTTGAAGAATCTAAAATATAAGATAGTTTTGTTTTTTGTTTTTTTTGGTCACTGCATAATTCCTTTTGTGTTATTTCACAGTTTTGATGACTTTACTATTATTCTAAAATAGTGGAAAATTGTAAAAATAAAGAAAAACCCTTTCTATGAGTAAGTGTGTCCAAACTTTTGACTGGTACTGTACAGCATTTTGGAACGGGACCCGAATACTGACAACATTTGGTCACGTTCATGTTTTTGAACAGGAACTCCCAGCGACGCATGCGAGCGAATCACCTTCCACAGCCAGCGGAAGAACCGCCTCTTTCTGCGCCTGACCGAAGTGGACCCGTTTGGGAACTACAGCTCTCCTCACTACAAGGGGACGGCCGTGTTTTACAAGCTCACCAGAGGTCAGCCGGAGTGGCAAGGTGGCGACGCGAAGATCCCGGGAGATCCCGTCTGTAAGCTGTCGCTGACTTTGCCCAAGGTGCAGCAAGCTCAAAAAAAAGCAAACACATAAAGGTTTCATATCATTCAAACTCACAGGAGAGAATTACTCTAACGTTGCGTGTCATTTCAGAAAGTGAGAACCATCAATCGGCCCATCAGTGCTAAAGTGAAGTTATATGAGGAGACAGGTGGGTGGAGACATTTCTTTCACCCTTTCACTTTCTTGTCTCTCTGGTAAAAGATTTCAATTGGGACTTACAGTGGAAATCTGTGAGATCTTTGAGGTTTTTGGGGGGGTTTTTTTGGTGAGATTTTTATTATTTCTATGAAAATGTGACAGATTATTACTTTAACACCAACCTCTTCTGTTAAACTCCTCTCCTGCCCACCCACCAGCGCCCTTGCCGGACTCGCTTCTGCTCTGGCTGTCCAGGCAGCTGTCGGAGGGGGAGCTGGCCCTGCTGGTGCTCTCCCTGCGTCTCCGGCGCAGCGCCACTCAGCTGGTGAGGCTCCGGGCCGGGGACAGCCTGTCTGCCCAGGCCTTCCATCTCCTGGCCCTGTGGAGGAAGGGGCTGCCCGCCGCTCCCCACCCAGCCAAGGCCTCCCAGCTGGCCCACTGCTTGGCCAAGAGTGGCAGGCCGGATTTGGCCAGGGAGCTGCTGCTGCGTCAGGCTGCGGCCACCAGGGGGAGCTTGTGAGAGTAGCCGGAGGCTCGGAGGTAAATCGATTGTGTTGCTTCAGGCTTTGGCTTCGATGTGTTTTAGTGGGGAGGAATTTAAAACAGACTAATATAAGGAATTGTGTCTAAAAGGGGTTAAATAATGGTGGAATTCACACTTGTTCTTATGTGTGCGTGTGTGCCTGGCAAATGATCTGCCCGCAGTGCTGTGTTTCATCCACAAGGGGTCAGCATCGGGCTGTGAGAGTTTGCGCTGTCTTCCAGACCTGGGTCAAATACTGTTGCCATTTGTTTTGACATGGATGGGGTTTGCCGCGTAGGACGTCGAGTGGCACAAAGTTTTAGAAAATGAACGCCCCACTGATCTGATACTGCACAGATGTTAAAACATACACAGAGAAGTATCTGCAACCACAAGTTGAGCCAGGTCTGCATTCTTAAAATAAAGCAGAATTGTATTTGTTGAGGCAATTGCACTGGTTTGCCGTGTGCATAAGCTTAATTACATATAAGATGGTCTTCAAATGTATATTTACACTATATTTGACACTAATATGATCTTTGTTTGTTGCAACATAGGCCTTTATAAATCTTCTCAGGTATTTTCACATAAGGTGCATCATCTAATTGCTCTCAACTGCACTTTGACTTGTATTTTCTATGGAGAAACAGGTGATTGAAGATCAGATAGCCTCCTCTTCTCCCTTTGTAAACGGCTGCGAGTCATCTTTGGCTTGACAGTGTTGATGGTAACTGAGTGGATGAGACTCAGTATTTGATCATACTATAATAAAAGGATTTCTGTTTTACAATGCATGTCACTTGGAATTACATATATGTTTTTTTACTACTTTGGCTTGAATGTTTTCAATTGATTTAAAAAGAATAAATAAATCTCACATACAATCCATACAAAAATATGCTGTATACTTTACTGTGTGTGAAAATCCCGAACTTATCTTTTCCCTGTAAAAAAAACAAAAAACATTTCTTTGTTGAAGTCGGGTTATAAAAGCATAAGATGTGCGATAAAAAAAGGCCACCAGAAAAGCACCCTGCCTTTTTAATGACATTCAACAGGGTTTTATTCTCCGCCGGAGCTCAGAGCCTCATGCTCAAGCTGTGTGACATTCTGGAGACCCTCGGCTGAAGCGGGGGGGTAATGATAGATGCCATGGTGTCTGGGTGGGGGGTAGGAGACCCCCTGCCGAGGGAGAGGAGACCCTCCAGTGTGGCAAATGGGAGGGGGGGGGGGGGCGGTTAATGAAGTATGAAATGGTAACAGGTGGAGCTGATGGATTAAACAGGATGAGCTGTCTCTCTCTCTCTCTCTCTCTCTCTCTCTCTCTCTCTCTCTCTCTCTCAAAGAATCAGGTCTTCTTTTCCATCTTTCTGATTATCTCTTCCTTCCTCCATCCCTTTTCTGTGCAATTCTAAAGGATGCATGTGGCGTCACTAGCGGGGAGAGTTTTGGCGCCTAGAGTGTTTGAGCCAACGGGGAGTATCATTAGCCTGGCGCAGGGCCATCACTCACACACACACACACACACACACACACACACATTGAGGACCTGGCTAGAGGTAAATGTCACAGAAGGTGTGAGGGAAATCGTTTCCCCTCTCATTTCGTCTCCCTCTCCATCTCCCTCTACATTATTGAAAAGGCCACGCAGCAAGGCACTCTGGGAGGTTGCCTTTAGTCCAATGGGGAAGGATCCAGAGGGCTGATGAGGTTGAAGCGTTCCCACGGAGTGCTGGCATGAAGAGACGCTGATTAAAACCTCATCTATTTCATCATTCATTTCATCATCCTCTTCATTTCGGGAGAGAGCGGGAATCCTCGCTCGCCCGATCGGTGGTTCTCGCTCTCACGCTTCCAGGTGTCAAGGTCGAGAAGCGGGAGCGGTCGTGAATGAACGCGCGCACCGTCACGACTCATCCCGAAGAGCTATGAGGCCTGCGGCATGCACATCGGGGTGAAATGCAGACCTTGTATTGTGGTGTAGCGTCGCTTTCACGTGAAAACGTTTTCTCATTTTCCTACTAGAATTGAGCAAAATCACACGAAACTAAAGTAAAGTTGTGGATGTATCTTCAAGCTGCGTGGCTTCAGACCCTTGTTTACTCCACACTCAGAGTGGTTTAGATCCAGGCGTAGCTGCAGCTGAATCCTCATGAAGATGAAATGTTAAGAGAACCAGATAATATCAACAGTCTGGTGATTTTTATGGGTTGCAAATTATATTATGTTTTTTTGTGCCTGCACACTAAAAATGAATACTTAATTAACAAAATCGTGATCTGCTCAACTGGGCGCCCAGAATTACAGTAACATAAACCAAAAACCTTTTAACTATTAATCCAACGTGATTTAAAATACCATTAACGCTCATGCGATTTGCACTTTTACTGCATTTTTGTTAACCTAATAGCTACTGGGTCATTTCATATCCAAAGTCATGAGACTCTGAAGAACATCACATCATGGTGGTAAAATGCTTAACGTAGTGAAGAAGCTCGCCGTAACTTCGGTGAAGGTGAACGGAGGCGGTCCTCGCGCCTCACAGGGCCAGATCATCGCCTCGACGCGTCAGTTTCAAATCAGCACTTTTCAGATTTATTAGACCTGAAACGCATTTCAACCCGTACTCCTGGGAAATTGTGAGTACTTCCGAGGTTGTTTTCCGGTGTTTTCCGGGCAGCAACGGGGGTCACTGTGCCTCGGTGAACCCTGTGATGAGGAGAAAATGGAGACAGCTCCTGTGCGGCTTCCCACTCAGACGAAACCGAGAATCCAGGATGGATCAAATCTCTAAGGTGATCCTCTGACTCATACCCTGGCCCTGACTCTAGCCGTGTGTGTGTGTGTGTGTGTGTGTGTGTGTGTGTGTGACCTGTCAGGTGTAGTGCTAACTGATCCGTGACGAACTCTTCATCCATCCCTCGTGGCACACACACACACACACACACACACACCCAACTCAACACAAACGTCTGACTAGCCTCGCTGAATGTTTTCGATGGAATTAAATTGGTTTTGTTTACTCTGGAAATCCACCAAGGTTGTGTGAGATTGTGTGAGACGGTGCAGGAGGCGGGACGAGAGTGAGAAACAGGGGGATGATAGATAGAAACGGGGGTGGGGGTGGGGGTGGGGGGGTTGAACGAGACGGGAGGTGTGAGCGGAGGTGAGAGAGACGGAAGACGAAGAGGAGAAAAGGGGGGAGTAAAAGAGGAGAGACGGGGTGAGAAGGGGGGCGTGAGATGGATGAGAGAGGGCGAGAAAGACTAGAAAACACATGCAGTATGCCTATTGGTGTGTGAAAGCAGCAGAGATGTGTGTGTGTGTGTGTGTGTGTGTGTGTGTGTGTGTGTGTAGAGGCATGGAGGCTGGCTCATTCTCACGCTCTCTTTCACAAATGTACACACAAACACACACGCTGCTTTGACAGAAGAGGATCTCTCTGGGTTAGAAGATCAAATAAAAGATGCTGAGCCTCGTATGGCGGCTACATTTCACACAGACACACAGAAAGAGCATCCAAACACACACACACACACACACACACACACACTTGACTTTAAAACCTTTAATCTACACCAGCCTGTGAGTCTGCCACCAGCATCGCTTGGATGTTAAGGACGCCTGGCATCTCAATCCCATGACAGCCAGAAACAACGGTGAGTTTGGTAACATAACCTACCCTGTCACTTTCCCCATTTTCAACATCCATGATGCCTACAAGCTACAGTCTGCAGCCGGGTAGAAAGAAAATCAACCGAGCAGCTTTTGATTTCAACAGACTTGAGGTATAGCGCTATGAAAACTATTTTTCCATACCGCAACACCTTAAAAATACAGACCTTATAGATCTGTTCCCATGACAACGCCCAGATGAGCTGATCAGATGAGGCGAGGAGCTGCTAGCCTAAAATCTTCATCATACTTTAAAAAAAAATCTTTATCACTACTTCAACTTCCATGCAACTTGTTAGTTTTCAAAGCTAACACGCAAAAGGCAACTTTGGCAGCGAGACATAAAAATGTAGCTACACTAAACTAAACTACACACTCGCTACCAGAAATCTCTCCTTCTCAGTGGCAGGTGGGAGTGGAGGTGATGAAGAGCTTCTCTGTTTGCAGTCACACTTTGAGGTTCAGGCTGGTTTGGTGTGTTTCTACATATAAATCTTGCCTATCTTGCAGCTTTAAGGACCAAATAGCCTTTTAACTTCGGCTCTGCATGTGAGAATTTATTCTTCAAGACATACCCTTTAAACCAAACAAGACTGATTGGAAGAAAATGTGTACATTTCAAAATAAAATTCATGAAAAGTGATATGAAGAGATGAAGCGTTAGTTATGAGCATCAATCCACTGAAAATGTTTTCAATACAGTATTTCAAAAGGTGGTGGGTAATCATACGTCTCACTTCCGGCTCACTTCCTCACGCTCTGATGCCTCTGAAGGAAATATCAGGCCAAATGAAAATGACAGTTAAGAGTCTTTGAATACTAACACAAAAGAATGGGAACATTTTATCATTTTCTTGAGCACAAGCACCATTTATTATGGACATGTCAATCACCGTCCTCTCTGAGTAGCCCCTCCCAAGTCTTTTTCCTTGTCCTCCGTTGAGGGTCCAAGGCTGGGGGATGTTGTGTACTCACCATTTATTGTTTTCACATGTTGGGCACTGTGAAGCCCTTAGAGACTGTAACGGTGATACAAATAAAATGTGATTTGATTTGATTTAGCTCGTGTGAACTGAGTTGTATTCCAAAATAAAAGCATCTGTTCCAGTGGTTCAGCATCCAACATCTCTAAAATACAAAGAATCTTGTAAACTTGTAATTGTTTAGTACCACATTTTCTTTTAATTTGGTGTTATCAATCATCTTTTAAGAGAGTGGGGGTCATTTTAGAAAACCTATCATAACAAATGACACCTGTCATATACAAGGGGCCGCAAAGACGAAGACGAGTGTCGCACAAACCTGAGAGTCTCCCGACGGACAACAAGTCAACGACCTTCATACCCACGTGGTTGTCACGGTAACATCACTGTGGTTATGGGGGGAGTGACACCTCACCTGTGGTGCAGCGCCGCTCTGTTGTCTCCACCCTCTCACGCTCGTGTCTAATAATACCTTGCACACATAGGCACCGATTTATGTTTTTGCCAGTGGGTGCTCAAATTAAGTGAATACCACTAAGGTGAAGATTGTCACAAAATCACTTTTATTGCGCTTGCTTTAGTAATTACCGTGGTGCAGGCTGCTGTCATCTGTCAACGTAGACACACACTGAAACAACATGCAACACTGCTCTGCTACAAATTCATCACTGGTGGTGGATCCTCACTTTGACTGTCTTTACACTCGGTATCTCTCTCGGTTTTTAATTACAAATTCGTCCATTTTACCCGATTATCACCCGTGTTTCACATTTGCTGTGTCGCTAGCTAGCAGCTAGGTGTTAACGTAGCCTACACACGCACAGAGCTGGAACACGTTTAATTGGATAATGCGATTTGTAGTTAAAACGTTCACCGATAATAATAAGTAATAATAGAATAAATAGATGCGTTTAAAAAAAAAAAAAAAAGATGCAGTTTTTTAATACATTTATTGATTCTTTTTTTTTTTTTTTTCGTGCTTGAGCACCGGAGCACCCACATGATCGGCACGTATGCTTGCACATGTTATATGTTTATGTGTTTGTGTTTCTGTATTGAGGGTAAAATGGACGTAGGCATGGACCTCTTTTTAAAAAGAAATCTCTGTGGGGATTCACACAAAAATGAGGTGGCAGGAGGGAAAGGAAGTGAGAGGGAGACTCTCATGCCAATGAACCCATTTCTCTGTAACTCACGCTCTGTCTGATGCCCTCTGATCTCATGTCTTCATCTCTCTCTCCACGAGCCTCTCCAGTGGCCATCATTAACTAGTCTCCTGGTTGTGCCCTATGAGTCAGAGCAGGCGTTTATGCATGCTGAGAGGTGTTGATCACACGGGGAGAGGAGGGACCTATAACTACGCTCTGCAAAAAAAAAAGTCCATCTTTAACAAGCTAGGCAATAAAATGCGACCCGACTGCTCCACTTCTATCAAGGAAATTCTGGAAACAAGTGGAATTATCTCACCGCTTTTGCAGATTTTTTCCAAAAAATACGATTTCACAACTCGCTTAAATGACGGATATATTAAAAGATGGATATGTTTTGCAGTGGGGAAGACTCTCTCTCTCTCTCCCCCTCTCTCTCTCCCTCTCTCCCCCTCTCTCTCTCCCCCCTCTCCTAACTACAAGCTGTCTCCTCTTCTTACTAATTCGACCGATCCTCATTAGGTTCTGCACTGCCGATGACCCGCAGTCAAGTGGTCTCATTTCCTCCAACATGTGGCCCGTGGAGTGGGACTGAAACAGCATCTCACTGTTAGGATCATATTTGTTCAGTGAGGGAAAGATGATCTTATTCTCTGGAGGGCAAAACCTGATCCTGTTCATTTTAAATTCTGATGGAAGATGTTGCGCCTCCAGAGCTGTGAATACGCTGCAGATATCACCTCGGTCAACTGTAGCGGTCTCACACAGGCATGCAGACACTCGCAATTCAATTGAGTGTATTCGGTAAGCTGATGCCTTCGACGGCATGTTTGCTGTTGTTGTTGTTGTTGTTGTTGTGCTGGTGACCCCTGTGGCACAATACACAGTATGATGCACATCCTATTATGACAGGAGAGACGAGAAAGAGAGAGGGGAGATGGCGGATGGGGAGAGATGACACTATAACAGTGCAAGTCAGTGCAAGAAACATGTCGCATGACAATCATTAATTTTAGATGGTGGTCTCCTGGTCACTTCCTGTTCCTGGCCAGGGGATGAGCTGGGAATGACTGAACAGCATCAGCGATATTTATGCCTCTGGTCCATTGTTTACCCACTGGAGCCGTTGGTTACTCTTCTCTGTGACACATTGCTCATGATACTGCGTCATACAAGTGTTAACAATGTTTTAACACCAATCTATTTTAAAGTCACGGTTGCTGAGAGCGCTGGTTTCATGTACCCATTTACTGTAGCACACTAGTATCTTGTTAAGTCTCTGAGAGAGCCGGTCTGGTTGGCTGACCTTTCCCCGACCCCTGATCTTTAGCCTCTGGGCGCCACCCTGCACGGCGGCTACTAACCCGTTTAACCTTCACTGTAAGTGTATAACAGACAGCCGTGAATCAACCATGGAAGAATAGCTGACTAGTATTTGACAAAATTTCATTTCATTTGATACGTGTAAATAGAGTAAACGTGGCCTCCTAGTTTGATGTCATCACCAATCTGATGGTAGAAAATGTCCAATAAATGTATAATATATGGTCTTTGCCATTTATGTAATATTTATTATTATATGTATTTATTATTATTAATATATTAATTCATGTATTATTATATATTATATATATATATATATATAATTGTATTTATGTATTTATTTATTCATTTGTTTGTTATTTAACATGTATTACCTAATAAATACCTTGAACAGGCTAAAGTTGTACCCGTGTTTTTAAGAGAATCAGGTAGAATGCGATATTTGTTGTAAAATTTGTTTACAGATTTTTTTTTTAAAAACAACCGTTCACACAATAGATTTAGATTACAGTGAAAACAAGGCCTAACTGTGGTAGTTATGGTGGTGGTGACTTTTATTACATGACCCGTGTTTAACACTTGGCTACATAGTCACTGCACAGCGTAAGTAATTGCTGTAATCTGTCTGTTGTCTGTGTGTGTGTGTGTGCATGCATGCATGAGCATTTGTGCAGCAGTGTGTGTATGTTTGTGTGTGTGTGTGTGTGTGTGTGTGTGTGTGAATAAATGCCATAGCTGACATGTTAACAGCCCCAGGCCATCAAGCAGCAAACGTAGTAGTAAAAGCAACATCATGATCATCTGAATTAGCGAAGACAGCACTGCAATTACCTGAATCTCGGACAACATTTGGGGTTGGAACTGTTCCGTCTGTCCCTCATACTCATACTTTTCACTTTCCATTTCTCTACCATGCCTTCCTCTGCCTTTCTCTTAATCTATCTTTTCTGTCCTCTTGCGAGCAGAGCGTGAATAGCCCTTTAAATCTGTGTAAATGAGTGTGCGCATACCCACGGACACACACAGAAACAAACACACACACACACACACACACACACACACACACACACACACACACACACACACACACAGTCTGATGAGCCTAAGTAAACATGAAAAGGAAATGAAGCATGCCGAGTTATCTCAAGGTCAAAGCCACCACATTAACATAATCTTGAGGCGCTGTGTGTGTGTGTGTGTGTGTGTGTGTGTAGATACTCTATATAGATGAGGTCCAGATCTCATTCATTTCACAAATACGGTTGATGGGACATGGCCAGGAATCCCAAGTGAAACAAAATACTACTACTAGATTCATTTTCTAGACCGGAACATGAATCACTCCCACGCTACTGTACAGTTCATCTATAAAATCATAATAGATGAATAGATATAAACATAATTCTTGTTCTACCGATAAAATATATGCCATTATCTGTAAAAAAAAAAAAAAAAAATTTAAAATGTAAAAGCATCTTAAAGCGGCACCAAGCTACTTCACACATTGGCTGCTCCAAAAGTTGAATTGGCTTTTAACTTCACTACCCAGAGATCACCTGTCTTTACACAACACACCCATGTTGACCAACCTTAAGAAACAAGAGAGACAAAGGCTGAATTGAATTGGGGGTGGTGGGACACTCGTCTCTGATGTAACAGGTGGTGTCTTTTTACATAGAAATCTAGGGCAGCTTTAAATGTCCCCTTTAACCCTGGCAGTGTCACTGACATGCTGAACCCGCCGAGCGATGCAGGACATTACCCCAAAGCTAGAAACCAGAGAACCAAGCTTGAGCTTCATCTCCCTGTGCAAATAGTCCTCAGTGAGCAAATGTACCTGATATTCCTAGAAAATATACAGAGTGACCTTTGAAAATGGACTTAATACGCCTTGAAAATGTACCCAATAACCTCAGAAAATCTCACTTGGACGCTGTCCTACTGTCCACTGAGTCCCTCATGGAGCCGCTCCAGAAAGTGTCTCCTGATGACCTTATAAAATAAGAGCTTGGGCTCTCCTCTCTTTTTACATCATGGTTCTTTAACAAGGTTTTTTTTTTTTTTTTTTATCACTTCCCACCGATGTTTTATCACCGTGCAAACAAATTAAACTAAATCAAGCTACTGTAACTATACTACGACTGTAATAAACGAGCGGGGATGATTTCGAGGCTAATGCTGTGTACTGTATCTGTGAAGTCCTGCACAGTGAAAGGGTTAAACGTACTGCAGTCAGCCAGACGGATGATCACGTTAGGCCTGGCTTGATTGAGAAAAGTCATGTCTGTTTCATGTCTCCTATGAGCACAGACATATGCTGCCTCATCTGCAGTGGTTAGTGTGCGTGTGCTTGTGTGTGTGTGTGTGTGTGCAGTGTGTTTGTGCATGCACTTAGTTGTATTCATGCAGATTGTGTGTGCTTGTGTGAGAGAGAGAGTGAGAGCGAGAGAGAGAGAGTATGAGTGTGTGCATAAGAGACAGAGAGAGAAATAGAGTGTGTGTGTGCATGTGCATGTGCATGTGCGTGTGTGTGCGCCTGCGCTCTGCCTGCACCACTTGGTATTTCTCAAACAGCTGTCAGCTTCAGCCAAAGTGTTTCAGCTGACTGATCCTTAAACTGGGCCAATAAGTTCCCACACAAACCTTCACGTTCCCTCTGCCTGGACGCTCTGGGTGTATTGCTGCATCTATCTCAACACATCGCTCTCTATCCTGCCATCCATTACTCTCTCTAACCCCCACCACCCCCCCACCCCCCTCACCCACTCTCTCTTTCCTTCTCTATATGTCTGCCAAGTTATGGGGAGCAACTTCTGTGCTTGTATGACTTGGGAAGTGTGTTAGATCCGTCTGTCTTGAGGGTTTCTGGACATGTGACCGTGCATTTGTGTCTTTGAGTGTCCGTGCATGTGTGTGTGTGTGTGTGTGTGTGTGTGTGTGCTGGAGGGGAGAAGCATGACAGAGCTGGACCGTACAGCAGCTCTTCTGGTCCCACCCCCTGCCCTCCAACTACCCCCCCAAGGACGGCCAGCCCATTACAGTAATTAACTACGGGGGGCGGGGGGGGGGTGATGGGATGGAGAGAGAGAGAGAGCGAGAGAGAAGAGGGTGCAACAGAGAGAAAGAGAAACAGAGAAAGAGAGAGAGATGGAGGTTAGGTTTGGGAGGAGGGAGGTCTTTTTCTGCCGAGGCAGCATGTGGGTGGGGGCCTCCGCCTGCCCGCCTGCCGTTAATCCCTGAGTGACTTTCACTGCCGTACAGTAAGCAGTGCAGCGAGGGCCAGAGCCCCCGCAAATTAATCTAGCAAAGAGCCTGGGACGTGGCCGCACTGAACCCGCTTTACAACTCGCCCCGCTAAAAGACTTGGGAGAGAGAGAGGGAGGGAGGGTTGGGAGGGGGAGGCAAAGAGGGAGAAGGGGGCGGAAAGGAGAGAGAGAGAGAGAGAGGAACAGAGAGACAAATGGGGTGAAGAGAGAGATAAGCCACTGCTGTGTTGCCCGGTGGGTGGAGGAGGAGGAGGGAGGAAAAAACTGTGGAGGATAGAAGACAAATGGGAGGAGAAGGGAAGGAGAGGAGGTGGTAGGAAAGAGGAGAGGAGGAAAGGAGAGATGAGGGAAGATGCTGGGCTGTTTAAAGCGCGGTGACACACCGTGTCAAAGGATGACACGTGTGCGCCCTCGCCCCAGTGACATCACTCAGGGGCACGATGATGTCACCCCAGGGGGCTTTTTCTCCGTCTCCATCAAGCAGCACTCGACGTTATGCCTCAACGGTGCGAAAGTATCCGCTTTTCATGACTTTGTTTACGTCTCGGGGATAGAAAATAGGTTTTCAGCGGGTTGTTTAGGGAGTAGACGTTGAGCTGCGGTGCATCGACTTACCTGTGAAATGTGGGAATATCTGGCGTTTCGTTAGCCCGGCGTCCATAACGCACTCGAATCGCAATGCGTCTGAATCTGGCTCATGACCTTTCAATCACGTGTCATCCTCTTCTCTTGCTCTCCACTGGATGCTAAAAGACAGAGGGAGGACGGAAAACGTGCAGACGTGCCCTTTGTTTGCCATTGTTCAGAACGATGACGACGACATCTTGAACCATGACGGCTTTACAGGCCTTGATGGGAAAGCGCCGGGATGAGGATGAGTCAGATGCCGAAAGGTGCTCCGCTGCATCAACCCACTGTCTAAGACGGATGGAGTTCAGCTCCGACCTCATCCTCCTCCCCTCTGCCGCTGCCTCCGGGGGTATCCAGGCAGAACCAGCTTGTCTATCCCGCCTGCATCCCCAGCCTCGAGAAAACAGCGCTAGCCACCGCTGATGGTACGCTGCTTGCAATGTAACGCCATACACTGACGCTCATTCATTCCCTCTCCCTCTGTCACTATTCCTTCACAAACACACACACACACACGTGACCTAGTCAAAGCCCATTTCTCAAGTTGTGTTTGTTGTGAGTTAGAGCACTAATATACTTAGTAATAAATGACTGGCCACCGGGGACAGAGAACTGTACAAAACGCCAAAGGTTTGTTCCTGTGTGTTACATTAGAGTCATTTAGCAGATGTTTTTAGCCATAGCAACTTACAAAGGTATTGGACACTATGTGGGGATCGAACCCACGACTCTGTGAGTGAGAGTCTTACGCTCTACTGACAGACCTATCAGGGCCGGACTCCTTCAGTTCTGATTCCGTTTGCCTTGTTGGCCCTGTGGCGTGAAATATAGACTGTCATTCCAATGTGGCCGTGTGTGGACAGGAGTGAATGATTGACAGCGGACAGACCGACCTATGAGGCTTTTCTGTTGACCCTGAGTCTGAATCCTGCTGCTTCTGATTCGCACAAGGCGAACCTGTAACAAAGAACACAGGATCTTCTTCCTGGCCTCAGTTCTCCTACACCTCTTTTTTTCCCTCCCTCTTTCCATCAATCCCTCCATAACATAGCCATCAAAATTCTGAAAGAAGAAAGGCTTATGTGATTCCCAGGGGTTTAAAAAAAAAAAGGGTTTGTCTAGGATTTGAACCTGGGACATTTGGTATCCAAAGCAAGAATCATACCACTAGACCAACAAGGCATCACAACATCAGTCACCATTGGCAGGTGATGATATGGTTTAGCTAGCTGGGAAGTGGTTGAAGGACTAGTTTTTTCATAGTATGACTTGGTGA
Source organism: Hoplostethus mediterraneus (assembly GCA_034670385.1). NCBI lineage: Eukaryota > Metazoa > Chordata > Actinopteri > Trachichthyiformes > Trachichthyidae > Hoplostethus > Hoplostethus mediterraneus. The sequence continues at coordinate 640,255 of JAXDDW010000165.1, forward strand.
GCGCACAGTTTCAAAAGCTGGTGATATTTTGAATGGTCCCTGGTGGTCTTAATGTTCAAGAAATGATTTGGCCAGTAATACAGTGGAACCTGCTTGACAAAGGTGGCATTTCCTGCTTGTATTCTCCCCCAGGAATAGGTAAGTGGTAAAGACCCTTGCAACTGGTGTCCCATTGGCCTGTGGAGGCCAGGGTTCAAATCTCACCTCAGGTGATCTTTCTGGTGTGAGCGCAGCATGTGGAACAGGTGGAGGAAAGAGAAGCCATGATTCGTGTGTGAACGAAACCTTCAATGAATCACCAATGGGAACCTGCAAACCAGAACTCAATGGAAACCTGCAAAACTCAATAAATCACCAATGGTACCTGCCAAACTCAATGAATCACAAATGGGCACCTGCCAAACCAAATAAACTCAATGGGAATCTGCAGAACACAATGAACCAAGTCAACTCAATGGGAATCTGCAAAACAAAATAAACTCAATGGGAATCTGCAAAATAAATTTCCTAAACATAATAAAACAACCCACACCAATGAAATCCATGCAATAATCTTTTTAAACACAAGAGCTATGTATAGAGGTAGTACTGCACACAAAGCAGTAAAAACTACATTCAAGACCTAATCCAGTTTAAACAGGTCATATCTATGGTCCTCCTAGACATACATCTAGGACCTGTTCCAAGAAGCGGGTTCAGTGAAAACTCTGAGTTTGTTAACCCTGAGATGAGGGAAACTCTGGGTTTCCCGTTTCAGAAAGAGAGGTAACTCAAACGCTGATTCAGTTACCATGGTAACTGACTCTGTGAACCTAACCTGCTCGCTGGCAGGTTTTCTTGAACAACCCAGAATTTCTCCCTGTCTCCTCCCTCTGCTGAACCTGAAGCAGCTGTCGGACATGGCGTGTCCTTTCCTCGGTAACCCCATCGATATTCAAGCCGAAGTAATTGGCATAGCCTTACGTCGGGAGAGGATTTTGAGACCCCGATTAGATGTTCTATGTCCAGGATGGAAGAGCTGTCCGAGATATAATATGCCATTTACACTTCACGGATTAAGCTACACCACCCCGAGCAGTCAAATAAAGACAGATTTCATTTGGTCTTCTTTATTTCCTACAAATACAAAAGCAACAGTTAGTATTTTATATTGTTCCAACAACACATTTCACCTGTGACCATGCACCCACCTCTAACTTATGTTCCAGTAATTACATTTCTAGATCTGCCTTTCTAATTTTTCACCCCAAGTACACCACTGAGCTGTCTGCACAGTCTCAGGGTTTTGGGTTCGATCCCCACATAGTGTCAGCTGTCACATTTGTAAGTGGATAAAAGCATCACGTGAGGATCTGGGCTTATTATGCAAGACTCTATAGAAATGGTACAATATCTGCTACCCAACAATATGAGGACAATGTAACACACACCCTCAACACTCGTTGGGTCATACCATATTGAGACGTCATCTGAAACACATTCAATTCTTACACAACCTAAAACAAAATGAGGACATGATGACTGAACACATATAGAGTCAGTGTTCCTGACTTCTAAGTTATCCTGTTGTCAAAGAAAGCTGAAAACCCCCACAGTAATGTAAATGGATCTACTTCTCTAGAAATTAAATCATGCAAATGGATAAGCAATAGGTTAAATGGGTAAAAACATTAGCAAAGGGAGAAAAAACATAGAATTTAGTGAGAATAAAAATCTAATTTCTGTTTTGAGGGGTAGTTAGTGCTATCAAATGGTAGGGGTAATTTCTTTCTGCTATGGTATTCAGAAACAAGTAATGCTAATGCTGACATTGTGAACATTTTACACAAAGTGTTTGTTTTAATACAGTGAAAATGCATTTTATTTATGCATTGGACTTAACTGAGACATCAATTTAATTTAAATAGAAACAATCCACAGTCAACTGTCGCATAGTTAGAAATTCCAACCATAGAGAATGATATATAACATACCTTTATAGCCATTGATCCATTTGACCTCAAAACAAGGCTTGTCACCTCCAGATAAAATAAACTGAAGAACCTCAGCCTTAGGACTAAGTGCTCCTCAACTAGCAAACATCTACATGACAAAAAGTCAGCGAGAAATACAAAAAAAGACCAATACCGATTCATAAAATGGTATTATTCTGCCTTTAGTCATAAGTTATCTTACTCATGTTCTCACTAATGCAGTATCTCATTAGCATTTTAGCCTAACTGATCAGTGCAAACGCTGTGAAACTGCAATTACAATATTGTAACGTTAAGTTACCTTAACACCTTAACAAATAATATTAACTTACCAAAGCACCGACAAAGCATCTTCAAAGATAAATACTGTTATAAAATCATTATAATACTGTAAGCTCCACAAATACCATTATCTGTACTGAATAACCAATATCATCAATTTGGTGTTAAATAGGAAAACATTAACATTATAATCTAAATTCCAGAAAAATATGTTGTGCTTAAGTAAAATTTAACAACAACTGTCTCTGTAGTTGAAAATGAAGAAAAAGTAATGACTTACCACCATTTATCGTGCACTCCTTCCAGTTCCTTTTGGAGAATCTTTGGCACGAGTCCTTTGCATGTGGTTTGCATTCCTTTTAGCTAATTTGCTAACTAGCTAACGTTTGGTTCTCTAGATTAGTAGGCTGGTGACTTAAATCAGCAGTGATAATTGGGGATGTTTTTATTTGACTCTGATTCCGAGCTTTCTGATATTGAAGGTGTGTTATCATAAAATTGTCCTCATTCGTTATGAAGACAAGTGCACTCTCTTTCTCTCTCTCCTGTCTATCCCTCACACACGCCCTTGCTCGCTCACTTCTCTTTCCTTCACTATTCCTTTTTTGTCACATCTACTACCATTACCTGCTCTTTTTATTTTTTGTCTCGCCTCCAATCTCTCCAATCAGCTCATATATCTTTATCAGTGACAGCTGCTAGTCTTCCTCAGGGGGGGGGGGGGGTGGCGGGCACAATAACCCAGCTCCATATTGTTACAGCCACTAATCGCGGGACGGTGATGAACGATGATGAGGCTTAACAATCCCCCCAATATCCTCTTTCATTTAGCAAGCCGCCCCCCCGAGTCCGACAGGCACTTAACTGAGCTCCTGTGCTACGGCGGTTAGCCTCGGGGCTCGCCTACACCTCGCTTTTGATTTGACCGGATACCTTGCGAGGATGCGAGGCGGTTCTCTCATTTGCAACAGCAAGTTTGTTTACGCCCGTGCTGATTGCGGAACCGTCGAGGGGCGAGGGGGGAGGGTGGTGGTATGTGCTTTGTCCAATTACGGGGAGCAAATGTGATTGTGCTACGGGGGCCGGGTGGTGAGCGAATCAGTCGAGAAATCATGTCGGGAAATCAAATGCCCCACCATCCCTACTTCAAACCCAACACACACACACACACACACACACACACACGGAGTCCCCTGTAGGCTCATGTTACCGGGCATTAAACAGTGCGCATGGCGGAGATAGGCTGACCCAGAGCGAGGAGTTCACTGACCGAAAGAAAATAGGCCCCCGCAACACCGACAAACACCCACGTCAAAATTGTGTCTCACTTTTTACGCCCTTGCCTCTTCTTTCGCTTCTCGCTTCTAATCTCCTCTTCTCATATATATATTTCTTTAATCCCATAAGCTTCAGAAGAAGTTTTTTAGACGTTTTAATTCATGTGAGGAACGAGATGCTGCAACATCTAGAGAGGCGCCCGCGGGACTGAACTGCATCTGGACTTCTTCCTGTTTCGGTTGAGGACAATTAGCACATAAACACGTAGAAAGCAACACATAGAATGAACACATTTGCTCATGATAGGTTGAGGTACGTATAGGAGCTTTAACGAAATATATTATGGATGAGGCATTTAAGAGAACTGATTAAAAAGGTCAATTAATCATTTAAGACCAAACCAGAGCTAACTAGAGGGTTTCGTGGCTCAAAACATTACATTTCTTACATTACATTTCATTTATTCAATCTGTCAACGCATTTGAAAAATTTATGACAATTAAAATCCCCGCTGAGACGACACCGCTGACCTTTCCCTTCATGTTCACGCAGCAAACCTCAACCTTTCTCGTGAAACTCTCTAATTTTATGTTGATTCGTTTGCATTCTAAGTCAAGTCGCTGTTTTCCAGCAGAAGCGAGGTTGTCAGATGTGTTCACTGTCCCGTAAAAAGTTACATTTTTAAATAATACATGCACTAATTAAACAGAAAAACAAAACATCCCAAGGACAAAAAAGGGATTATTAACATATCGGCCTGAATGAATATGTAGTATCCTGGTGAAGTCAAAGCAGGACAAAGTAGAATCACTTTTAAAGCGGAGTAGGATTTGCTGCTTGTACATTTCTGCACATCACTGTCTGTACAACTGAGCGGTAAGTTTGCAAATGGTGTTTTTGAGAAGTGTGGTGTTTGATTTCTAAGCTACTCAGCCAGTGGATGTACACTCGCTGTCGCTGTAAACTCAAAGTTCCTTAAGGACTCAATACTGCACTTTGAAACACTCAGACAGGTCTGAGTGTTTCAAAGTGCTCAAGGTTACCATGAAGAAGGTTTTGCTTTTGGCTTCAACCTGCTCAGACAGGTGTATCTTAGAGATTGCTTTAGATATACTATATGATTAAAAAAAGTGCTGTAATATCATACCCCTCCTCAGGATGCTCATCATTACGTTATCCCATTGAACTGATTGGGCTACTATCTGCTAGTGCGTAGTTTTTTAGTTGTTTTTTTTCTTTGTTTTTCACCTCTTTTTTTTTCTTATCTAGTTATCGCTCTTCTATTGTTAAGTGCTCTAAAAATGAAAGTTATTATTATTATTATTATTATTGTTATTATTATTACACAAACTGTTGTGTTGTGCCCGTGTCGCTATATATTTCATCAGAGGAAATAGCGTGACTGGATGCTATACCTTCAAAATAAAAGAAAAAAAATCATTGCAAAAGCCGAGACGATCTTGACACGTGTGCGCGCGCGTGTTTGTGTACAACAGTGTGTGGCGTTACACAATGACTGTGGACCAGGTGTCAACAGTTCCACCCCGGCTCTCCCAGCAAGTACTCAAGACTAATTAGACCCGCAAATTGTCTCTATCAGCGCCGATTAGCCACCGCTGACACCACTCAAAGCTCCCCGTATTACCGGGTTGCAAGGTTGTCTGGCGGCGCTGGACCGCAGCCAGTCAAAAAAAGCCCCGGCAGCAGTTGAATATCAAAGATCATTGGTTCGAAAGGTGAAAAGTCACAACCAATCCGGAGCCGTAGCCTTGACAAGAGAACAAAACACACAGGGGTGCACTGTATGAGATCGTGTTGAACAGACAGCATTTATTATTGAGTGTTTTCTGTTATTTGTATCTAACATAGACGTCATCGGGAGGTTTTTGGTGGAAAATCGGGGGGGGGGAGGAGAGGGAAGAGAGGGGGAGGGCGGTGGGGGGGGTGTTAGTGCACTCTAATTGGCTCCTCTGGCTTTCCCCTTCACAGGTCAGAGACTCCCGAGCAGACAGAGTAGATAGCGGTGTGGATGGCGGAGGTCAAGAGATCATATGTGTGTGTGTGTGTGACCGTGGGTCTGTGCATGTGTGTGTGTGTGTGTGTGGAAGAGACAAGAACGAGAGAGAGAGCAAGAGAGAGAGAGAGAGCACATGCTTCTCTTATCTCCCTCCACTTTTGGCCTTCACTGTTAGAGGGGAAAAAAAAAATGCATCAGGAGGAAAACAAAACAAATGGAGGCGAGAGGAAGAAGAAAAAAAAAAGCTCAGTAATTTGCTGGCTGCTCCACTAATTGAGCTACCGCAGCACTTCTCAAGAGGCTGGTTGGCTAGGAGATTGGATGGATTGATATGGATGCACGCTCCCACACACACACACACACGCACGCACACACACACACACAGATAGGAAATGCCTCAGACAAGCTTTCATCTGTTGTTTTCTTCGACGAAATTCGATTAAGTTGTGCACAGGCAAAACAGCAGAGATGGTGGCCCCGCTCTTAAAAGCTTTGAGAAAGCCGGCCCTGCCTCCGCCAAACGCTGGTTTATTACTCCGCGTGGATGCGTCTCAACGAGGGAGGTTCGCTCGCTACAAGAGAAACGTATTTATTTTGTATGTCTGATGGGGGTGTTTTTTTTCCTGCGTAGTGAAACCGTTGTACACATAACACCTCTACATCAAAGCACCCTCAGGCAAGAAAAACACACACACACGACGACGTTCTTCCTTTGAACGCTATCGTAGTATAAAAGAATTAAAGTCAAATATTAAAAACATTGGTAGAGACAGCACGAGAGAGAGAGAGAGAGAGACCTCAAGCTTCTCCCCATTTATGCAAGCAAATAAATCTCTGCATTGTTGCTATTAATCCCGTGTCAAACAGCAGAGCGCCGGCGTCATCTGCAGCGTCGAACGGGCGCTTTCCATCGCAGCTTTGCATCTCAATGTAGACGATCCCCGACTCACGGCGCCCCTCAGATTAGCACTGCATTTAGAGTATCTTAATGACACCCTAAGGCACTGCCATACTTTTTTTTTTTTAAGACTATGCACACTGTGTTTCTCGCCACCCAGGAGCGGGTCCGCATGGAAAAACGTTAACACCTTAAATGGAATTTTCCTACAGGTACTGTAAGTACGAAGTTAATGATATCAGGAGCAATGGAATGGGGTCGGCGTTATACATGGTAAACATTGTTTTAACATGACAGGGTTGCACAGTGGTTGCTTGATCATTAGTCCAATAGTGAGACATTGTGGGATTCCTGTTGCATGCCATCCCCCCGCTCTCTCCCATCTTCCCTGTCTCTCTCTCGCTCTCTCCGCTGTAAACTGTCAAATAAAGCAGAAAAAAGAATAAATACATAGAAGAGAAAAAAAATAAAGAGAGTGGTACTACTGACTTGCTGTGTAAATCCAGGTGGATCAGCGAAGGAGCAATTAAAGCAAGCAGAAGCTCATTTTGAAACCATTGGAGCCACATGCTTCTTGGATCAGACGGTTGGAAATGTCTGTCAGGCGTTTTTTTTTTAAACTTTTTAATCTCTCCTCCTCCAGGACTTCCTGTGGACTGTTATTGCTTTTACTGGAATAATGAAAAAAAAAAAAAAAAAAATCATCAGCATTATGTTATTGTTTCTCGGGCAAATTTAGCCCCGTAGCCGCTAGCATGATGATAAGTAGTGTCATGTGTGGAAAGGCCCAGTCGGAAAAACAAGCCCTCAGACATTTGTGGAGACTTAATTCCTCCAATTCAGCAAATTACTTGTCCAATGGCTTTTTTCATATTAGCAGATTAGCAGTGAGGCATTGCACTATTACCCGCCATGATGAGCGGCGTGTTGCAGGACATTATGTCGGCGGCAAAGCAGATCCAAACAAGTCATTAACGCCGCTATCGGACAGCGAGGCGCACACACCCAAATGAACCGGATTGAAAGAGAGTTCGCCGGACTAACAGTCTGTCAACGTGAGTTATTATAACCTGACAAAATGACCAGCTTGACCTTCGCTCAGATATTGCCACGTAATCATCGTTTTTTTTTCCTACATGGCCAATTCTCTCCTCGTATCCATTATAAAGCATCACACATTGACAACGGTGATGCTACATACACACATACAGTGCTGCTGCTTGAGTATGCCAATGGCTCTCTATTAACCATCAAACTGTTTTAAGCAGCGACGCACCCTAATGGCTCGTGAATGACATTTCAGGTGTCCCCTCATTTGGGGGAAAATAACGCGAGTTTAACCAAAACCCCTGGGGCCTCGTCATGCTGTATTTCGAATGACAGGCAGGGGCCCACAGGCTGGCGGCGGTAAGTATTTCCCCAGAGGGACCGCTGTAGCGAACGGGGAAGCTAACAAGCCCGGTCCGGCATGGACTGATGGGTTTTTCTTCAAAACGTTTTTTGCTCTGTTTCACTGGAATTTGCAAATTGGGCTCCTCACTCAATCTAACTCCTGTTAATGAGAACGATCTGACGGAATGGGCGTCCTCGTGGGCACAGAGGAGGGGGGAAAAAATACCGTCGTTTGATCATGATTCACCAATATTAGTTTTAGGGGGAATGTCACTGAACCGTTTGAGTTGTCATGTCAGATGCATGGCCAGCCCAGCAGCCTATGTCTATGCGGTTTGGAGGCAGAGGAGGGGGGGGGGGGGGGGCACTGCTTGAATCCACAAACAGACATAATTAGTGAGCTCTGCGGTGCTTTTGTTCTCTCTCTCTCTCTCTCTCTCTTCTGTGAACTGTGTGTTTTCTCCAGCACAAACAAAGACCATCTAATCATAGTCTCCTGTTGCCGTAATGAGAAAATTGCATCCAGAGGAAAAAAAAGCGCCTTTAAACAATTAACAAGCGCGAACAAGTCAGACTGGCACGTGTCGGAGGCGGCGCCCCGCGGTGTTGTGGTTGCCGTGTCTTTATGCGAGGGGCTGAAATGAACCGTCTCTGGTTAAGTGAGCGGGTATCAACTGTGAACTGGCGTGCGTGAATGTGCACGTGTGAACCCTGCCTGGATTGACGAAAACTGTTACACTTTTATTAACTGCATCCTCTTAGAATTGACTGCAACAGACCAATAAGGCTCACACTGTTAGAAGAAGAAAAACACTTTATTAATCCACATTATTGACACACACACACACACACACACACAGCATGCAGGAAGTGGTGGCCGCCAAACACACACACACGCATGAAAACTGAAGAAGGTGAAAGGATTTGAGCGATAATGAAAAAAAAATCCTAGCATTTATCCTAAATAGGTTGAACATCATTCATATCGTGCCTGTTTTGTTTCCAACACAAATCTATCACGGGGAACAATTAGGCCTCCAAGTGGGTGTGAAATCATCATAATTATTATTATTATTTCAATTACGATATACAAAGATTTCTTCATGAACGTGTTGCTGTGAAAATAATTGTGATGACACACTCGCTTGGGTTCTCGGGGATCAATTCGCCACGGGAAATCGGAGCGGGTAGGGAAGCCATCAAAGGGTTTGATTAATAATAAAATAATACAATAAGCTGAAGCGGCGAAACGTAGCAGTACCATTATCACAATTAAAAAGGAAAAGACCTGACATGGATAACCCTTTAACACGAGCCGGGAAGTTGAGTCGTTGTGCTGAAAAGTGGAATAACCAACCCTGCTTACCCGTCGGACGCCTCGCTCGTTTCCTCCGTTTTTCCCCCGCGGTGCACTTTTTCATCATTCTTCCATCACCGCACTTGCGATATTTGAGCAACAGCATTCCTATTAAAACGCCGTCTCACTTTCCGTCCCGACAAAAAGAATCTGTCAAGATGGCTGCCGTCGTGCCGACCTCTCCCCCACCTCCCGGGAGCCATTAGGGCCTCTTGTTCAAAGTGGAAGTGATTAAAGGATGCTTTGTTGGACACATAAAAGAAAGAGAGAGAGAGAGAGAGAGAGAGAGAGAGAGAAGATCCTCTCCTTATGTCCCGCTCATCAACAACATGCTGTCTTCTGAGCCCCGTCTCCCTCATTAGGCGGCAGGCTGTTTGGATTTTGTTGTCAACTAACGGCTGATTGATTCATTGGAGCCGTCAATGTGCTGCGGCTCACAGAAGTTAAACTATCAGGATCAGACCGGGTGTTCCTGTCTGCTGCTGCTGTGGTAGTCTGCCTGTCTGTCTGCCTGTCTGTCTGCCTGTAGCTCGCTTTCTGTCTGCTAGGTTGTCTGAAAAGCCTGTCATACCTCTATCTATCTATCTATCCATCTATCTGTCTATCTATCTATCTCTATCTATCTATCTATCTATCTATCTATCTATCTGTCTGTCTATCTATCTGTCTATCTATCTATCTATCTATCTATCTATCTATCTATCTGTCTGTCTGTCTATCTATCTATCTGTCTATCTATCTATCTACCTATCTATCTGTCTATCTATCTATCTATCTGTCTGTCTATCTATCTATCTGTCTATCTATCTATCTATCTATCTATCTATCTATCTATCTATCTATCTATCTATCTATCTATCTATCTATCTATCTATCTATCTATCTATCTGTCTGTCTATCTATCTATCTGTCTATCTATCTATCTATCTTTTACAGTAATACAGCAAATAATAATTCTGTACGCCTCAACAAATGAAGAAATGCATCATTACGCCAATCAAAGTTGCTGTCAGTCATTTGAAAGGTGGAAGTATTTTGAAAGGGGGGTGGGGGGGGGGGGGGGGGGTTATTGGAAACAAAGACAGAGGCAGAATTGAGACAGTGGGGAAATTCGATTGTATGCCAGTTGGTGTGACATATTGCACAAAATGAAAGCTGTACACTTTGGGAAAAATGCTCTGTAAGCAAAGAGAGAGTTCTGCTGGGCTAATTTAGAGCCCAGTAGGGTCCCGCACCCACACTCACACACTCACACTCACACACACACACACACACACACTCACTGCGCTGAGTCCAAGGGGAAACCACGCAATCACACGTGTGCGGGTGTGTATGCGTGAATATCCGTTTGTGTGGGAATTGTGTGTGTGTGTGCGTGTGGGTGCATGTAATTTTGTGATGGTGTGTGTGCATGCTAGTACACTGTATGTGGCGTGTGTGTGTGTGCATGCTAGTACTCTGTATGTGGCGTGTGTGTGCATGCTAGTACACTGTATGTGGCGTGTGTGTGTGTGCATGCTAGTACTCTGTATGTGGCGTGTGTGTGCATGCTAGTACTCTGTATGTGGTGTGTGTGTGTGTGCATGCTAGTACTCTGTATGTGGCATGTGTGTGTGGGTGTGCATGCTAGTACGCTGTATGTGGCGTGTGTGTGTGTGTGTGCATGCTAGTACTCTGTATGTGGCGTGTGTGTGTGTGTGCATGCTAGTACTCTGTATGTGGTGTGTGTGTGTGTGTGTGTGTGCATGCTAGTACGTGTGTGTGTGTGTGCATGCTAGTACTCTGTATGTGGCGTGTGTGTGTGTGTGTGCATGCTAGTACTCTATGTGGCGTGTGTGTGTGTGTGTGTGTGTGCATGCTAGTACTCTGTATGTGGCGTGTGTGTGTGTGTGCATGCTAGTACTCTGTATGTGACATGTGTGTGTGTGTGCATGCTAGTACTCTGTATGTGGCATGTGTGTGTGTGTGTGTGTGTGTGCGCATGCTAGTACTCTATGTGGCGTGTGTGTGTGTGTGTGTGTGCATGCTAGTACTCTGTATGTGGCATGTGTCTGTGTGTGTGTGTGTGTGCATGCTAGTTCTCTGTATGTGTGCTGATATATTGGCTTTGCCGAAGAATCCCCAGCGATCAAGTCCAATTCAGCAACTCTGCCCTAATAAGCCCCGTACATCAAGGCATTTCTCCCTCTCTCACTCTCTCTGAGCCTCACTCTCTCACTCCCTCACTCTCATCCCTCCTCCTGCTTCCCTTTGACTGCCAGCCATTAGTCGACCCGGACCACACAATGGGCCTCAGTCACATCCGGCAATTTAAATTAGCGCTATTTTCTCTGTCTCATGCGCTTCAAAAAACACTCTCGACACGAACGGCCCCTCGCACCCAGATTGTTTGCCTCTCATTTATCTGTGCGCGAGTGTGTGTGTGTGTGTGTGTGTGTGTGTGTGTGTGCAAGTATGTCATTATTTCAGAGCATGTGACGGGAAACAAAAGAGACGGGAGCCCAGCGGTGACGGAGCCACGTTAGTGAAGCTCTCTCAAGATTTTTTTTTTTTTTTTGGCCTCATCACCAAATTCCAGCACCATTCTGTCTGGATTGCGACGGCGTGCCGACACACACAGAGAGAGAGAGAGAGAGAGAGAGAGGGAATTAGACAGCTTGTGAATTAGAAAATCCCTCGCCACCTTTTTCATTGCTCATTCCTTTTGAGTTGCTGGCAGAGGGAAAAGCCGGTCACACACACACACACACACACACACAGGCCCAATTAAGAGACAAATGCAATGTCTATGCATTTGTGTGTGCGCTTTGTGCGAAAGCGTGTGGCCGTTAAGTGTCACGCAGGAAACCTGGGCTTGCGTCCCAGCATGCATTTGGGCCATGTGACGTGGAATGCGGATTCTCTGGAAGCAGTGATAGAAAAAAAAAAAGAGAAAAACTGCGTCGATAATAACCAGAGTGACACTCAATCCCTCGTCTATGCCTTACTGTGAGCATGAGCATGCCCACAACACACACACACACACACACACACACACAAACCTGACATTTTATCTCTTTCTCACACTTACACACACACTTACACACACAAACACAAACACACAAGGCCTGTCTTAAGAGAAAGCCTGGCAGACAACAGAGAGCCTTGGACCTCAGTGTGACTGATTGGGAGTGTGTACGACTCTGAAGGCGGTGACGCCTCTAACCCAGGGACGAATAAATCACCACGGCGAAGAGGGAAAAAAAAAAAGAAGCTGGGGGAATAAGATAAAGGAGTCCTGCGGCGGGGAACAACACGGCTCCCGGTGCCAAGGAAATCAATTAGGCTATTGTGCTGTACACATTAAAGACTAGCTTTCAAATGAGAATGCTGTGTACTTCTGTCTGTCGGTATGGTGTGTGTTTAATGTGTGTGTGTGTGTGTGTGGGACAGCACGTGGCTCCTCCCCTTTGCACTCACTACGAACGATGCTGCCGTGAAATCCACATCAACCATCAAGGCGACTTGTTGAGCCGCCTCTCTCTCTCTCTCTCTCTCTCTCTCTCTCTCTGTGACTCAGGAAAGCGTGACTCAGGAAATGTGACGTTCTGCCGACGGGAGCACTTATGTTGCTTTAAAGTAGTTCTGACTGCACCGAGATCAGCAGTGGCTGTGCTGACAGAATGGACCTGGATACAGCAGGCTAAAGCTGCTCTCACTCTCTCTCTCTCTCTCTCTCTCTCTCTCTCTCTCTCTCTCTCTTTTCACATGTCTCTCACTCCCACTTGCCTTTTCTTTCTTTCTACCTTTCCATCTCCATCTTTTGGTCAATTGCCCCCGCGATCATTCGTCTCCATTTCCCACGCTCTATTCACACGTTCAAGTAGCGGGCCACACTAAATGTCTACAACAATCCACCCATACAACGTCCATTAACTCGGGCAAGTGCAAATTTCATGCAATCTCCAACACTGACTGAACGTTTGATCGTTGCGATAATCGACTTGTTTTTCAGGAGTTAAAGGGTCATTCCGGGATATCCACAAAATCGCCTATCATACCGCAAAGTAGATCCCAAAAGTTTCGGAGTTGCTCCGGTAGATCAGCTCAGTCGGCAGTCGCGAAACGGGCTCAATGGCTGCAATGTAATCTGTGGGGGCAAGTGTGCGCGGTCAAAGTACGTCCACTAAAAGTGCTTGATTTTGCCACTGACAGGCTCAGATTGTTATTCGTGTGTCTGACAACATTACTGAAAGGATCGCTACAGAAATAGGCAATTTTGTGGATATAGAGGCCAGATTGAAAAATCCCGGAATTACCCTTTAACATAATATCCCGTCTCATACCATAGTTTGTGGTTTTATTGTGACGTGATGGCTTGTGGATTTCCCTTTTGTTACATTTATTTTCAGAAAGATGCAGCTTTGTCTTTCCAACAACTTTCTTAAACTCTTTACTTTTCTCCCCCCCCCCACCCCCACCTTCCTCATTCACACTGCATCCTGTTGTTCTACCTTCCACACCGTCCTCCTTTCTCTTTATTTAGTGACGTCTGAGTTGATTAAGCGGTGCGGTGAGCAGCTGGAGAGCGGCGGCGTTCGGGAGTGATGAAATCCCTTCAGGTGGAACTCTGTCAACACCTGCCATCGCCGGTCTGCTCTCAGCAGGCACCCGGGCAAAGGCACCCGGGCCGGCAGAGGAGGGGAACAGCAATGCAGTACAACAGCGCTTCCGCCGTCTGTTGCACCCTGGACAGCTGGGTGCCAAGGACAGGTCAAGTATGTGTGTTTGCATCTATCTGTGTGTGTGTCTACTGTGGAAATAAAGTGGAAAAGAGGCAAAGATGTGCGCGTGGGCGTTGATCAAGTAGAAACTTCTCTCCATCGTCTCTTTCCCTCTCTCTCTCTCTCTCTCTCTCTCTCTCTCTCTCTCTCTCCAGTGTGAATCAGGCACTTTGATTTCTGGCCCCTGGATGACGCTGTTAATTCCACTTCCATTTCCCAGCATCCCCCTTTCACCGCTCTCTTCCTCCGGTCCTCTGCTTGGAGAGCAAGTCATTTCCTGTCTTTTCGCCGAGACTCCTTTGTGGAGCGGCAGCCTGCTTCCGCTCCCCCCTACCGCCCCCCCCCCGACCCCCCCTCCCTTCAATAAATGATGGCCCCCTTCTTCTCTGAGAGACACTAACAGCTGCATATATATGGATCCAAATGAGGCTCGGCGAGCTTTTTATGGCTCTTTATGATGTATTAATATTTATGCCCCCGCCAAGCGAGATAACGATAGCGTTTGAATTTAGCACTAGCAATTAACGAGTTCCAGCTGCTGCTCTTGGGGTTCGTGCGGATGCCTCGTGCATTTGTGTGTGTGTGTGTGTGTGTGTGTGAGTTAATTGTTCCATTTAAATGTTGTGTCACGAACTAAAGGGCAGATTGAATCAATCTTGTTGAAGCACAATTAGAATCTTCCCACTGACCGCCGCTGTAAACACGACGCTATTTCTTACGCACACAATAGAGACAATGACCTCGGTGAATGGCAGAGACGACGCCCCCTTAATACGGCTCAATAATCACCCTATTAATGTGATGTCATCAGGAAGCGGCAGGCTGATGATCGGATGGAGTGAAATGCGTATTTAATAACCATTCATCTTATTCATCGTGTGACGTTCACCTTTTTCCACAACCTCTCCCATCTCCACATCTCCCCCTTTCCTCCCATCTTACATTTACGGCCAGCAAATTCAGAAATCTAGACTGCAATTCAATAAATGCTTCTATTTTTAAACCTTTGCTTTCAAAAGCCAGGTGCGTGCGCTGTTTGATGCCATGGGGCTTCCCTCCTTGCTCACGTGTGTGTGTGTGTGTGTGTGTGTGTGTGTGTGTGTGTGATGTCTGCATCACGGTGACATCTAAAGGGCTGAATGGTCTTAGTCATCCCTGCCAGACACGGTGGGTGGGGGGGGGGCGCAAAAACGGCGGCACATGACAGCACCCATGGCTGCCTCCCACATGTCTAGCCGCCGTCAGCTCGAAACATACAAAGACGTGAGCGTTGGTGCTGGCGGACAAATATGTGTCATCTACCTGTTTGTGCGTGTGGCATTTATTGAAATAGAACGGGAACGATGCCTTCAGTGTGCCCAAGACAATCAGTCAATGCCGTTACTGTGATATTTCCTCTTTTTTTATTACAGTTTTTCTCAGTCGCTTTAGTACATTTCTCGAATCATCCTTAAGATTTGCAAAACAGTAATCGCATTTCTCTAAACAATTGGTACAAACAGCACCACACAATGGATTACCTGCAAAAGCCCATAACTTGCTCAAAATCATTAGTTCATCTCTCAAAAGTAAATCTTACGTCAATGAACATGTCAGTGCCATCAGAATGACCTTGTGTCACTGAGTACAAGCAAGATAGTCGACATGCTTAGCCATGTTGTCAATATAACAGTTACTCTGATGGAAACTGGTGAAGGGTTTGATGACGATGATTGAAAATGCACAAGGCTGCACTTTTTCTGTATGGCAATTTCAAAAGACATATACAACCAATAAGTCATAATTGTCATTTGCCTAAATGTGCTAAAACATTTGCAAATGGTAACAAAGAGAAATGCTCTTTCTGTTGTGCTCAGGTAACAAAATGTTGTGAAGAATTTCACATATTGGTTTGACAACTTCAACTGTCATTGGCGAATTGAGCCAAAGCAACTGAGAAAAACTGTAGTGAAAGTCAAGATTCATCAATTCAGAACACATTTACAAAAATAGTCTAATAGAAATGTAGAAAATAGAAAATGCTTGACAGATTATGACAACTGGTTCACCCATTTTGCATGTAATGACTTATGCAATGAACTAGTGCCTAGATGTTCTGGGGGGTGAAACTATTCAACAGAGAACCAATATAATACATTTTGATCAACATGACATAAACTATTGATAATGTAGGAAACAGCAGACAGTTGGACATAACCATTTACCTGAATGTGTTAAAGCATTTGTAATTTGTTCAAAAGAATGAGGAGTTGCTTTTATGATGTGCACAAGTGACTAGATGTGAAGGTTGAACAAGTAGTTTTGAGAATTTCAATTGTGATCTGAAAAATGTACCAAAGCGACTGAGAAAAACTGTATTTGCTTTAACTGTAATAGCTTCAATTGCAGTATCGCTGTTATATTTATTTTTTACTGTGAGTAAGCATTGAGCCAGAGCCAGACAGACAGGCATGGATGCTGCTATGACTCATCGTAGCATTAGCACTATCGATTCCCAGCCCCTCTCAAACACACCATGAAACGAATGCAAAAAGCCAACACAGATCCTCATAGCTAAGTTTAGAAATCAATTCCCCCTGCTGGCGTTTCTCACAACTAGTAATGGAGCCATCTCTGGGTTGTGAAGATAGACAAAAAAAATCAGAAAAAGGGGGTCAATGGAGAAGTGGCACGGCTTGTTAGTCTCATCCTTCGAAATGCTCGCTGAAATCCTCCCTGGCTGGATTTTTTCCAACACTAATAAGGTATCCGGCTTTCTTTTCGAGCCCCGAGCTTGACACGTCTTTGTGATTTCTGGACTATTCTTATAAACACCGTAGCATAATCAGAGCCGGGGCTGCAGGCTGCAGGCAAAGACATCCAGTCAAGCCTGGTGGAAGAGATGGATGGAGCTGGCCGGGCCTAGCTGCTCATTAGTGAACAGGCCGAGTCATTCCTCCTGACAAGTCGGTGATGTCTACCCTCACCCCGGCATACCATAATTCCTGGCATTCCTCAACCAGTCAGGTACAGCAACTAGGAGCAACCGAAAGCTATGAAGATTTCACAGAAAAACATCCTCGTTCCTATTGGGTTTTCACTGTCCCCCCTTCCTTTAGGTTGAGCCCTGGTACTTTCATCTTCCCCATCTGTTGAAAATCAGCCCTCCTGCCCGCCGGCGAAGCAATCCCAGGTAGTTTCTTGATAGTCCGTCAGACTGCGAAAGAGGAAATTGGTTCAGAGATCGATGCAGGTCACTGTGGTGATTCGCAGTTTTTGCAAAAGACCAACAGAATCGGCAAAGGAGAGAGAGAGAGAGAGAGAGATCAAATGAAAAAGAAAAATGCAGTGAGAATAATTCAGAAACTGCCTGTCAACAACTCCATGTCAACGTTCCCATCCTCCCACTGCATCACAGCTGTCCTCTCTCCCTCTCACACTTTCTTTCCAGCCATCAACTCAGATCACTTTTACACACCCGATGTTTTAGGTTTTCAGGTTTTGCCCAGCAGTCGGCCTTTTAGTGCACCTTTTCCTAGGCTGTCTGTGCATGGGTAAATTGACCATCGATTCATTGATAGTTTCATTGATTCACTATAAGACCCTGTTGAACTGAAAGCTGCTCTCTTGCAGCTACAGCTCAGAGCAGATGTCTTGGGGAGGTCAGGCATTCTTTAAAAGGCTCTTTAAAAGTTGTTACTTTCTAGCAAAGCTGCAAGCCAAAACTCCTAATTTTCACAATAAAAGTTGATCAGCCCTCTCTTCAAACTCATTGGAAACCGTATGTCTATGTATATATAATATGTCTATATAGTAGTTTTTGGGGGGGCTAAAAGAGGTTTTATGGTATTTTTGTGAATGTCAGGAAAAAAAAAGATGCTCAATAAAAATCGAGTTTTAGATCCAAACCACTGTGTTGCATTGTAGCCTGCTGATCTGTACTTTAGCCTAACCTTGCTTTTAATGTGTAGTGTTGCTTTGTTGTCTATTGCATTATTCTATCTAATGTTTCAGTTCATGATTCTACAGATTGTTTTGTATTATTATTAATTCATGATTTCTCAGCACAACTTGTAACTTGTAACTACAAAACTGAATGTCAAAGCCGAGGCTGTTGTGCTCGGTTGGGATTGCTCAGGATTGCTAGGGATTGCTTCAGTCAGTGTTGACGTGACATTAGAGCTAAGGGGTGGAATTGCAGTTCATTCAACACCCGCAACATCACGCAAGAGAAGTGTGAAAGAAAGGGAGTTTTATTTGGGTGACCGTTTTGTAGGTACTTGCGACTATCTCTCCCTAAGGAATGCAAGTGCCCTTCCCCGTCAGGATTTTTGGGGAAAAGTGCTGATGCCTCGGTGGTAGGAGAAGACTTATTGATGGGTGCATTTCCCCTGCTCACTCAGGATCAGCCTCAACAGACAACTCATTATTTGTTTTTCATTCAGTGGCCAGAGATAAAATGGCTGCCAGTCTGACACTGATGTATGAGCGTCCCATATAGAGGGTAAATCCACTCTGCTGATCTTCTGAATTTAAACCCAAGCTAATGGGCAAAATCTAATCGAAAATGATTAAAGACAAAATGAATAAAACCGGGGGAAAAACATACGCCGAGCGCCGCGTGAGCTCTATCTCAAGGGAGATGTGTTGGGAGAGGATGGGAGAGGAGTCGAAAAGCAGCAGATTTCATTCTCATTTGCTAATTGAGGAGATAATGTAAATCATTCTGGGAGCCAGTGGGATAAATGCCCCTTTAAAAATCAATGGGAGATACAGGGCGTCATTCTCTTTGGTTTGAGATGAGTCCTGTAGGAGTGAATCAGCATCTTGGGGGAGATGGATCTCATCTTGGAGCTGGTGTTGCCTCTAGCCTCGAGCACGTGAAGTGTACTAAAGGTTAATGACAATTCCTCGAGGATGCAGAAGGACTCGGGTATCTGTGGAGGTTCTGTTGATGGAAATTCGAAAACGCCGCTTTCGTGTCAAGCATTTGGAAAAGCTCGCCGTCCACACTAAGCCACCAAAAACACATAGTTTCATACTTTCATACACTGGGCATGCGCAGACCTGCTGGGGGCCGGCCGCTTACGCCTGGATCAAGTGCCAATAAAACCACATACAAACGATACAACAATGTGAGGGCCGCCGTTTTCAAATGTATTCACTTGGAAAGCTTCATCTTCAGTGGTCAAAAACGCTGGCGTAGTGTGGACAGACCGGAAGGCCAAAATGGAGAGATACATCTGCCGTTTTGAAATGTAACCCTCAGGAGTCACCGATCACGCCGGCGTGATCAAATCACGTGACTCGTTCAAGCAGCAGCATAAAAACAAAGTCACATTGAGCATTGCCGTCAACTTCCGTCGAAAGTGCTGGCTTGAAACTCCATGCTAGTTTTTGTTTGATGTTGATAGACCAAGTAAAAACAGAGATAGGATCATATACATTTGAAATAAAAAATAATATTTACAGTTAAAGTTGCCACAGTGGGTTTTGTGGTTTTTGTGGAGGAAAAATGAAGCGAACTCTGAATATAGAACAAGCCATCTTTCAACTCACCCTAACCCTTTGTTGTAAATAGTTGTGTGTAGCTTGATTTTATTTAAATTTTACCTTTATATGTTCACATTTGCAACTTGTGTTTACATTTGCAACCTCTAAAATGCTTCATTGAGCATGTTCATGTTTTTTATAGTAAAAAAAACCCAAACATAATTTTCCAAATCCGATTTTATGTGTTTTTGGGTCCAATATGTTGATACAGTCAAAGTGAAAAACTAATTGTCAAGTCATATAGGTGAAAAAAGATACCAAACACTGGCATGGTAAACATTTTTAATGTGGTATATAAAGGCAAAATCCAAAGCATTCAAAGAGCCCAAGATTGCTTTAAAGGGTTAATCGGCGTATTGTGGATGTTCAGCGTGGCGACTTGCTCATTACACAAAATGGAGAAAAACCTCCAGCCCTCTCAGAAGGCATGTCAGTTTTTCTCTTTGAAAATAAAGTAGAGGACTAAGCCGAGAACAAAAGAGAGACTCGGTGCTCAACTAGCCTTTTCAAATACCTGGACCTCATTTGAAAACCCTCGCTGAAATCTTTGGAGCACCAAATTACTGCGCTGTTCTTAGAAAATGTTGTCTTTGTCTTTTTCACCCTCCGTCTCAAGACAATCAATGGAAAATTCCAATTTAATGTTCCAGTCTCTCTAGGTCCTTGTGTGTGATTGTATTGGAAAGAGAGGAGGAGGAGGAGGAGGGGGCTTGATGAGGGAGTGGGAGGAAGGCTTCTGAGATCATTTAATCATCCATCCTTGTACATCCGCTTATCATGCCACAGCAAAACTAGTCTTAATGGTTTGGCCGTGCTAGGCAGGATATTATTTCATACATGGAGGAATTAAATGAACGCATGACAGAGTTCAGTCTCTGGGAGAAGAAATAATAGGAATCCGCTCAGCTTCAAATATTGGATTTGCTAACGAAGGAAAGTGCTTAAATCCAATGCTTGACTCTGAGAATTTAGGGGGGGATGACAGATGGCGGAAGGGAAAGAAAGGTTATAAACTGGAAAGAGAACCGCTACGTTTGTGATAAACATTGTGATTAACTCCTCAAGCAACTACAGCGTCCACCGGGGACCGACACACAGCTAGCTTCGACCGCCTGGCTCTCCCGGTGAAGGGTGGGGAGGGTTGACCGGCTTCGATGAAGGTCACCTGTTGTTTCTCTAGTACTGTCATTACCCGACAGGGAGGGAGAGATAAGAGGCGGCTGATAATAAATGTTCTGTCATGATTGGAAATCATCTTGGAAAGAGCCTCTCCAGCAGCCCAGGAAGGTTTGTCAATGAAGCAGGATTGAGTCTGACATGTTTTCGTCTTTTACCTAATGCAACACGGGCGCGCCGCCGTCGGGAATAAATCGGCGAGGAGTGCGGTCCTCACTAGGCGTAACCTGTTCTTCACCGTGAAGAAAGGGAAGGGGCAATTTCACTCCTTAAGTGTGTGTTATTTGTGAAGGCTGTCACCGGGGAGTGATTGTTATATAAACCAGTGTGAGGTGTGAAAAAAAAACAAAAAACTTTCACTTTCAGAGAGACTGTTTGCGATTCATACCGAAAGGGGGTGTGTGGAATAAATTGGGAGAGGGTCATGCTTCTCCCACAGGGGCAGCGTGCACCTGGCGACGTTTCCACCGGTGTTGGAAATCCAACCTGACGCTTTGTTTTAAAACGAGAGAACTTTTATTACAGTGGATACAGAGTCCTTGTTATTTCAGGGCCTCACACACAATAATGGCTTTTCTTTCATTGTCACTCATTTACACGAACACACACATACAACCACCATATCATCAGTTATTGACAAGGAACAATGTGTCACATATTCCATCAGGATTAGACATGAGCTGGTGTGAAATGCCCAGTTGTATTCCCCAAGTATACCTGTTTTCTTTCATCTAAAAAGGATGGAAAGGAGGATAACAATCAATATTTTTTTTATCCCAGTGTGGCATGGAGGGAAAAAACACACACAAGGACTTGAAGTGCTAACAAAAATCCTTAACCCGGGTGCTTTTATTGACAAACTAAGGAGAATAACTGGAACAGGAGGAGAGGGAGTGTTGCAGGGGGCCAGACCTCTGTGGTGGTGAGGAGGAGGAGGAGGAGGAGGAGGAGGAGGAGGAGGAGAGGTGCAGTCGTCCAGAGAAACAGGAGGAAGAGCGCGAGCTGTCCTGGATTCACAGTCGCTCACCTTTGTCTGTCCTGGATCACTCCTTTTGTAGGCCGCCGGCATGATTGGTGATGGGCTGTAGCGGCAGCTCAGTGGTACACGGGCACGGGTCAGTAGAGGTGATCACAAATCCAAGAATACTTCCTCCTTTCCTCCGAAGTCGTCTCGGAGAGAACGGGAGCACGGGGGAACGCAGCTCTCCAAGTTTCAGCTGGTTCGGTGTGGTCACGTGATCAATTAAGACACGCGGTGTTCGTGTTTTCCAGCTGCCGGTTCTGTAAATCAGTGGAAGTGATGCATCGTTCTTGCAGCAAATCGTTCTTCCCGTTCATTCTTGTCGGCCAAGTCACCATCCGATGCATCCTCAGTTGGCAAGTAAACGCCCAGGATCTTTAGCCATCCTTCATTCTTTTCGTTTTGGACTACTTCGGCCTCCATCCTCCACCCAGATCTCTCTGCACAGACAGCTAAAGCCTTTTGGCCCCTTTTCACCTCCATCGTCATCAGCTGATGAAGTCTCATCTGACCTCCACAGCAAGTATTCCTTAAAATTAACACTTGGACTGCAATTTAACTTGCTTCCACGATTCAGTAAATATGAAATTTGTTGTTCTTCCTTTGGTTGTTTCAGGACAGAGGTTTGTTCATACTCACGTTAGATATGGCTCGCTTTCAAACACGAATCTGAACAGTTTGACAAAAGACAAAAATCGGATCGCACCAAAAAAGGCCCCGCGGTGTGAATGTAGCCGCGGAGGTACGAGCGAAGCCGTTTTCCCTGGCAGCCTAAGAGTGTGGCTGTCGCTGGCCGTGGTGCTGAAACCACACCAGCGGAAGTGTCAGCCTCCGTCGCTGTCCCCGGGCTCTGATGCTCTGCTGTGGCGCCGTGGATCCTGAGTCATGCTGGCAAGGGGGGGGGGGGCGCCCCGTCCTCGCTATCACACATCAGACACCCAGTACACGACGTACACCCCCGAGATAAACAACCGACACGAGTGGACGTGAGAGAGCGCAACGTTGAAGTGGAAGTAAGATGAATTTCCAGGATGACCGGGATCATTCTCCTTGGGTCAACAAGCCAATTATCAGCCACTCATGGAGTCATTTCTCCTCTGCATCGTCCTCAACACACACACACACACACACACATTAAATCAACATACACCTCATTAGACAGACACAGTGACATGACACACAACATTTCAGATAGCAATAGTTGTGTGTGTGTGGGAAGTCAGCATGCAGGTAAATGACTGTTTTGTTTGAAGCGTGAGTGTACATGTTGGTTTGTGTTGAACTATAAATCCAATTAAAATGGCGTGGTCCAATAGACACACACATGTGGACACACACACACACACACACTTACACACTTAATGAGGGGACTGTGAAAGCAGCCAGAGTTTTTGTCGCTGTTCTTCTCCTAGCATTAATGCATCTCTCTCTCTCTCTCTCTCTCTCTCTCTCTCTCTCTCTCTCTCTCTCTCTCTCTCTCTCTCTCTCCCTCCCCCTCTCTCTCTCTGCATCACAGGATTACAGTCTCATTTGGAGTTTAGCATTTAGCCTGAGTGCCTGTGTCAGGGGACCGGGTGCCTCAGCCACACTGCAAAAAAAAAAACATATTAATCTCAATAAATCGTGTGTTCCCATTTCTTTAAAATTCATATCTTTTCTTACAACAAAAACTCTGCTACTGGGGAGAGATTCAATATGTTGAAACGAGGCGTATGAGGCGGATCACCCCACCAGTATCAAGAAATATTTGACGACAGTGAATTATTCCACTTTTTTTTCTAGGAAGTTTTAAGACATTAAATGAAATGACTTGTTAAGATGGATATAGTTTGGAGTGCAGTTTGCCTCTGAGTGCTTTTGTGCAGCCTGAACACACACACACACACACACACACACACACACACACACTTCCTCCCTGTCAACTTGAATGCACTAATCTCTCTCCGACTCTCTATTTCCCTCTCTTTGTCCCTCTCTCTCTCTTTCTGTCACACACTCTTTGATGTCTGACTTTCACTGCTTTTCCGCTGCAGCATTCGGTCTCAAAGTGCAGCAAATTGGGGGATGATGAAATACTGGCCGCCCCTAAAACATGTTATTGAGCACACACACACACACACGCACATGCACACGCACACGCACACACACACACATATATGCAGCGGTCCCTTACTCTAAACAAGTTGTTGTTACTCCGTGAGAGCAAAGCGCTGCACTGATGGAAGCAATGAGCCGAGAGGAGAGACGGAGAGGAGATGGGGGGGGAGGCTGAAAGGTGTGAAAGATGAAAGGAGAGAGGGGGGAGATAGAGAGAGGGAGGTGGGAGGGGGGGGTGAGGCATTAACAAGGAGCGAGAGAGCATTCGCTGCATTTTTAGGCCCGAGTTGTTGCTGTCTCTCGCTCTAATTTGTTTGCTTTTCTGTCTTCTCATTCTTTCATTCACCCCCCCTCCGCCTCACCCCTCCGTCTCACCCCTTCCCTGCCTCCCTCCCCCTGCCCATGTTGCTTGCCTAGTCATTGGGATCCATTCATTTGGCCTGACAGCTTTGGCAGATACAGCACTTAGCCCTTATTGAGGAGGTAATTCATCTTTAATTCACTCCGACTCGCTGCCGCAACTTGGACTCGTGTCATGGAAAACTCAACTACATCAAACTCAACTCGTTGCTGCTATTGCTAATGCTATTGCGCAACGTACCTCCATCCGCTCAGATGTTTTCCTGCAGGGAGTCGAGCTGGATACAGGAATTGCAAAAACGAATCATCAATGTTGTCTGTACACGGTCTGATGCCTGCTGTGTTTTCATGTTTTGCTGACATGGTTAGTGTTTCATTTTGGTTAATCGGGAAGGAGGGCGTTTTGGATTTCACCCCCCCTTCAAAAAATGTTCGGTACATCCAACGAAACGGCTTGTTCAGCGCGAGAGAAGAAAGACACCGGGAATTATCGCTTACAGCAAAGGCACAGCCACACATTTCTTATCATAACGGTCTGTCCAAAGACGAGACAGAGCCCACGGATAAGCTTTTACACCAGAGCACATTTGTAAAACGATGCAGTCGGCAACTTTTCTTCCCGTATATACCGCCAGGGTGTTACACTTACAGTCCACACTTCAGCGAGTAGACGTCAGGAGAATCAGGGATGGAAGAGGGTAAGGAGTTGACCCCGAGGTTTGCAACATCACGGAAATGAAAAGCAACGGCCGACAAAATTGCGTCTGGCCTTTGGATTTACGAGCGATGTAATTAAACGTATGATTGATTCTCCGATGGATCAAATTGCGGAAAGTTGAATCAAAGTCTTGCCCCTCGGTAAGAAGATGCTTTTAGATTCACCGCGCTAATGAACAATCTACGCCCGTTTGTTCAATCCATACTTGCCTACTGAGTGTTTTTACGCATTGTGCAAACAATTCAGGAATAAACGCTGATGTAGTCACACACACACACACACACACACACGTACACAAAATGACCATAGAGGGACAGAATTGCACTGCACTGAATCACCGAAATGCAACCAGCACACACACACACACACACACGCAGCCATTAGCCCCACAGAAAAGATAGGGATTCCCCAGGCACACAATTACACACACATTCGCACACAAACACAAACACAAACACACACACACACACACACACACACGTACATTCAGCGCATGATGCATATCGACATTTCAAGTCTCATAAATACACAAACCAAACTTCAAGACATCCGGGAAGATTTTCTTAACCGAAGTGGACAGGAGGGTAGAAATCTGCTTTGCTAAAGGGCCCGATGACCTCATCTCTGGCCAGCAGCCGACATGACTGATAACATCCAAGAAAACACACACACACACACACACACACACACACACACACAGTGCCAGAGGTCTGTCTTTTCCCCCCTCCGGCACCGTTCTCACTGAGTTGTAAAGGGTTTAATTTTACACCATGCTACACTGCTCTCTGATTGGATCGAGGCCGCATACCTTTTTCCGGTTAACCGAGTGAGAAGCACACACACACACACACACACACACACACACACACACACACACGGCTCATCACCGGTGCAGCCGCCGCCACCACCGCACTCTCAACTGTCTCATTACCGTGCGGTTGCTACAGTAGGGCTTTCCGCTTTCTGCAAATAACCCCCAAAGCTACTGTAACATTAATAAGCAACTCAGTCTGTCACCGTTGCTCTCTCTCTCTCTCTCTCTCTCTCTCTCTCTCTCTCTCTCTCTCTCTCGCTCACTCGCCGCAGCACAACACCAAAGAAAACCTCGGCCTGACAAAGAGAGAGAAAGAGAGAGAGGGAGACGGGAATATTATAGAGGGATCAAAAAGGTGGATTGAGATTTCTGGAGAGAGAAATCGGTGTTATTCTGACGTGTGGCGGGGCTTTGCAGCGCTATGGCCTCCAGAGCAATTTGTGAATTCATCTCCGTCTGCACAATCGTGTATTTATGGCCACCGGGAATGTATTTTACTCCGCCTGCTTTTCATTGAACTCTCAACCTGTCACATTTCTGCCACTTCCTCCTGTGTTTGTGTACGTTGTGCTTGTTCTTGTGTTGTATGATCGCGCTTTTATTTTTGTATTTCGTTTAAACCTCAGCAAAGGAAAATATATCCACCTATCCGTTCTTTCCTCTTCTCATTCACCCCTGTCCTCGTCCTTCCCCTCGCTTACGCCCTTATTCCCCCTGCCATCTCTTCCTCTCTCTCCCATCCTTCCCTTTTTCCACTCGGTTGCATTCGTCGGTCGTCTGTCTTTCCGTTCGCCGTCCCCCATCATCGTTCCGGTCTCCCTCGTCTCTCAAGCGGTGACTAATTCTTTCCACTCTCTCTCCCTCTTTTTGCATTGGCCCTGTGTCGTGTTACATGTAGTGCGTGCGAGTGTTTGCTGGCATGACATAAACACTTGTGACAGGTCTTAACATAGCCGACCGCTGATGATACCCGCTCCACCCCCCCACCACCTCCCTCCTCCCTCCTCCTCCTCCCAGTCTCTCTCGCCTCCCCCCTTTTCTCCTCTTTTTCACCGAGCATCTTCCTCCTCTAGTCTGCTGGGGGACGTCCATCCTTCTCTCTTCTCTCGTCATGCTGATCTACTTAGCTGGTGGATACCGTGGACCGGTCCAGTGTGTGTGTGCGTGTGTGTGTGTGTGTGTGTGTGTGTGTGTGTGTGTGTGTGTGTGTGTCATCTTGCAACACCAGTAAATAGGCCAGATCGCCAGATAAGCATCCTGTTCCCGTTGCCTCCGAGGCTACTGTTGCAAAGGGATGCTTCCTAATTGTGTGAGTGTTAGAAAATGGAAAATGTGGGTGTGAACTTGAGAAAATAGTGTGTGTGTGTGAATGCATGAATGTGTGTGTGTGTGTGTATGTGTGTGTGTGCGCCAGGCCTCTTTAAGTGGATTTTGAAGCTACCCGCCCTCTGGTTGTTTTATTTTCTCTCCCAATTTCCACCGTTTCAGCGTATCATCACGCCACCCTGCTGTTTCCTGGATATTCCTCCGCTCCGTTTTTTTTTCTTATTCCCCCCATTTCCTTGTTCCTCATTAAGCACGGCCTCGTGGCGTAATCTCCACCAGCTCAGCTCTCCGGGATTGGCTGGAGGGAGATATCCATTTCTACAAGTAAATAAATCTGTTACTTCCCTGACAGCACAATTCATTAGCTCTCGCAGCAATCTGCCTGTTCACGCAGAGTGCCTCGACGCAGCAAGCAAGTGTGTGTGTTTGTGTGTGTGTGGGGGCGGGGGGGGGGGGGGAGGTGGGGTGTTAAGAAAATGTGTCAGCTGGCTCTTCGGAGGTTCGGGGTGAGATAAGAGGAGGGAATTGCTTTCAGCGGACAGAGAAGAAGCGGCGGCGGGGGGTTAACGGGAGTAATTGCCGTGTTTCCCGTTCTGTTGAAGTACCGTCAACGCACCGCTCGCTTTGTTTAGTTTGCGATTAATTGAATGGAATTGAATTTTCCCTCTCCAACGGATCGACGGAGGTGTTGCTGCGCAGACCGACTGAGCGTGAAACCTGCATGTATTGGCAAAAAGGTTCATTTACTCGGAGGTTTGTGTGCAACATTCATAAGTAGACCAAGGTTACATTTCATACAAGTTTCACCAAACACCGTGTTGAGCAAAACTCTTCTTCAAGCATTCCAATGTGTCATCAGCTTATTTCATATATGAATAGGAGCAGTAAATGTACATGTACTATTATTATATTAATCCCATCAAAAATTACATGCATTTTATTGTATTACGTCATACATTTTATTATCAATCTTATCAATGACCTCAGATTGTTTATTCCCTTGAGTTGTTGCACATTATCTTATCATGTCTTATGAGCAACACTTCAGTGTGACAACCTCATTTAGTTTCCCCTCTCTCTCTCTCTCTCTCTCTCTCTCTCTCTCTCTCTCTCTCTCTTTCACTTCCAGTGATCAGCTGCAAGGGATCAATGATTTGCAGCCACACAGCGGGAACACCGATGAAACCCACGTTGCCGCTGTGATTCCCTCAGAGAATCTAAGCACCTTATCAGTCCCAGCACCTTGCCAGAAATATACCTGATGTGTTAATTCCTCCCGGTGTTGCTGAAAGGGGTAAATACAGTTGTGATGTGTCGAGGAAGGTAGTCATATATTTCACATTTTCACATTTTTTTTTTTGTTCATATTTTTTGGGGCCGGTACCCACGCAAGAGATTGTACAGCCAATTTGACGTCACTCAACTTGACATCATGAAAGGAAATTGATCGGGGTCGTTGCCAAGGGAGAGTTGGGAGGCCTTGACCAAACAGGATCTCAATAACAGAAAAGGTTTGACATCTATCGAGTCAGTTCCCCCCCCCCCTCCTTGTGGAATTCATTCACACTGAACCACTTTTTGGGACGAGTCTCTCACCACGTTCTCCGTCGCCCCTTCCGACACTCAACCCAGCAAGCCAACGCGCTTCCGCAGTTTCACAGATCCCTTTTGACTTAACAACAGCAAACATCGCACATCATACAAATCACGGCAAATATCGTACAGGCAGAAGGAGCGCCGACAACTCCACCACCGTAGCCGACGGCGTCATTTCTAACAGGGTTTGTAGGACACACAGTCGAGTGACAGCTAGCCTGCGGACTGTTCTCGGAGATGAGTCCCGAGCTCTCGCTGAATAGCCGATGGCAACATGGAGAAACTATCCTGAGATGTTGATTCTTGAGACACCAGTCACGTTTCAGCTTTTCAGTCAAGGGTTGACCATTTCAGGAGGGGTTCAATAACAAATGTGTTTACCAGTAGGCTTTGTTATGCAGCTAGATCCTCTTTTTCACTCGTTTTTTTTGGGGTAGCGTTGCAATTAAGGAGGAGCGTCCTCAAAAGAAATCGGCCTTTGCTGCTGACCTTCGCGCACGAATGCATCGCTCTGCACATTATAATGATCCAATACAAACGTTTCATCCTTTCTCTTATGCGGTCTTATTTCTCTCCCGTTGATTTCACGTGTTCTGTGCAGCACTTCCCCCCCCCCCCACACTACCTGAGCGCATTAACTAAACTACGTCTGCTGTAAGAGTGAGAAAAAAAAGCTAGCCCGCTGCTAACCACACACTAGGGACATTAGTCTTGTTATTCTTTGCTGTCCACACAAATCCGACCGCATTACACACATACTGGGTCCCGCGGGGATCGCCACACACACATCTTTAAAGGAAGCTCACTGGCTATTTAAAACATGCTTAGCTTGTATTATGTGTGTGTGTGTGTGGCGAGTGTGTGTGTGTTCCTACTAATTCTAATACCGTGCAGAAGTATATATAGCTCATACTCGATAGCAGGTTCGTATTTGCTTGTATGTGCTAAACCTATAGCAGCCACCGCCCCGGTTGCTGCCTTCACGAGCAAATATAGAAAGGGGGCGTGGCTTGTGTGACATGCAAAGCCAATGCACCGCGAAACCCCTGAGACGGCTCATCTGTATTTCCCCACACACTGTTACATAATAGATAGGCAATGGCAAGGGCACAAGGCAGCACAAAAGATAGAGGGGAGGCTGTGTGTGTGTGTGTGTGTGTGTGTGTGTGTGTGTGTGGTGGGGGGGGAGGGGGGAGGAGGGGGGGGGAGGGAGGGACAGAGAGAAAACTAATTAGAACAGCACTTTAAGCATCACGGGCCACAGACTGCAGCGAGTGGAGACTGCCACGGACAATCCCAGTCAATTTTCCCACTCAGCGGAGAGAGAGCTGAGGCATGCTCTGACATTGTGTTTTATCTCAGCGGACCTCTTCACTCATGTCAAGAGCTGCAGAGAGAGAGAGAGAGAGAGAGAGAGAGAGAGAGAGGGCGAAGAGGAGGAGAGAGGGAAAGAAGGGAGAGCTGGGGGCCGGGGCGAGAAAGCGACAGACAGAGAGAGAGAGAGAGAATTAAGGAGAGAGAGAGAGCAAAATAAAGTACGACAGAGCGGGGGGAGATAAGGAAGGACGAAGGAGTGAGCGCTCGGCTAGCTGTTGGAATAGTTACGTCTGTGTGTTTCAGCTGAGCGGCGTGTGTGATCGTCTCTTCATCTGAAGTATTGGTACTGCGATACTAGATTAGTAGTATAACTGCACACACAGAGACAAGCTAGCAGCCAAACATTGACTGACATCCTGACAAAATCATTCCATGCAATCATTTCTGGTGGGATTACAACTGCACGTACTCTTGCAAGCATTACTCTTGTACACTGTAAAAACCCCCCCAACCCTCACGGGGCACAAAATCCACTCCATCAAGGACACCGCAAACATTAGAGGAGGAATTTGTATAAGGTGCCGACGGGACCAGAATAACAGCCTCATCACGATCGGCCCCATAGCTGCGTTTTCCCCAACAGACCACGAGACCGAAGAACAACGTCGGTTTTGAAAGTCCGTGTCGGCCCCGCTGGGGGAGCGCAGAACCCTCGACCATCTGCCTGACGAGACCAAACCTTTTCACCGAGGTCTTCAACCCACCGCTGGGGGCTGCAGACGGTAGCCAGACGGGCTTCTTCTTGCAGCCTCCGACACACCTGATGCCCCATGCAGCTCAGCCACATATTCAGAATGAAATACAAAACAAAAGTCCAGCCTCAGTGGCCATGTCTCAACTGATAATACATCATCGCATCCAATCAATGACATTTGCAGAAATGTCACTGGAATAAAACTCAATTGAAAATGACAATTTGCCCTTTGAAAGACTCGTCGTTTTTTTTTTCCTAGATGCGGCCAGGCACAGTTGTGTAGCCTAGCAGCGGGGGGGGGTTTCCTGGATGTCTTCGACCCCGAGTGCAGCCCTGGAGCTCCTGCACGACTGAACCAGATTAATAAAGACGGTATATCTCAGAGGTTTGCGAAGAGGCCCGGCATTGAAGAGAGACCGGCAGCGCTGCTAGCGTGTATACATACTCACAGCCTTTCCACTAGGCCGTTACTTTTTAACAACTCTATTTCCTCCATAGGCGAGCGTCGTGAGCGGGTTGAAATGTGATCGTATCGGACTAGACGCGGTCAAAACACACATCTGAGAGAGGTTAAATGTATACTTTCGTTTTATAGATTTTCTCTGGGTGGGTTGTATTTCATTTCAGCGTTCATTGAGTTGTTCGTTCCTACGCTCGCACGACGGCATTGAGCGTTGAACACTCGGCGGGCCGTCCTCCGAGGAGCACGAGCGCGCGGTAAACCGAATGAAATCCATCCATCGCGCTGCAACGATCTCTATTTCATGGACTACATCCCCCTGCATCCCCGGCCTCCGTCGTCAGCCTCTCGTTTCCAGGCGCTAATCGCCGAGTACAGCCTGTGAAATGATTGCTCCGTCATTCCCCGCCATTCTCCATGTGGTGTGAGCACAATAAACCCAACCAGAGAGAGAGAGAGAGAGAGAGAGAGAGAGAGAGAGCAAGAGCACTCTCTCCATTTCTTTCCCCCTGCTTCCATTCTCTCTCTTTCACACACAGAGTCTGTGGGACTTCATTAGCTGGCTGCTGATTTATGGCCTCCTCTTGTCAGCTCATAATTAGCGGTTGAGGATTGTTTATGACGGCTTTGCAGAGGGAATGGAAAGTATGTGGCGAGGAGAGTGGTCCGACGCCAACGCCACATGAGGCGGAGAGAGAAAGAAGGAAAGAAAGAAAGAAAGAAAGAAAGGGTTGAAACATTCGGAGCACACGCAAAATGGTAAAATCTTGTGGAGAGAATCTTGTCATCGGTCGGGTTCAGGGCCGTCGGTCAGTCCAGCGCTGCTGCACCGTGTTTGGTGCCTCAGGGAAAAACATCGTCGTCCTCAATGTCATATTTCGGTGGTCATACTTCTGTACACGGACACGTTTACACAATTACAGCAAAACCTCACATTTGATCTTAAATTGCAGCCAACAAGTCTTTGTCCCACAGCCCTGTTAGTGTGGGGACACACACACACACACACACACACACACACACACACACACACACACACACACACACACACACTCCTGGGACTCCACAGAGCCAACAGCCATCATTATCCCTCTCTGTCCCTTTAACCCATACACACATCACAATAGACTTGGACATACACACACACACACACACACACACACACACACACACACATATATATAGAGCACACAGAGAAAATCAAAGGCATGTTCATCTAAGAAGAGGGCTGAATCAATGTCTCATCTGATCTTAGGTCAGCCAGCCTCCCTTCACCAAAACAAGACTTCTGTGTGTGTGTGTGTGTGTGTGTGTGTGTGTGTGTGTGTGTGTGCGTGTGCATGTGCGTGTGCGTGTGCGTGTGCGTGTGCGTGTGTGTGTGTGTGTGCGTGCGTGCGTGCGTGTGTGCGTGTGCGTGTGTGTGTGTGCGTGTGTGTGTGAGAGGGAGATCAATACCCAGTTACAGACAGCTCAGCCCTAGCCTGCCTCAGGGCCTGAGCTCTAGGGAACATGTGGGGGCACATACACACACACACACACACACACACACACAACCAGGACAGAGAATCCCAGAGCTCTTAACTACCAGATATGAGCCTATCTATCTCTGGCACAGAGAAGATGAGGCCGGCAGAGGAGAGGAAGCAGGAGGAAGAGGGGGGGAGAGAGGTGGACGGCTCCCCGTGAGAAGCTGGTTAAAGTGAACAGACGCACAAAAACAGGGAGGCAAGAAAAAACGGGCGAGAGATTAAAAATGACAGATAAAGCACAAGAATGACAAGGACAAAGAGAGAGAGAGAGAAAGAAAGAAATATGCAGACTGGGGGGGAAAAATAAAGACCCAGCGAAAAAATGTGAATTGATGGCATTTGATTTTTTTTTTTTTTGTGCTTGTCCTTTCTGCTACCTTTGCAGAAATGACAATGTGTCATCAAAGCTGCACAAGCTCGACTTGTGATTGCCAAAAATTCCCGTTCACATTGTGCGGAGGTGCACGTCTTACTGCTGTTCAGCTGTTTCCTCCGTGTCCTAGGACTTCCAACGCATCCAACTCTCCCCGGTTTCTATACCTGACAGTATTTTCCCTCTCTGTTCGCCTCCCATTGTGCCGAGTTGCGAGGCTCTTTTATGAGTAACTGTCTGAAAGGGGAGTAAGTACGAGACGTGGATCAAGAGGGGGAGAGAAAAAAAAGAGTGCGAGGAAGAGAACGAGAGAGGGAGATTCCTCCAGGCAGGCCGCTGTGTTTCTCACTTTTTTAAATTGAAATTCAAATGTGATGTGACTTTGATTAAAAACTTCTGCATTTCAATATCTCAACCTCACATTACTCAGCCTCAACGTTTTCCCCACCGAAGAGCTCGACAAATACTTAACCTGGTATTTTTTTTGTAAATGCTTTTGGTTGTAATGTACTGCAAACAAAAAACACACCCAAGCAGCATTGTAGGTTATTAGGCTGGCAGCTGATACTAATACTACAAGCATTCATGCTGCAGAGAATACCGCCTTAACAATCGAAATCAGCTCTATTCATTTGAGAGGAAACGGAAAACTGTGGCCTTTAATGGTTATTGATCAGCTCCCCTTTTATTCTCTCTTTCTGGAATATTCTCTGGCGGAAAGACGAAGATGGCAAATTCATCCATGAAGAAATACCTTTGATTTCGCCCACGCACAGAAGACCCCCGGCTAATGAATACACAAACTACAGGAGGAGGATGGGGAGAAATGGATTAGAAAGTCAGTCTCTTCAATGCTCTGCTCAGAACGTATTGATTGCCTCCCCTTTCCGCCTCTCCCTTTCTTGCTTTCTCTCGCTCCTCTGCTGAATTGTGTGAAACCGGCATAATCACCGGCAATTTGCAGGTGCCTTCGCAGCTGGACTCATGCCCACTGCTGATGATGTGTGTGTGTGCATTTGCGTGTGTTTATATGTGTTACATATTTGTGTGCGTGCACGTGTACATGCATGTGTGTGTATGTCTCTCAATAGAGGGTCTATTTTTAGAATGGGCGCTTTCCCAGTATTGGGTTGGGTCTAGGCTGAGGTCCGGGGGAGGGACAGAGAGAGTCTTTTTAAAGATCCTTGATTACCTAGGGGGGTCCCTTGGCTTAAATTGAGCTGGGGGCCAGACGCCGACTGTTATACGAAGGGCAACCTGACACACACACAATCATCACCCCGTGTTGTAACAGTACTGTACAGTATGACTCTGTGCAGAGGTTTAGTTTAGTAAATACCATATGAATCATTTTAGACACTGATGTCTTGTTAGGCTTCATGTCCAGCTATCACACTTTCACAGTTTGCAGATGGAAACATCCAGAATAACTGGCCCCTTATACAAATATCTTAAAAAGTACATTAGGAAAATTCAGAAAATGTATATCCTTAAAATGCTATATAGCATAGCATAACGGACATTTTTCAACAAATCTTTTCCCAACATTAGCATTAGCTAAATAATTATAACATTAGCTTTGGAAAAATATGTTGCTAGAAGCCAAACATCTAAAGAGAAATCTAAAAAAAAATTCATACATGATCCCAATTGCACTCCATCATTTAATGGAGAGTGTGAATAAGAAGGAGGACAAAGAAATGCATAACTACTCAATATGAATGCTAATGCTAATGCTAATGTCAGTGAATGAAGCCTGGGTAAGGGCTGCCCACTTGTAGGTAAATAAGTGAACTCCCGACACCAAATGGCAGCAGCACATGCAAGAGAGAGGAAACGTCCCAACAACAATAAAAACACTGCTGGCTAGATTAAAAGCATATGTCTAATTTATCTAATCTAGCATATGTCTAATCTATGTCTTGCCAATTCCTGCCTTGGCGTTTCCATTTGAACTGAACAAATTGAGAATGAAATCGACTAGACGTAGCATATTGTAGCATGCAGTATCATGTAATTACGTAATGATGGCTGAGAGGCCGCGGATTATCGTGCAGTATTGTCACGGATGTTGTTAGGCCCGTTGCCAAGCATGATTGCTTCCCATTAATTTTCAGCTTGGTTCATATAATGTCGCAACCACTGAGCATCTTTATATTACAGCGGTCCTGTTCTTCTGTTCTCTTTTCTATTATACACTTACACTGTGTCAAATCATGTTAACACTAATGTGAAAGTCTATTGATGATTTATTGATACGTTATGCCATTATTCTGTTTAATTAAAGGCTTGAGTTTAAAAGAAAACCTTTTTAAGAGACTATATATGTGTGTGTGTAAAAAAAATATATATGTGTATATTGTCTATATATATTGTATATATATTGTGTTATGTATTATGTATGTTAATGTATGTTAACATTTTGATGATAAGTGGTCTAGTGGAGCGTACTACACACACACACACACATACATGTACAGAGATAGGAGCAAACATCTGTGTAACATACACACCTCAGTATGTTTGTTCATGATATGTAAGGATACCCAGTAATCTTCTCTGGAGACCCAGCGGAGTAATGGAGGTCACCTTGAAAGCACGCGTCTTATTTCTAGTAAGCCGAGCAAACATACTGACAACACACACAAACACACTTGTGACGAAAAACAGCCACATTTCGGCCACGTGCAAGTCTTTTTCTCTCTCTCTCACACACACACACACACACACACCGTACAGTAGAGTATATGAGTGCAATCCATTCCTCGGGAACATCAATAGCTTGGACAGCTGATAGGTGTGGTAATAACACGAGGACAGCTCAGTGCTATTTACAGTAGGCCGTGGCTATAATAAGGAGTTATGGCACAATAGTGCAGCCCAATAATGTTTGTAATAACCCACCTGGGTCGATAGGATGAACACACATTATGAAGTAAACGATAAAAAAGGAGTCCACTATTTGGGAGAAATGGCACCTACTCTTATGAATCACCTTCCACTTCAAGACATAGTTGTTTTTTTGTGTACGTGCACATTGACTGATTTCAGGTATCGCTTTCTTTTTCTGAGATAGATATACAGTGTTTTGGAGTGAAACCTTTTCCCATTCATTTTCCACAACACTGGATATTACAGGTCTATCCATTTGCCGCTGTGTGTGTGTCCTTTGGCCAAGGGTAAGTCGCCAGCTACCTCGCTCTATCCCGTGACAGTGGGTACGTGGAGGGTGGGAATGTAAGAACCAAAATAGCAGCTATTAGAATCCCCCATCCACAGCAAGGGGACCACACACACACACACACACACACACACACAAACAACCCCCGAAACGCACACGCACACACATGCGCACTCACGCCTCCTTTTCAGCTTTCACACACACGCCCCCCCCCCGTCTCAAGACACCATACGGTCGCCCTCAACCTCGGCTTTTTCACACCCTCTGATGGATTTCCCCCCACGGAGATGAAGAGGGCATATGGGCACTCCTCTCCAAAAAAAAAAACGTCGAGGGGAGGCAATAATATAATCAGCCGGGGATGTGTCGGCCATTCAGACATACTGTGGAGAAATACCTCTGGGGGGGGGGGGGGGGAGGAAGTGGAGGACACACTCTGCCAAAAATGTTCCCAAAAGAGACCCCCGCGCGAAAACAATCCTCTTGCTTTTGATGTGTATTGGTGCATGTGTGACTTGGCGGTTGTTTGTGTGTCTGTCGGTGTGGGTGAGCCGTCCATCTGTCTTGACAGTGTGCCTGCACGACTGGCTACTGTGTGTGACGTGCATTTTTTCCGTGCAAAGCGTCTCCAAACTGCACAATGGCACGACTATCATATCCCCCGAAAATCTACAGTGAGTTTGGGCCGAATACACGCAAGGCGCTCTTGCAAGATGAGAGGCCTCAACAGACCAGCTGACCAGCGTTGGGGTCAATTTGCAATCATTTCACTCCGTTTAAATAGAAACTGCATTTTACTGAACGTGAGTTGACACCAGTCCTGCTTGATACTGAAGCACTTTTTGGATAAAGTGCATCCTATTGCTTTTGTTTTCTGTCATCAATTAAAGGTAAAGGATGTCTAACTTTGAAAGTCCATCACAGCTACATCACCGGTCCCGTCGTGACTCATCGCCATACCGATCGGTCCGAGGGGTTCGTGCATCAATAACATCTTCACTGTTCCTTTTTTATATGAGATGTAGTAAAGAATTGTACACTTCTACTGCTAAAACACAACGTAAAACAAATCAAATACACATGCACGCAGATGAGCATGAGCACTAGCATGCGCTCGCTCCCGCTTGCAGACACAGGTCTCCTCCGATTCTGCAGGCTTGAGCTTTGGATAATGGCCTTTATCAGATACCGGATACCTCTCTTTACACGCACACACACACACACACACACACTCACACACACACACACACACACTCACACTGATTTATCGCGCCGCTATTTTTAGAGAGCCACAGATCTTCATTTAGCATCAGCTATGCGCTCAGATGGGGTCCAATCAGTTCTCAAGAAAGCGACATTTTTTTTTTTACAGAGATGATTCTCAAGTCACAGAGACAATTACTTGGATCGATTTGGTACCACAAATTTGTCAATTTTACTTTTAGCTTACTGACATTCTTGTATTATGGGCAAAATGGATTACAGCTCATACATCATGATACTAAATGCTTGAGTACAAATTTCACGTACAGACACATATACACACATATACACACCTTGAAAACTGATGCCACGGTCTGTAACCAGCACAATCTTCAGGTTGCCTCATCAATCACAACAGACAGACTGTTGCTAGCTGGGGTTATATTTTCTCCCCATTATTTGTGTGGGTTTTTTTTGGTGTGTGTGTGTGTGTGTGTGTGTGTGTGTGTGTGTGTGTGTGTGTGTGTGTGTGTGTGTGTGTGTGTGTGTGTGTGTGTGTGTGTAGGGTTGTGTGTCAGAGTGACAGTGTTCTCAACACAGCACAACGTTTAAAGAGGAGAGCAGGCAGGGCTCGTGACAGGTTGCAGCGGTCATGGTTTATTTGACAGGTTCTGCTGCACACCAGCATCACGTCGACTGAGTGGTGGGAATGATGTCTGGCACCGGGGGGGCAAGAAACCACCAGTGAAGCAACAGCCCAGCGGCCGCGACCACTTCTGCCCATTTCAGAGCTTTTCACACCAGCAGGGGGTCGGCTGTCCGTTTAGCCGATGAGCGTTAGCATCGTTTTGGTTTCTGAACTGCTGATCGGATTTGTAGGTTCAGACAGAATAATCACTTTCTGTAATTGGCAAAATTGGTCGTCAACAAGCTCGTAACATGGAGGTTTCACCGTTGCTTATTCTGACTGTTTCTATGATGGCATTTTCTTGTCGTGGCGCAACATGAACAACAAAGGAGCTCGGTATCTGGCATATTGTTGAGAAGGCATGAACCCTCTTCATTTGTCCAGACGCTGGTATTCCCTGACAACACGTACTCAGTTGTGTGCATCCACCTTCTGGGTTTTACCTACAGCGTACTACAGTCGATCACACAGTGTGCTACATTAGGCTCATATGTTTGTCTCTCTGATCTAGAGCTGATTCTAGATTCAGTTTTGATTCAGCACTGGGTTTTTATTGTACCACTTGTTTTGTCATTTTAGGGTTTAGGGTTGGGAAAATGCTACATCTTGCGTATCCCTCAGTTTCTGAACCCTTATAATGAATAGAGTCAGGAAGAATGATGGCCATTCAACTAAATGCAGTGAAAAATGTCAAGTTAGTATGATCATATGTGTAGAAATCTGTGTAGAAATCTGACTTTATTCATGAACTTTGGACTTGAGGTTGAAGATGTACAAGAACAATGCAGATATGAGATGAAAAGCCTCAATGCATTTGCACACAGCTAATTATAGCCTTGATTTATAACAATGCATTTATAGTGTTTGTTGCGCAATGGAATGAAGCTCATGCGTGTGTTCATGTACAACATCTATATAGCATTTGGTAATTTGTTTGATCTTGAGGTTATTTGAGCTGAAGAGGAATCCCAGTATTTTTCATTTCTGCAAACGAGTCCCTTGGCTCCGCCCTCCTACGCTAAGCATGGAACTAATGCATGGAAAACGTAGTCTGGCATGTTTGCGTACACCGTGTTGATGCGTGTGTTCGAATGTGTTGTCAGCCAAGGGGCCAGCTGCCTGGTACAGATGTGTCAAGCAACTCGCTATCCAATTAAAATACTTAACCAGCTTCCATTAAAACAGGGATTCATTTTAGTTGAGGACGCTCCAAAAGTTACCGGAGCATAAGAAAAGGAGGCGGGAGAGGCGAAGGGAGAGTGTGTGTGTGTGTGTGTGTGTGTGTGTGTACATGCTTGTGGGAAAACCTGACGTGACAAACGGGGGCATTGAGCAATCTGAGATACCTGCTTCTCTCCTTTAAATGTCAAAACAGGATATGCATTTAATCTCCTCTAAAACCGTCTTCATTATCTCTTTCACTTCCTCGTTTCTCTCAACTCCCACGTGGTGAAGCGAGGATCTCTCATAACCGAAGCGGTGGCGGTGGCGGGGGGTGGGGGGTGACAACTGAGAGAGATAAGAGAAATCTGATGGAAGCCATCTTGGAACCCCAAGAAGAAAAGGTTGACTGCGGGGATTGTTGGACCTCGAGGTGCATCGGTGTTGTTTTGCTGCGTCGACAGCCGTAGACAACGTGATATTTTTCATACAAGTGTGCGGCGGCAAGTGGACCGGTTTGATTTTGCCTTTTTGTTTGTAATTATTTATTACTGTCAAGATGAAAAATGTGTTTTCTAGCCGTTCATATCCAAGGTTAGGTTGAATACACCTCACAATTTTTACACACCCAAACTCCACACTCATATAAGCTCCCCGCCGCAACCAGTTTTCTCCACTGCATTGTAACAGCTGCTTTGTATTGCTCAAGGGTTCATTTACAATAGATTGTAAAGGAGGACAAATGATGCTTATTCACTCCCCCCCACACACACACACACACACACACACACACACACACACATTTTCCTACGCATTCTCCATTAGTAGAATGTGCAATATTCGGTCACTGACCTTTAAGCTCCTGTTGCAGCCGTTTAAAAGCAAACGCAAGCTCTGCAACGCAAGCTGCGACCTGCCCACACCCCCACCTGCCAATCACACGGTGCATTGCAACAGACAGATGCTGGCTCGGCCAATCGGATGCCTACCGGCGTGTACAGATGTTACCTATGCCCAGGAGACGCTTTGATTGGCAGGTCCAGATGTTGACAAACATTTTAAAAGCCAGGCCAATGGGGACACACACACACATGCTGTTGTGACTAATACAGTGTAAGTGCACACAGGGGAGGAATCAATTGCATGTGAAGGAATGACAGTATTTTGAATAGAATGTACTCATAAAAGTACACCTAAAAAATACAGCATAATACTGATTTTGGAGAGTAATCAGACTGCAGCACTGAATTTAATCCACTAGCTTACATTATTGATGACAGTCAGTAATCACTAATATTATATTTTATATTTTATATTTAACCTACGTAACCCGTCACCCACACAAAGACACACACACACACACACACACACACACAACAAGCCCCGTACACTCACCATAGACACCACACCACCACCACCACCACATTCGCTTGCTCTTGGGAGAGATACCTGAGGTGCCAGGCCTTTCTCCACAGAAGATCCGTCGTCATGGCAACGGGTTGAAGCGGCAGCTAATGGCCTTCTTATCAATTCAATCCAAATGACTCTCAGGCAAAACAACGGCCAACTCCTCAACCCGCTCGTACTGCACAGGCAGAGGGAAACGCAGCAGTAAGCCTCTGCCTCAGTCCTTGAGATTTACGCATATACAGACGAAAGAGTGCACGCACACACACACACACACACACACACACACACACAATGAAAAAAATGAATTAATGTACAGAATGCACATTTCCACATTATTATTCATACTCACGTAAATGGGTTCATATGTATGCTAAGTCCCCTGTGGGTACACGAACACACGTACATATTACATACATATATATATATAGATGTACACGCTCCATCATCCTGACAGGTTCATATGGAGATTAACACTTTCATCTCCATCTGTACTGGACACACACACACACACACACACACACACAGCAGCCATGTCCCTGTGGAATCCGTCTTCATTTGCTCTGAGAGATACAGCACTGGTGTCCTCCATAACTCATCCTTACGACTCCAGATGCTCCTTTCTGTTCCTCTCTGCCGTTGCAGCAGCACGACAACGCTCCCTGCAACCGGTGGCAACAAAAGCCTTCATTCTCAATTAGTTCCTTATAGAGCGAATTAATGCTTTTTATGGCGGACTTTTGAAGAAAAACCTCCTCGCTGAATTAATTGACTGAAAGTGGATTGCGCAATATGTTCTTTATGTTCAATCCATTCAAATAATGATGGGCTTGATGTTGTCAGTCACTGAATTCTCCCTAACGTTATCTATTATACTCCCGTTTGACACAGACCAAGTCAGTAACATCAAGCCCATCATGCGCCGCGTCAAAGGCGCAATGATTTATGGTTGTTGTAGTTCACTGACACGCTTTCTGGGCTTCACAGCATTAAATCTTTGCCCTTTGTAAACTACATTGACAAGAAATGACAAGTTTGTGCATCAGCTTAGTGCAGCACAACACTGAAATGAATCTAAAACAAAAATGTACTTGTGTGGCTTTAATTTATGTTAATTTACCTCGGCAGGCCGCCCAAACATAATCAATATTTGGCAAAGCGTGCATCGGTGTATGTGTGTGTGT
Source organism: Hoplostethus mediterraneus (assembly GCA_034670385.1). NCBI lineage: Eukaryota > Metazoa > Chordata > Actinopteri > Trachichthyiformes > Trachichthyidae > Hoplostethus > Hoplostethus mediterraneus. Next base: position 682,112 of record JAXDDW010000165.1, read on the forward strand.
GTGTTTTGAGTGTGTTTGTATGTGTGTGTTTAACCAGGTGCTGCGTGTGATTAATACTTTGGCAGACAGCGGCGCGGAGAAGCAGAATTCAATTAGAAAGAGAAATTTGCTTTTCAAGCCGTTTACTTTCTGCAAGAGGTACCGGGGGCAGAAATAAACATACAGTAAAAACTGCAGTAAAACAAGCACATTAGGCCGTCCTTGAATGTAGCACGGGTATGATGCAATATTCAACACGCTAGGCTGATCTCAAAGGGAATGGGATGCGGGGAGATGTATTATATAATTCAGCGTACTGGGCGAAGCCGGCGGATCAGAAGGCTTAGCTTAGCTTGCCGAGCTAAGCTAAGCTAGGGCTAGACTGGGCTAGAGAGCGTCGGCGGAGTGATCTGTCAGCGTGCCAAACTAGCGCTATCCCCGAGGGAGCTCATTAGCTTAGCACACTCTCTCCCGGTGGTCCTGCCTTGATTGAATGCAAGCACAAAGAGAGAAGCGAGCGCTTGTCACGCCGCCTCCCACAGATCATACTTTTGCCCATTCTCTCTCTCTCTCTCTCTCTCCCTCTGTGCTCCCCCCCGTCTCCCCCGTTTCTCTTACTGCATCAGATGAGCAGATTAAAGTGGTGCTTCATCACCGGGTAAGCATCGTCTCACTCTGAAACAGTTCCAGTCACTTTCACTGATCTCACTTTTAAATTCATCACTGACATATTTTTAAAGTGACTCTGCACCGCTGCCCAATGAGCCAAACTGGACCGGCACCAAAGAGACCCCCCCACCCCCTCACCCCCCACGACTCGTACGATTTCTTTCCACTCGAGCGGTAACTCAAAGACAACAAAAAAAAAAAGTTTTGCCTGCCTTGACAGTTTGTTTTTTCCCCTTTCTTCATCAAAGCTTTTGTTTGTTTCCCCCCCCCCCCCCCCCGTACAATTATCCCCCTCGCTTGCCTGGCAGCCAGAGAAACGTTTACATCTCCGCGGTGCAGCAGGAGTGGAGTGGAGCCACATACGCTCCCCCTCCCTGCAACAAAAGACAGGTGAGTCAACACAGTGAAGCCTTTCCCTGTTTTTCAACACGCCGAGGTGAAAGCTGACTTCTCACTGGAAACGATGCTCCGGTGTGTGTGTGTGTGTGTGTGTGTGTGTCTCGGCGGTGCTCTTTGACAGCAATGAATGGAGCCCACCTCAGGACTCTGATATATGGACTTTAATTAGAGGCTTTTTAACTGAGATGTCAACTGTGTGAGTTGGGTTATTAAGACGGGACTGCCGGGCTCCGGCTTAATGATAAGTAATGACTGTGCCCGGGCAACCTCTGCCGGAAACCCGAGCCTCCAAGCTCCGAGGGATCTGGATCCAATCAACTCGTCTGTTACCGAGGTTGTAGACGAGGTTGTTTAAAGAGGCCGCCTGGCTTCAATGCGTTACCGCTTTTATTCGGGGGGATCGCTGTTCCCAGAACTGTCGATAGCGGCTGTGTAAAGGCGCCCCGACTGAAAACTAACAATGCATTTGGTTTCTATTCATTTGTATTTTACATTATGTGTGTATTTTTGTACAACGTATACACATGCAGGAACATACAGTCCAATGCTTTTGCACATGCACATATGCACAGGCATGTTCACACATACACACACACACACACACACACACACACACACACACACACACACACACCTACACTCCAGCAGATACAAATGCGTTGTGCGTGAGTTGTTTACCTGATCACCGGGAAGATACCGTGGGAAAAGAAAGAAGACATACGAGAGGCGTGAAAAAATAAAAGCGCATTGAAATGTGAGTTTTATGAGCTCTGTGAATGTACTACACCTCCATTATTTAGCAGTTCTTGGAGTGCGGCGTAACTGATCAAAAGCCCACGCACTTCCACCGTGGGGAATTTGTGGCGTTCCAGGAAGAAAAAGTTGTCACCTCGCTCCTCTCATCCTCTCATCGCAGAAAAAATAAAAAATGCTTTTGATCATGTACAATCACAGGATCGTATGCATTATTCCGAGCCACACGCACATCATCAGCGTTACAGCAGCCAACTGGATTATTAATCAAGGGATTTGCCAATTGTGGGTAAGTTTGACATGCACCACAGGGGAAGGGCTGAGCGATTTGTTCACAAGCACCCAAATGTACATTCTCTCTCTCACACACACACACACACACACACACACACACACACACAAAAATCCATTGTGCATTTGTTTTCTATAGAAGAAACTGAAAGCGTTTCTATTTGCTTTTTATCCTCACATTAAATTCTGCATCCTTTCAAAATAAAAGTATTTTATTAGTATTAGTATAGTATTTTACTGTGTTTTTTTTTAGTTATTGCACCAACTACACTTGGCCCAAAACCCAGCTAGTAAACTAACGGTGGTCAGTTTCAAAATGATACATACATACCTTACACATACAGAACTGACTTTCATGCCTTAAAATGCATTCACAACACTTCCTTCACTAAGGTTTCATGCATAACCTGAGAGGGCGTCGTGTGATTTACAGAGTGGTATTGAAGGGACTAAATCTGGTGGGATCAGTGGGGGGGAGGGGGGGGATGGGCCGCGAGCCGAGCCCAATCCCCTCCGACATACTTCACACGCACTTCTACATATGAAGATTATGCCTCTGAAGCCGACTGATGTGACGTTACAGACGTCGTGGGGGAGAAGGGAAATGTGAATTTGCCATGACTTTGTGGGAGGAAAAAAAAAAAAAAGAAAGAAGGAGAAGACCGAGGTACAGTGGAGGGACACGCACCCCAGAGAGGAGGGTATCTTTGAAGTGCTGCTACATCAAAGCGCACTCCCCTTATGTACTTCTTCTGAATCTATCGCTTTCTCTTGTTTCCACACCCCCCAACAGTCATT